>CM057103.1:26602883-26634185 GCA_029959045.1 Taenioides sp. WSHXM2023
TTCACCGCCGCACCTGGACACACGCGTTTAAAGCCTCACTACGGAACTTTTTTCACCACAAAACACTTCTCAGACAACCATGACTGTCACCTGGTCTAGACCTGGTCTAGGCCTGGTCTAGTACCTGTCCGGTCCCTCAGGACCATGATGCTGTCTCGGTGGGTGTGGCCGTAGAACTGGCCGCTGATCACGTGACTGAAGCGCAGGAACATGGCTGCCAGGCGCTCGTTGTGTTCTCGTCTCATCGCCGTTATGTTCCGCGCGAACGGGAGGAACCCCACGGGAACGTGCGCGATCACATACACCTGAGGACCAATCAGAGAGGAGGACAGGCCTGAGGGCCAATCAGAGAGGAGGACAGGCCTGAGGGCCAATCAGAGGAGGTCAGATCTAAGGACAGACCTGAGGGCCAATCAGAGAGGAGGACAGACCTGGAGGAGGTGTCACCTGGTCGTCTCCATGGAGATCATGTTTTTGCTTTGAATGTTCCACAGTGTGGCATTATATCTCCATGGAGACAAGCAGGTGACATGACCAGGAGTCACAGGTCAGCTCTGTGGAGAGGCGAGCAAGAGCACCTGTGATTCAATAATGGTTAAATATTGCTGCACTGCTGACAGGAGCAGACAGGAGCAGACAGGTGTACCTTCTCTCCGTCCCTCTCGGCACCCTCTAGTGTCCTCTGGAGCCAGGTAAACTGTCCGGCCGGGTCCGTGAGGTTCTGAGTGGCTCTGTTTGGGACGTAGTACAAGATCGTGTTCAGAGACACGATTCTGAGACCCGGACAAGCCAACTGGGAATAGAACCCTCCTACAGAACACAAAGAGAGCTTAGAACCCCTACAGAACAGACAGCTTAGAACCCCTACAGAACAGAGAGCTTAAAACCCCCGTACAGAACAGAGCTTAGAACCCCCTACAGAACAGAGAGCTTAGAACCCCTACAGAACAGAGAGCTTAGAACCCCTACAGAACACAAAGAGAGCTTAGAACCCCTACAGAACAGAGAGCTTAGAACCCCTACAGAACAGAGAGCTTAGAACCCCTACAGAACACAAAGAGAGCTTAGAACCCCTACAGAACAGAGAGCTTAGAACCCCCTACAGAACACAAAGAGAGCTTAGAACCCCTACAGAACAGAGCTTAGAACCTACAGAACACAAAGAGAGCTTAGAACCCCCTACAGAACAGAGCTTAGAACCCCCTACAGAACACAAAGAGAGCTTAGAACTTCTACAGAACAGAGCTTAGAACCCCTACAGAACAGAGAGCTTAGAACCCCTACAGAACACAAAGAGAGCTTAGAACCCCTACAGAACAGAGCTTAGAACCCCTACAGAACAGAGCTTAGAACCCCTACAGAACAGAGAGCTTAGAACCCCCTACAGAACACAAAGAGAGCTTAGAACCCCTACAGAACAGAGCTTAGAACCTACAGAACACAAAGAGAGCTTAGAACCCCCTACAGAACAGAGCTTAGAACCCCCTACAGAACACAAAGAGAGCTTAGAACCCCCTACAGAACACAAAGAGAGCTTAGAACTTCTACAGAACAGAGCTTAGAACCCCTACAGAACAGAGAGCTTAGAACCCCTACAGAACAGAGAGCTTAGAACCCCCTACAGAACAGAGAGCTTTGAACCCCTACAGAACAGAGAGCTTAGAACCCCCCTACAGAACACAAAGAGAGCTTAGAACCCCTACAGAACTCAAAGAAAGCTTAGAACCCCTACAGAACAGAGCTTAGAACCTACAGAACACAAAGAGAGCTTAGAACCCCCTACAGAACAGAGCTTAGAACCCCCTACAGAACAGAGAGCTTAGAACCCCTACAGAACAGAGAGCTTAGAACCCCCCTACAGAACACAAAGAGAGCTTAGAACCCCTACAGAACACAAAGAAAGCTTAGAACCCCTACAGAACAGAGCTTAGAACCTACAGAACACAAAGAGAGCTTAGAACCCCCTACAGAACAGAGCTTAGAACCCCCTACAGAACAGAGAGCTTAGAACCCCTACAGAACAGAGAGCTTAGAACCCCCCTACAGAACACAAAGAGAGCTTAGAACCCCTACAGAACAGAGAGCTTAGAACCCCCTACAGAACACAAAGAGAGCTTAGAACCCCTACAGAACAGAGCTTAGAACCTACAGAACACAAAGAGAGCTTAGAACCCCCTACAGAACACAAAGAGAGCTTAGAACTTCTACAGAACAGAGCTTAGAACCCCCTACAGAACACAAAGAGAGCTTAGAACCCCTACAGAACAGAGCTTAGAACCCCCTACAGAGCAGAGAGCTTAGAACCCCCTACAGAACACAAAGAGAGCTTAGAACCCCTACAGAACAGAGCTTAGAACCTACAGAACACAAAGAGAGCTTAGAACCCCCTACAGAACAGAGAGCTTAGAACCCCCTACAGAACACAAAGAGAGCTTAGAACCCCTACAGAACAGAGCTTAGAACCTACAGAACACAAAGAGAGCTTAGAACCCCCTACAGAACACAAAGAGAGCTTAGAACTTCTACAGAACAGAGCTTAGAACCCCTACAGAACAGAGAGCTTAGAACCCCCTACAGAACACAAAGAAAGCTTAGAACCCCTACAGAACAGAGCTTAGAACCTACAGAACACAAAGAGAGCTTAGAACCCCCTACAGAACACAAAGAGAGCTTAGAATTTCTACAGAACAGATCTTAGAACCCCTACAGAACAGAGAGCTTAGAACCCCCTACAGAACACAAAGAAAGCTTAGAACCCCTACAGAACAGAGCTTAGAACCCCCTACAGAACACAAAGAAAGCTTAGAACCCCTACAGAACAGAGCTTAGAACCCCCTACAGAACACAAAGAAAGCTTAGAACCCCTACAGAACAGAGCTTAGAACCTACAGAACACAAAGAGAGGTTAGAACCAGTGTTAATTTCGTTGACGAAAACTATGACGAAATTATTTAGTCAACGAAGGTTTTTTGCGGACGAAAACGAGACGAAAACTAAATAAAAATTACTTTTAAATGACTAAAACAATGATGAAATAGACGGACATTTTCGTCAACAAATAAAAGACGAAACGAAAATATAACCTGTGACGAATAATAGATCCATGGTGACGAATAAGTGGTCAGGACTCCTCAGGAGAAGAGAGAGAGGAACGAGCGGCCGCTGCGCTAAAGAGCCAATCACAGCGCGCGGTGTTGCGCGGTGCCGAAAAGCTCACGCGCCCCGCCGAGAAACATGAGGAGGACAGAGGAGCAACAAGTGCTAAGAGAAGATGTTTACGACTGGGATTGGGAGAAAAAGACGGTCTGACCTGTGGTCTCACTTCACGTTTGATAACAAAGAGAATAAGACGAGTGTAAACCATGTGGCGCGTCAATCAAGGGGAAAAAGAGTTAGGGTTAGAGTTTTAGAGTTCAAAGGTTGTTACAGTACTTGTTATGCATTAATAAGCTGCAGTAATAAACTGTATAGGGCAAAAGGGCCTTTGACACCTGCACTTTAATTTTTTTAAAAAATATATTTTGGATTTAGCTGTGAATTATCATTTTGACAGTTATTGATGTGGTTTACACTGGTGTCATAAAGACAGACAGCAATAATTTATACTGTCTTTGTGCTTTGTTTGCTACTGCTTTTCCATTTAAACATTGAAACACATTTTCAATAAAAACAGTTGTGTTTAAATATAAAGTGTGAAATGTTTGCATATTAATATCCCAATTTCAAGAAAGTATAGTTTTATGTTCAATGTAAAAGGTCAAAATTGACACGTGTGAAAAGCTTTAAGTCGACTAAATCTATTGTAATTTTAGTCGACTAAATCTATTTTCATTTTAGTCGACTAAAACTAGACTAAAACTAAAACAAATCTGATGACTAAAACTAGACTAAAATTAAAAGTAATTTTAGTCAAAAGACTAAGACTAAAACTAAATTAAAATTCCTTGTCAAATTAACACTGGTTAGAACCCCCTACAGAACACAAAGAGAGCTTAGAACCCCTACAGAACAGAGCTTAGAACCCCTACAGAACAGAGCTTAGAACCCCTACAGAACAGAGCTTAGAACCCCTACAGAACAGAGCTTAGAACCCCTACAGAACACAAAGAGAGCTTAGAACCCCTACAGAACAGAGCTTAGAACCCCTACAGAACAGAGAGCTTAGAACCCCCCTACAGAACACAAAGAGAGCTTAGAACCCCCTACAGAACACAAGAGAGCTTAGAACCCCTACAGAACAGAGCTTAGAACCCCTACAGAACAGAGCTTAGAACCCCTACAGAACAGAGCTTAGAACCCCTACAGAACAGAGCTTAGAACCCCTACAGAACAGAGAGCTTAGAACCCCCTACAGAACACAAAGAGAGCTTAGAACCCCCTACAGAACACAAAGAGAGCTTAGAACCCCTACAGAACAGAGCTTAGAACCCCCTACAAAACAGAGCTTAGAACCCCCTACAGAACAGAGAGCTTAGAACCCCCCCTACAGAACAGAGCTTAGAACCCCCTACAGAACAGATCTTAGAACCCCCTACAGAACAGATCTTAGAACCCCCTACAAAACAGAGCTTAGAACCCCTACAGAACAGAGCTTAGAACCCCCCTACAGAACAGAGCTTAGAACCCCCTACAGAACAGATCTTAGAACCCCCTACAGAACAGATCTTAGAACCCCCTACAGAACAGATCTTAGAACCCCTACAGAACAGAGAGCTTAGAACCCCCCTACAGAACAGAGCTTAGAACCCCCTACAGAACAGATCTTAGAACCCCCTACAGAACAGATCTTAGAACCCCCTACAAAACAGAGCTTAGAACCCCTACAGAACAGAGAGCTTAGAACCCCCTACAGAACAGAGCTTAGAACCTACAGAACACAAAGAGAGCTTAGAACCCCCTACAGAACAGAGTTTAGAACCCCCTACAGAACAGAGAGCTTAGAACCCCCTACAGAACACAAAGAGAGCTTAGAACCCCCTACAGAACACAAAGAGAGCTTAGAACCCCCTACAGAACACAAAGAGAGCTTAGAACCCCCTACAGAACAGAGTTTAGAACCCCTTACAGAACAGAGAGCTTAGAACCCCCTACAGAACACAAAGAGAGGTTAGAACCCCTACAGAACAGAGAGCTTAGACCCCCCTACAGAACAGAGCTTAGAACCCCCTACAGAACAGAGTTTAGAACCCCTACAGAAAACAAAGAGAGCTTAGAACCCCCTACAGAACAGAGCTTAGAACCCCCTACAAAACAGAGCTTAGAACCCCTACAGAACAGAGCTTAGAACCCCCTACAGAACACAAAGAGCTTAGAACCCTACAGAACACAAAGAAAGCTTAGAACCCCTACAGAACACAAAGAGAGCTTAGAACCCCTACAAAACAGGGAGCTTAGAACTTCTACAGAATAGAGAGCTTAGAACCCCCCTACAGAACAGAGCTTAGAACCCTACAGAACAGAGAGCTTAGACCCCTACAGACAAGAGCTTAGAACCCCCTACAGAACAGAGAGCTTAGAAACCCCCTACAGAACAGAGAGCTTAGAACCCCCTACAGAACAACACACAAAGAGAGCTTAGAACCCCCTACAGAACACTAAGAGAGCTTAAAACCCTACAGAACACTAAGAGAGCTTAGAACCCCCTACAGAACACAAAGAGAGCTTAGAACCCCCTACAGAACACTAAGAGAGCTTAGAACCCCTACAGAACAGAGCTTAGAACCCCCTACAGAACAGAGAGCTTAGAACCCCCTACAGAACACAAAGAGAGCTTAGAACCCCCTACAGAACAGAGCTTAGAACCCCCTACAAAACAGGAGCTTAGAACCCCTACAGAACAGATCTTAGAACCCCCTACAAAACAGAGCTTAAAACCTATTCGCTCCTCATTTTTCGCAGGTATTGATAGTAAAAAAAAGTCCATTGTCAGAACTGAGCAGAAAATATCTGAATGTGTTTAGAACGAACTGGAACTGGACCAGGACTGGACCAGGACTAAACCAGGACTGAACCAGTCCTGGTTTAGTCCTGGTTTAGTCCTGGTTTAGTCTGGTTTAGTCCTGGTTTAGTCCTGGTTAGTCCTGGTTTAGTCCTGGTTTAGTCTTGGTTTAGTCCTGGTTTAGTCCTGGTTTAGTCCTGGTTTAGTCCTGGTCTTCTCGGCTGGTATTTGTGAAGCAGATCCAAAGCAGAGAATGAGAAGGAGAAACATCTGAGGAGCTTCTGAAGTTGGAAGAAGCTGAAGAGAAGTGTCCTCCAAACACAGCGCCCCCTGTGGCCGGAGCGGGACATTACCCTGTTGAAAAGTGCGCAGCGCCCCCTCCTGGAGCCACGGCGCCCACAGCTGAGACGCCGCTCGGTAAATGTCGTTAGGAGAGTCTGGCATCTGGTCCTGAGAGAGAGAAGAAGAGGAGAGAGAAGAGAGAAGAGGAGAAGAGAGAGGAGAGGAGAAGAGAGGAGAGGAGAAGAGGAGAGAGAAGAGGAGAGGAGGAGAGGGAGAGAGGAGAGGAGAGAGAGAGAGAGGAGAAGAGGAGAGAGAAGAGGAGAGGATGAGAGGAGAGAGGAGAGGAGAAGAGGAGAGAGAAGAGGAGAGGAGGAGAGGAGAGAGGAGAGGAGAAGAGAGGAGAGGAGAAGAGGAGAGAGAAGAGGAGAGGAGGAGAGGAGAGGAGAGAGGAGAGGAGAAGAGAGGAGAGGAGAAGAGGAGAGAGAAGAGGAGAGGAGGAGAGGAGAGAGGAGAGGAGAAGAGAGGAGAGGAGAAGAGGAGAGAGAAGAGGAGAGGAGGAGAGGAGAGAGGAGAGGAGAAGAGAGGAGAGGAGAAGTGAGAGAGAAGAGGAGAGGAGGAGAGGAGAGAGGAGAGGAGAAGAGAGGAGAGGAGAAGAGAGGAGAGGAGAAGAGGAGAGAGAAGAGGAGAGGAGGAGAGGAGAGAGGAGAGGAGAGAGAAGAGAGAAGAGGAGGAGAGGAGAAGAGAGGAGAGGAGAAGAGGAGAGAGAAGAGGAGAGGAGGAGAGGAGAGGAGAGAGGAGAGAGAAGAGAGAAGAGGAGGAGAGGAGAGAGGAGAGGAGAAGAGAGGAGAGGAGAAGAGGAGAGAGAAGAGGAGAGGAGGAGAGGAGAGAGGAGAGGAGAAGAGAGGAGAGGAGAAGAGGAGAGAGAAGAGGAGAGGAGGAGAGGAGAAGAGAGGAGAGGAGAGAGAAGAGAGAAGAGGAGGAGGAGAGAGAAGAGAGGAGAGGAGAAGAGGAGAGAGAAGAGGAGAGGAGAGAGGAGAGAGAAGAGAGAAGAGAGGAGAGGAGAGAGGAGAGGAGAAGAGAGGAGAGGAGAAGAGGAGAGAGGAGAGGAGAAGAGAGAAGAGGAGAGAGGAGAAGAGAAGAGGAGAGGAGGAGAGGAGAGAGGAGAGGAGAAGAGGAGAGGAGGAGAGGAGAGAGGAGAGAGAAGAGAGAAGAGGAGGAGAGGAGAGAGGAGAGGAGAAGAGAGGAGAAGAGGAGAGGAGAAGAGAGGAGAGAGGAGAAGAGAAGAGGAGAGGAGGAGAGGAGAGAGGAGAGGAGAGAGGAGAGAGAAGAGAGGAGAGGAGGAGAGGAGAGAGGAGAGGAGAAGAGAGGAGAGGAGAAGAGGAGAGAGAAGAGGAGAGGAGGAGAGAGGAGGGAGAGAGGAGAGAGAAGAGAGGAGAGGAGGAGAGGAGAGAGGAGAGGAGAAGAGAGGAGAGGAAGAGGAGAGAGAAGAGGAGAGGAGGAGAGGAGGAGAGGAGAGAGGAGAGAGGAGAGGAGGAGAGGAGAGGAGAGAGGAGAGGAGAAGAGAGGAGAGGAGGAGAGGAGAGAGGAGAGGAGAAGAGGAGAGAGAAGAGAGAAGAGAGGAGAGGAGGAGAGGAGGAGAGGAGAGAGGAGAAGAGAAGAGAGGAGAGAGAAGAGGAGAGGAGGAGAGGAGAGAGAAGAGAGAAGAGGAGGAGAGGAGAGAGGAGAGGAGAGGAGAAGAGAGGAGAGGAGGAGGAGAGGAGAGAGGAGAGGAGAAGAGGAGAGAGAAGAGAGAAGAGAGGAGAGGAGGAGAGGAGGAGAGGAGGAGAGGAGGAGAAGAGGAGAGGAGAGAGGAGAGGAGGAGAGGAGGAGAGGAGAGAGGAGAGGAGAGAGAGGAGAGGAGAAGAGGAGAGAGAAGAGGAGAGGAGGAGAGGAGAGAGGAGAGGAGAGAGAAGAGAGAAGAGGAGGAGAGGAGAAGAGAGGAGAGGAGAAGAGGAGAGAGAAGAGGAGAGGAGGAGAGGAGAGGAGAGAGGAGAGAGAAGAGAGAAGAGGAGGAGAGGAGAGAGGAGAGAGAAGAGAGAAGAGGAGGAGAGGAGAGAGGAGAGGAGAAGAGAGGCGAAGAGGAGAGGAGAAGAGAGGAGAGAGGAGAAGAGAAGAGGAGAGGAGGAGAGGAGAGAGGAGAGGAGAGAGAAGAGAGGAGAGGAGAAGAGGAGAGAGAAGAGGAGAGGAGGAGAGGAGAGAGGAAGAGGAGAAGAGGAGGAGAGGAGAGGAGAGAGGAGAGGAGAAGAGAGGAGAGGAGGGAGAGGAGTGGAGAGGAGAAGAGGAGAGAGAAGGAGAGAAGAGAGGAGAGGAGGAGAGGAGGAGGGAGGAGAGGAGAGGAGAGAGGAGAGGAGAGAGAGGAGAGGAGAAGAGAGAAGAGGAGAGGAGAAGAGAAGAGAGGAGAGGCAGGAGAGGAGAGAGGAGAGGAGAAGAAGAGAGAAGAGAGAAGAGGAGAGAGGAGAAGAGAAGAGAGGAGAGGAGGAGAGGAGGAGAGGAGGAGAGGAGAGAGGAGAAGAGAAGAGAGAAGAGGAGAGAGGAGAGAGAAGAGAGGAGAAGAGAGGAGAGGAGGAGAGGAGAAAGGAGAGGAGAAGAGAGGAGAGGAGGAGAGGAGAGGAGAAGAGAGGAGAGGAGGAGAGGAGAGAGGAGAGAGAAGAGAGGAGAGGAGGAGAGGAGGAGAGGAGGAGAGGAGAGAGGAGAAGAGAAGAGAGAAGAGGAGAGAGGAGAGAGAAGAGAGGAGAAGAGAGGAGAGGAGGAGAGGAGAAAGGAGAGGAGAAGAGAGGAGAGGAGGAGAGGAGAGGAGAAGAGAGGAGAGGAGGAGAGGAGGAGAGGAGAGAGAAGAGAGGAGAGGAGAAGAGAGGAGAGAGGAGAGGAGAAGAGAGAAGGTAGGAAGGGAGAGAAGAGAGGGAGAGAGAGGGACACATGTCACATTCTGTTCTGGTCCAGTCAGTCTCTGGTCTGGTCTCTGGTCTCTGGTCTCTGGTCTGGTCTCTGGTCTGGTCTCTGGTCTGGTCTCTGGTCTGGTCTCTGGTCTCTGGTCTCTGGTCTCTGGTCTCTGGTCTCTGGTCTGGTCTCTGGTCTGGTCTCTGGTCTGGTCTCTGGTCTGGTCTCTGGTCTGGTCTCTGGTCTCTGGTCTCTGGTCTGGTCTGGTCTCTGGTCTCTGGTCTGGTCTCTGGTCTGGTCTCTGGTCTGGTCTCTGGTCTTTGGTCTGGTCTCTGGTCTGGTCTCTGGTCTGGTCTCTGGTCTGGTCTCTGGTCTGGTCTCTGGTCTCTGGTCTGGTCTCTGGTCTGGTCTCTGGTCTGGTCTCTGGTCTGGTCTCTGGTCTCTGGTCTGGTCTCTGGTCTGGTCTCTGGTCTGGTCTCTGGTCTTTGGTCTGGTCTCTGGTCTGGTCTCTGGTCTGGTCTCTGGTCTGGTCTCTGGTCTGGTCTCTGGTCTGGTCTCTGGTCTCTGGTCTGGTCTCTGGTCTGGTCTCTGGTCTGGTCTCTGGTCTCTGGTCTCTGGTCTGGTCTCTGGTCTCTGGTCTGGTCTCTGGTCTGGTCTCTGGTCTCTGGTCTCTGGTCTGGTCTCTGGTCTCTGGTCTCTGGTCTCTGGTCTGGTCTCTGGTCTCTGGTCTCTGGTCTCTGGTCTCTGGTCTGGTCTCTGGTCTGGTCTCTGGTCTGGTCTCTGGTCTGGTCTCTGGTCTGGTCTCTGGTCTCTGGTCTGGTCTCTGGTCTCTGGTCTGGTCTCTGGTCTGGTCTCTGGTCTCTGGTCTCTGGTCTGGTCTCTGGTCTCTGGTCTCTGGTCTCTGGTCTGGTCTCTGGTCTCTGGTCTCTGGTCTGGTCTCTGGTCTGGTCTCTGGTCTGGTCTCTGGTCTGGTCTCTGGTCTCTGGTCTGGTCTCTGGTCTCTGGTCTGGTCTCTGGTCTGGTCTGTGGTCTGGTCTCTGGTCTGGTCTCTGGTCTCTGGTCTGGTCTCTGGTCTGGTCTCTGGTCTCTGGTCTCTGGTCTGGTCTCTGGTCTCTGGTCTCTGGTCTGGTCTCTGGTCTGGTCTCTGCTCTGGTCTCTGGTCTCTGGTCTCTGGTCTGGTCTCTGGTCTGGTCTCTGGTCTGGTCTCTGGTCTCTGGTCTCTGGTCTCTGGTCTCTGGTCTGGTCTCTGGTCTCTGGTCTGGTCTCTGGTCTCTGGTCTGGTCTCTGGTCTCTGGTCTGGTCTCTGGTCTGGTCTCTGGTCTGGTCTCTGGTCTCTGGTCTCTGGTCTCTGGTCTGGTCTCTGGTCTGGTCTCTGGTCTGGTCTCTGGTCTGGTCTCTGGTCTGGTCTCTGGTCTGGTCTCTGGTCTCTGGTCTGGTCTCTGGTCTCTGGTCTGGTCTCTGGTCTGGTCTCTGGTCTGGTCTCTGGTCTCTGGTCTCTGGTCTGGTCTCTGGTCTGGTCTCTGGTCTCTGGTCTCTGGTCTCTGGTCTCTGGTCTCTGGTCTGGTCTCTGGTCTGGTCTCTGGTCTCTGGTCTCTGGTCTCTGGTCTCTGGTCTCTGGTCTCTGGTCTCTGGTCTGGTCTCTGGTCTGGTCTCTGGTCTCTGGTCTGGTCTCTGGTCTGGTCTCTGGTCTGGTCTCTGGTCTGGTCTCTGGTCTCTGGTCTGGTCTCTGGTCTGGTCTCTGGTCTGGTCTCTGGTCTGGTCTCTGGTCTCTGGTCTGGTCTCTGGTCTCTGGTCTGGTCTCTGGTCTGGTCTCTGGTCTGGTCTCTGGTCTGGTCTCTGGTCTGGTCTCTGGTCTCTGGTCTCTGGTCCGGTCTCTGGTCTCTGGTCTCTGGTCTGGTCTCTGGTCTCTGGTCTCTGGTCCCGTCTCTGGTCTCTGGTCCGTACCTGGGGCCAGTAGTCGTGGTTGCCGAGCGCGGGGAACACGGTGATGTTGGGGACCTTCTCTCTGATGGACCTCGTGAGGTTGGACAGAACCTGAACCACCAGGTCTGTGGAAAGTTCTGAAGGAGGAACGTGAGGAGGACTGTCTCTGTGAGAGAGAAACCAGGTCTGAACCAGGTCTAAACCAGGTCTGAACCAGGTCTGAACCAGGTCTGAACCAGGACAAAACCAGGACAAAACCAGGACAAAACCAGGACTAAACCAGGACTGAACCAGGACTAAACCAGGACTGAACCAGGACTGAACCAGGACTGAACCAGGACTAAACCAGGACTAAACCAGGACTGAACCAGGACTGAACCAGGACTAAACCAGGACTAAACCAGGACTAAACCAGGACTACAGTGTGTGGTTCTGACCCGGTCCAGATGATAAAGTCCTCCTGGGAGACCATCTTGGCGAGGTGGTCCAGTGCGGAGGAGAGCAGACTGTAGGGGGCGTCGCAGAGGAAGTCCCCGAACACGCCCGGGGCCACGGCGGGGGACCCTTTGGACGAGGCGCACACGTGGGCGGGGTCAGGGTCCAGGTGGTACGACGGGTCCAGGTGAAGGTCTGTGATGTGCCACATGCGCCCTGCAACCACACTGTGTCAGATGCCCTCCCGTCCTCCTGTGTCCCTGTGTGTCAGATGCCCTCCCGTGTCCCTGTGTGTCAGATGCCCTCCCGTGTCCCTGTGTGTCAGATGCCCTCCCGTCCTCCCGTGTCCCTGTGTGTCAGATGCCCTCCCGTCCTCCTGTGTCCCTGTGTGTCAGATGCCCTCCCGTCCTCCCGTGTCCCTGTGTGTCAGATGCCCTCCCATCCTCCTGTGTCCCTGTGTGTCAGATGCCCTCCCGTGTCCCTGTGTGTCAGATGCCCTCCCGTCCTCCCGTGTCCCTGTGTGTCAGATGCCCTCCCGTGTCCCTGTGTGTCAGATGCCCTCCCGTCCTCCCGTGTCCGTGTGTCAGATGCCCTCCCGTCCTCCCGTGTCCTGTGTGTCAGATGTCCTCCCGTGTCCCTGTGTGTCAGATGCCCTCCCGTCCTCCCGTGTCCCTGTGTGTCAGATGCCCTCCCGTCCTCCTGTGTCCTGTGTGTCAGATGCCCTCCCGTCCTCCTGTGTCCTGTGTGTCAGATGCCCTCCCGTGTCCCTGTGTGTCAGATGCCCTCCCGTCCTCCCGTGTCCGTGTGTCAGATGCCCTCCCGTCCTCCCGTGTCCTGTGTGTCAGATGCCCTCCCGTGTCCCTGTGTGTCAGATGCCCTCCCGTCCTCCTGTGTCCTGTGTGTCAGATACCCTCCCGTGTCCCTGTGTGTCAGATGCCCTCCCGTCCTCCTGTGTCCTGTGTGTCAGATGCCCTCCCGTCCTCCCATGCCCCTGTGTGTCAGATGCCCTCCCGTGTCCCTGTGTGTCAGATGCCCTCCCGTCCTCCTGTGTCCTGTGTGTCAGATACCCTCCCGTGTCCCTGTGTGTCAGATGCCCTCCCGTCCTCCTGTGTCCTGTGTGTCAGATGCCCTCCCGTCCTCCCATGCCCCTGTGTGTCAGATGCCCTCCCGTGTCCCTGTGTGTCAGATGCCCTCCCGTCCTCCTGTGTCCTGTGTGTCAGATACCCTCCCGTGTCCCTGTGTGTCAGATGCCCTCCCGTCCTCCCGTGTCCCTGTGTGTCAGATGCCCTCCCGTCCTCCTGTGTCCCTGTGTGTCAGATGCCCTCCCGTCCTCCTGTGTCCTGTGTGTCAGATGCCCTCCCGTGTCCCTGTGTGTCAGATGCCCTCCCGTCCTCCCGTGTCCGTGTGTCAGATGCCCTCCCGTCCTCCCGTGTCCTGTGTGTCAGATGCCCTCCCGTGTCCCTGTGTGTCAGATGCCCTCCCGTCCTCCTGTGTCCTGTGTGTCAGATACCCTCCCGTGTCCCTGTGTGTCAGATGCCCTCCCGTCCTCCTGTGTCCTGTGTGTCAGATGCCCTCCCGTCCTCCCATGCCCCTGTGTGTCAGATGCCCTCCCTGCTCAGAGTGAAATGTGGAGGAGCCGGTTTAACATGAACACGACTGTTTCAAACTGGTTTATAGCTACAGGACTAAACCAGAACTAAACCAGGACTAAACCAGGACTAAACCAGGTCTAAACCAGGTCTAAACCAGGAC
Organism: Taenioides sp. WSHXM2023; assembly: GCA_029959045.1. Lineage (NCBI taxonomy): Eukaryota > Metazoa > Chordata > Actinopteri > Gobiiformes > Gobiidae > Taenioides > Taenioides sp. WSHXM2023. The sequence continues at coordinate 26,616,130 of CM057103.1, forward strand.
TAAACCAGGTCTAAACCAGGACTAAACCAGGACTAAAACAGGTCTAAACCAGGACTAAACCAGGACTAAACCAGGACTAAACCAGGACTAAAACAGGTCTAAACCAGGACTAAACCAGGACTAAACCAGGACTAAAACGGGTCTAAACCAGGACTAAACCAGGACTAAACCAGGACTAAACCAGGACTAAACCAGGACTAAACCAGGACTAAACCTGGACTAAACCAGGACTAAACCAGGACTAAACCAGGACTAAACCTGGACTAAACCTGGACTAAACCTGGACTAAACCCTGCTCCTGTCACTGACGGTGGGAGTAGAACCCTCAGTCTCACCTGCTTTACAGTGAGGTCTCCAGGACGGTGCTGCAGAGAGAGGAGCCACGGAGCCGAGCAGCAGGATGAGCCAGGTCAGGGGAGCAGCGAGCAACATGGTCTCTGGTCTCTGGTCTGGTCTCTGGTCTGGTCTCTGGTCTGGTCTCTGGTCTGGTCTCTGGTCTGGTCTCTGGTCCGGTCTCTGGTCTCTGGTCCGGTTGCCACATAAACTTCTGTCACTTCCTCACGGGGGAAGAGGAAGCACAAATTTTACACTTTATTTATTCAAGTAAAAGTATGAAAACTACTCTGAGAAGAACAAGTTTACTTCTTTTACTCAAGTAAATAATGGAACTGAGTACTACCCACCAGAGAGCCTCAGAGCCCGGGGACTGGAGCCTCAGAGCCCGGGGACAGGAGCCTCAGAGCGGGGGTCAGAGCAGCGGAGAGCCCGGGGACTGGAGCCTCAGAGCCCGGGGACAGGAGCCTCAGAGCGGGGGTCAGAGCAGCGGAGAGCCCGGGGACTGGAGCCTCAGAGCCCGGGGACTGGAGCCTCAGAGCCCGGGGACAGGAGCCTCAGAGCGGGGGTCAGAGCAGCGGAGAGCCCGAGGACAGGTGTCTCTGGTCGGGACACTTGACGCTCCGGTGCGTAAACAGGAAGTATGGAGAGGTCATGTGACTTGAGACTGGCGGGGCGGGGCTTGCACACACCTGACGCTTTAAAAACGCCCCGTATGTTCAGGATGACGTTACCACAGAGCGTGCGGTTTGGAGGAGACGAATCACCCCTCCACACGCCCCGGGGACCTGCAGCCTGCCCCGGGACCCTACCCCAGGGACCTGCCCTCGGGACCTGTCCCCGGGACCTGCCCCCGGGACCTGCTGCCTCTGGCCCCGTGCCTGAGGAGCGCGGGCCCTTGGAGCAGATCAACTCCAACTAAGACTTTGGCGCCTCCTCCTGGACTCTGCTGGTTCTGTCACAGTGACCACAGCCCGAGACGGACGCACTAAGAATCAATCAAAAATCTGGACTAATAAAGGCAATCCGGTCTGAACCAGGTCTGAACCAGGTCTGAACCAGGTCTGAACCAGGTCTGAACCGGTTTAGGTTTTGCAGGACAGATCCAGGTCTATATCGGGACGCACAAACATTTAAAGTGGTTTGTGAAGTGGAATGTTCCGCTCTTAACATTCTGCACGTCAGGGTCTCCTCTGGGCCTGGACCTGGTCTGGGTCTGGTCTGAGTCTGGTCTGGGTCTGGACCTGGTCTGGGTGAAGAGGGAGGGGCCCAGAAACAAAAGAATGCCTTTTATGATCGCACCAGTGTTGTTCAGATTTTGAGATCTTTAATATAATGAATATAATATAATTTAATTTAATTTAATTTAATATAATATAATATCAATGTTTGCTTCTTATTTGAACAGAGGCACCTGTTTAGGTGACGTCACAGCGGGCGGTGCTTTGAGCTCCTCTCCTTTCCTCTCTCCTAACCGCCTCCTGTCTCCTTTTTTGCTCTCTCCTCTCCTCTCTCGTCTCCTCCCTCCTAGAGTCTCCTCGTCTCCTCTCCTTTCTCCTCACTACCTTCTGTCTCCTCTCTCTTTGTCTTCTACCCTCTCTTCTCTCCTCCTCCTCCTCTCCTCCCTGTCCTCTGTCCTCTCGTCTCTGTGGAGCCGCGTCTCTGCGCACGGATGTCGTCCCGGTGCCCGCGCTGCGACAAAACCGTGTATTTCGGTAAGAACCAAACCACAAACCGAACCACAGAAGAACCACAGACTGTAGGAACCGTGACAGAACCGTGAGATTAACGGGATTAAGCACCGCGAGAGTTGGGCTCAGGGCGACACCGGTTCATCTGGATTAAACTCTGATATTTTTATGCAGATTTGGCTCTGGGGTTTGTAAAGTTTTAAAATCCTGTTTCAGGTTCACACCGGGCTCACACCGGGTTCACACCGGACTCACACCGGGCTCACACCGGGCTCACACCGGGTTCACACCGGGTTCACACCGGACTCACACCGCGCTCACACCGGGCTCACACCGGGCTCACACCGCGCTCACACCGGGCTCACACCGGGTTCACACCGGACTCACACCGCGCTCACACCGGGCTCACACCGGGCTCACACCGGGCTCACACCGCGCTCACACCGGACTCACACCGGACTCACACCGGGCTCACACCGCGCTCACACCGGGTTCACACCGGGTTCACACCGGGCTCACACCGGGCTCACACCGCGCTCACACCGGGCTCACACCGGGCTCACACCGGGCTCACACCGCGCTCACACCGGACTCACACCGGGCTCACACCGCGCTCACACCGGGTTCACACCGGGCTCACACCGCGCTCACACCGGGTTCACACCGGACTCACACCGCGCTCACACCGGGCTCACACCGGGCTCACACTGGGTTCACACCGGGTTCACACCGGGTTAACACCGGGCTCACACCGGGTTCACACCGGCGTCTGTTGGTTTTAAGTGAATTTGCAAAACATGTTTTTAAATCTACAGCTCAAAGTCTGAGAAAGAGAGAGACACATCCAGACACACAGGGAGGGCATCTGACACACGGGGAGGGCATCTGACACACGGGGAGGGCATCTGACACACGGGGAGGGCATCTGACGCATGTGCTCTCTCTGCAGCGGAGAAGGTGTCGTCTCTGGGAAAAGACTGGCACAAGTTCTGTCTGAAGTGTGAACGCTGCAACAAAACTCTGACCCCCGGAGGACACGCCGAGGTCTGGACCAGGATCTCAACCGGTTTACAGGGTCTGAGCGGGTCTCAGCAGGTTTATGTTTGGAGCAGAGGAGAGGGTCAGAGGAGCAGAGGAGAGGGTCAGAGGGTCAGAGGAGAGGGTCAGAGGAGCAGAGGAGGGGGTCAGAGGAGCAGAGGAGAGGGTCAGAGGAGCAGAGGAGCAGAGGAGAGGGTCAGAGGAGCAGAGGAGAGGGTCAGAGGGTCAGAGGATGGTCAGAGGAGCAGAGGAGCAGAGGAGAGGGTCAGAGGAGCAGAGGAGAGGGTCAGAGGAGCAGAGGAGAGGGTCAGAGGAGAGGGTCAGAGGAGCAGAGGAGAGGGTCAGAGGGTCAGAGGAGAGGGTCAGAGGAGCAGAGGAGCAGAGGAGAGGGTCAGAGGAGCAGAGGAGGGGGTCAGAGGAGAGGGTCAGAGGAGCAGAGGAGAGGGTCAGAGGAGCAGAGGAGAGGGTCAGAGGAGGAGAGGAGAGGGTCAGAGGAGAGGGTCAGAGGAGCAGAGGAGAGGGTCAGAGGAGCAGAGGAGGGGGTCAGAGGAGAGGGTCAGAGGAGCAGAGGAGAGGGTCAGAGGAGCAGAGGAGAGGGTCAGAGGAGGAGAGGAGAGGGTCAGAGGAGGAGCAGAGGGTCAGAGGGTGACGTGTTCTTCTGTGTTGCAGCATGATGGACGTCCGTACTGTCACAGGCCGTGCTACGCCGCCATGTTTGGGCCCAAAGGTCAGACTCACGTGTCTCCTAACTCCTCATGTCCTACCTCCTCATCTCCTACCTCCTCATCTCCTAGTCTCCTTGTGTCCTCAGGAGTGAACATCGGGGGGGCGGGCTCATATGTGTATGATCCTCCTGCTAACGACTCTGCCGTTTCCGTGGAGACGGACAGTAAACAAGATGAGGAGAAGAAGATGAGAGGACCAGTGAAGGGTGAGACCAGAACTAAACCAGGACTAAACCAGATCTAAACCAGGACTAAACCAGGTCTGTGTTGTGTTTTCTAGCGGCCAGTTTCTCGTCGTTCTCTGGACCAAACGTGTGTCCGCGCTGCAACAAGACCGTCTACTTCGGTTTGTCTCACTTGTTCCTCACATGTTCTTCAACTGTTCTTTACACGTTCTTCACCTGTTCACCTGTTCCTCACATGTTCTTCATCTGTTCTTCACATGTTCACCTGTTCTTCACATGTTCTTCACATGTTCTTCACCTGTTCTTCACCTGTTCTTCACATGTTCTTCACATGTTCTTCACCTGTTCTTCACATGTTCTTCACCTGTTCTTCACATGTTCTTCACATGTTCTTCACCTGTTCTTCACATGTTCACCTGTTCTTCACATGTTCTTCACCTGTTCTTCACGTTCTTCACATGTTCACCTGTTCTTCACATGTTCTTCACCTGTTCTTCACATGTTCACCTGTTCTTCACATGTTCTTCACATGTTCACCTGTTCTTCACATGTTCTTCACATGTTCACCTGTTCTTCACATGTTCTTCACATGTTCTTCACCTGTTCTTCACATGTTCTTCACATGTTCTTCACATGTTCTTCACCTGTTCTTCACATGTTCTTCACCTGTTCTTCACATGTTCTTCACATGTTCACCTGTTCTTCACATGTTCTTCACATGTTCTTCACATGTTCACCTGTTCTTCACATGTTCTTCACATGTTCTTCACATGTTCTTCACCTGTTCTTCACATGTTCTTCACCTGTTCTTCACATGTTCTTCACATGTTCACCTGTTCTTCACATGTTCTTCACATGTTCTTCACATGTTCTTCACCTGTTCTTCACATGTTCTTCACATACATTACACTCTGAGGTTTTGGGAGTGGAGTAGACCCAGACCAGCCTTTTTTTAAACTTTAAAGTGGAGGTGTGAGTGCTTGTGGTCCTGATGGGGACATGTGATGCGAGGATGCAGTTTCCATGACGACTGTCTCCCTGTGTCTCCATGGTAACCGTCTCCTGCCTCCGCAGCCGAGAAAGTGTCGTCTCTTGGGAAGAACTGGCACCGCCCCTGTCTGACGTGTGAGCGCTGCCGCAAGACGCTGACGCCCGGAGGACACGCCGAGGTCTGGACCGGGGTCTGGACAGGGTTTGGACCGGGGTCTGGACCGGGGTCTGGACCAGTTTAACTGGGGGGAGGGTGGGGGGTTGAGCAGGTTTAACAAGGATCTAAACCGGTTTTGTCTGGTCTTGCAGCACGATGGACAGCCGTACTGCCACAAACCGTGCTACGCCGTGCTGTTCGGGCCCAAAGGTCAGATACTCCAGTAAAAGTACTGCCCAGTATTTTCCAAGTATTCTGTGAAAGTAAAAGTACTTTTTGTTCTTCAGGAGTGAACACGGGCGGAGTCGAGAGCTACATCTACAATGACCCTCAGACAGAACCAGGACTAAACCAGGACTAAACCAGGACTAAACAAGGACTAAAATAGGACTAAACCAGGACTAAATCAGGACTAAACAAGGACTAAACCAGGACTAAAATAGGACTAAACAAGGACTAAACCAGGACTAAACAAGGACTAAACCAGGACTAAACAAGGACTAAACAAGGACTAAACCAGGACTAAACAAGGACTAAACAAGGACTAAAATAGGACTTAACCAGAACTAAACCAGGACTAAACCAGGACTAAACAAGGACTAAACCAGGATTAAACCAGGACTAAACAAGGACTAAACCAGGATTAAACCAGGACTAAACAAGGACTAAATCAGGACTAAACAAGGACTAAACAAGGACTAAACCAGGACTAAACAAGGACTAAACAAGGACTAAAATAGGACTTAACCAGAACTAAACCAGGACTAAACCAGGACTAAACAAGGACTAAACCAGGATTAAACCAGGACTAAACAAGGACTAAACCAGGACTAAACAAGGACTAAACAAGGACTAAACCAGGACTAAACAAGGACTAAACAAGGACTAAAATAGGACTTAACCAGAACTAAACCAGGACTAAACCAGGACTGTCTCGTGCCTTCAGGGTCCTTGGTGAACGTCGGAATCTGTTTGTTTTTTTTCCGCTGCACTTTAAATAAAACAGGACACACAGAGGGACAGAGACTGGACACACAGAGGGACAGAGACTGGACACACAGAGGGACAGAGACTGGACACACAGAGGGACAGAGACTGGACACACAGAGGGACAGAGACAGGACACACAGAGGGACAGAGACTGGACACACAGAGGGACAGAGACAGGACACACAGAGGGACAGAGACTGGACACACAGAGGGACAGAGACTGGACACACAGAGGGACAGAGACAGGACACACAGAGGGACAGAGACTGGACACACAGAGGGACAGAGACTGGACAGGCTGAGAGGACTCTGTCTCAATCCTTAGTGTGGTGGACTGATGCTTTTTTTACTTTTAGAAAAAGTCACAATAAAGTGTGTGAGTGTGGGTCTTTTATCGTGTAGTAAATGTGTTTAAAACCAAACGCGTGAGTCTCTGAATATCACCCACAGTCCCATTTGAACGGCTCTTTTGATTTCCTGTTCGTGAATCTCCCGTTTCCTGTTCTTCCGGAAGTCACGTGAGCCGTACAAACTTGCCTCGGCGCCGTCACCAAACCTCCGCCAAAAGTCAAAAGTGACATCTGTTTACCTCAAACTATCCACAAACTCTGAAAATCACGAGAGACACAGAACCTGTCCCGAACCGGACCAGACCGGTCCCGAACCCACGGCCATTAGCGCTCAAGTGTCCGCTTTTATCTCCTGAAAAGCGGCGAGCTCAGCGCCAGCCCCGCCGCTGTTAGCCTGTTAGCCTGTTAGCTTAGCTTTAGCTTTAGCCCGTGACGTTGTCTACGGAGGAAAGTGGAATTGTGCAGTTTTTATGTTCACGTGGAGCAGTCGTGATGTTGGACGGAACTACGGCACACGGTGACAGAAGTGGCACCGGGGACGCGGAGAACAGCGGCCCGGTTCGAATCTGCGGCGGTGATGGAGCAAATCGAACCCGGCTGAAGAAAGAGCGAGGCCGGCGGCTGCACAGACCCGCCTCCGGAGCTCGACTCTCGGACATCAACAACAACCTCCAGCCGCTGTCCTCCACCTCCTGCTCCGGATCGAACCGGGCCGCGGGACCGGCCGGACCAGAGCCTCCGGGACCGAACCAGGCCGTGCACAGAACGGGCATCCGGAGGGAGGTGAGCTCCGCGGGGCGAGTTTAGGTTCTGCCACTGTGAGATATTACTGCGCAGATCCAATGATCCTAATGATACTAATGATACTAAACAATACTATAAAGTATAAATATTTCATGTTACATACTATTAGTACAACTGCGAACACTACTGCGCTATGAAAGTGAAACTGAAGTTCTGTTGTGTTACACCATGTTTAGACCGGGTCCAGACCCAGTCCAGACCCGGTCCAGACCTGGTTCAGTCCCTCAGTGAGGATCCGTAGGGATTCTTCTGGGATGTTTGGGTTCAGTGCAGCAGGATGACGTCACTGTTTTCTGAGAAACAGAAACTCCACTGAAGCTCCTGCGCTCATGAAACCAGGAGAGGTTCTGTAGGTCAGACCAGGACCAGGTCTGAGCCAGGTCTTTTTATGATCTGGTTATGATCCTGGTCAGGACCTGGACTCTCCTAATCCAGGTTTCTTGTTTTGTTGCAGCTGCAATCCAAAGGAGGGAAAATGGAACCGCACCGAAACTTAACCACAAGCCACAAGCCCTGCCCCCATCAGAACCCTGCCCACAGAACCATCCAGAACCTGAACCAGAACCTGCACCAGAACCTACATCAGAACCTCCTCCGGTCCTCGGCTCTGGCCCACACTCTGCTCCTGCTGAACCCCCCTCAGGCCCCTCAAGTGTCACAGCCCGGTCCAGAACCCGGTCCAGAACCAACCTATGCGGGGCCCAAGTTCAGTGAGCCGCCGGCACCCAGTGTCTTGCCCCGACCCCCAAGTCACTGGGTCGGCTGCAGTTCCAGAGACGAGATGAGTCTGCAGCTAAAGACCCTGCTCCGAGTCCAAGACCAGGCCTGAACCAGGTCCGGACCAGGATCAGGACTTAAAAAGGGACCATAATAAGGAGTAAACTGGGTCCAAACTAGGAACTAAACACGGACTAGACCAGGACTAGACCAGGACTAGACCAGGACTAGACCAGGACTACAGCAAAGTCCACGCTGAGCCAGAAGAGCACTCGTGATAATCACAGAGAAATAAAATACCAAAATAATGTTTGGTATGTTCAAAAACTGAAGTTTGAACATGAACAAAAGACAAAACAAGAATGTACTGCGTTTACTTTCGTTACCATGGTACAAGTATTGCTAGTACTAGTACTTTAGTACTTCAGTAAAGTACTCATTATGATGGGCTTCCCGTCTGTTACAAGTTTGTCCGGATTTTGTTAAAGTCGGATTTAGACTCTGAGCGCCCGGGTCACATGACACACACAGACCAATCAGGAGGCGGAGCATCGTGACGCACGGACCAATCGGGAGGCGGAGCATCGTGACGCACGGACCAATCGGGAGGCGGAGCATCGTGACGCACGGACCAATCGGGAGGCGGAGCATCGTGACGCACGGACCAATCGGGAGGCGGAGCATCGTGACGCACGGACCAATCGGGAGGCGGAGCATCGTGACACACGGACCAATCGGGAGGCGGAGCATTGTGAGCGGCGTTGGGGCGTTTCCTCTGACTTTAACGATGAGAATCAGCACTTATCAGAGCTTTTCTCTTTCTGTTTTCTTTAAAATGTGGCGGCACTTTTGACACGTTTTTATCTGATGCACTGAGTTTAACGAGCACTGAGTGAGCGGCCATTTTAGAGCGGGGGTGGCAGAGTGGTTAGCCTGTCGTCTTCTGCTGTTTGTCCCGGTGATGGCCAGCAGGGGTCACACTTTTAAACATGGACTTTTAAAATGCTGTAAAACGTAAAAAACTGTTTTTATTTTACTCTTCATAAAAGTGTGTTTAAAGGGCACATAAATCTAAACCTCTGCCAAGGCACTGGCCCCATCTCGCAATGGTGCTGTTTGACTGAAGTATCCAAACCCCGAGGCGTGTTACTCGCCCCCGAGGCGTGTTACTCGCCCCCGAGGCGTGTTACTCGCCCCCGAGGCGTGTTACTCGCCCCCGAGGCGTGTTACTCGCCCCCGAGGCGTGTTACTCGCCCCCGAGGCGTGTTACTCGCCCCCGAGGCGTGTTACTTAACATGTGTTACGACATGTAAAATTTCACTGAAGTGAGGCGTATGTGTGTTACTGAAGTGTGTGTGTGTGTGTGTGTGTGTGTGTGTGTGTGTGTGTGTGTTGGACAATATATTTGTATTGAACTCGTATGATTTTTTTTAGTTGTGTTTTTTTTTTTTTTTTTTTCAGCTGAATCTCGTTCACTCAAGTCACTCCAGTTTTTGTCTTGGTGAAAACGTTTTTAAATTCTTCTGACCTTCGCCCGAAGCCTCTAAAATGGCTCCTCAAGTTAAAGCTGCACTGTGGAACTTTTCTGCTGAAGGCTCCATCAAATCCTTTTCTCCATGGAGATGTTATTGCTTTGTCTGTAATGTTCCACAGTACGGCATTAAACCTTTCTATCTTCACAGAGCCCAAACTAGACCAAGTTCCAGGTCAGATCTGTGGAGAGGCGACCCCGCTCACAGTCAGAATGTCTGTTTTTCCAGGTATTTTTGAGCTCTAAAACCACCTGTAATTGAATAAATGTAAAGTAGAGCTGTTTAATGTCACACTGTGGAACATTCCAGGCAGAGCAGTGACGTATCCATAGAAACAAGACGGTGAGGAACCTCCAACCACAAAGTTACACAGTGCAGCTTTAAGTTATAAACCTGTGTGTCTGTAATTCTTCATTTTCTTCAGGCAGTAGAAATAAACCAGAGCTCTTCCTCTTGTGGAACGTGAGGCTTTGGTTTTGTCTGTTTGTTTGTTTTTTGTCGACTGTTCTGTTCCTTTATTGATTATTGAAAAGAGGTTTATTTTTTTCTGTAATTTCATAAATAAAATAAAAAAATCTATGTTTCTTTAAATATTGTGTTTTTGGGGTTTTTTTGGTCCCTGTCAGACTCAGATTCACCAGAGCGTCTGAAAGAGGAGCTGTTGTGTTCTGTTCTAATGTTCCTCATCACAAACCTGAAGAGGTTTTAGAGTCCTCCATACATGTTTGAGTCATCTAGTGATCTCTCCCGGGCCCTATTCAAACCCTCCATACGGTTAGCAGTACAAGTCTACGTCCCCCAGGCTCCCACAGTACGAGTCTGTACGAGGCTCCGCCCACAAGTCTACGTCCCCCAGGCTCCCACAGTACGAGTCTGTACGAGGCTCCGCCCACAAGTCTACGTCCCCCAGGCTCCACACGACAATTCTCCATAAATACACAAAAACATGAGACAAAACTGAACACAACAACTGGGCAAACCTGATGTGATGCAGGAGTTTCATTAGTGCGACGCACACTGAGTGTGTTGGGATAGAGCTCTGAAGGGGGAGGGACTTAGCGCAGGGAGTAAAGGAAGAAGAGACTCAGAGCGACAAAAACAAGTGAAATACATTGTTTTGTATTTGGTGAATTTAACATTTTCAAAACAATAAAAGGACCATGGTGAAGTGTTATAGTTAAGACCCCAGAGAAATAAAAAGCCCCTCTGTAATACCCCACAGAGGTAAATACCCCTCTGTAATACCCCACAGAGGTAAATACCCCTCTGTAATACCCCACAGAGGTAAATACCCCTCTGTAATACCCCACAGAGGTAAAAGTCTTCCTCATTAAAAAGTCCAGACACAAAAGGATTTATAAAGGAAATATTTAATGAAGGAAAACTACAGTCCAGAGTCTCATTTAAAATCACTAAATCAGATGCCCTCCCGTGTCCCTGTAGTGTGATGCTGAGGCGGGGCAGGTGGTATGTTCAGATGCCCGTTCACATGGGGGAGGTTGGAGGTTCTCTTCCCTGCAGGATGTCCATGACGCGACTGTCCTGAGGCGGCGCGACGGTGAATATAGTCCCCACAAACACGTTGGTTCCCCAGAGCGGATGACGGAGAACGCGACAGCACCCAAGGTCCTCCACACGGAACCCCAGAGCCGAGTACCGCTCGTCCGTCTCAAACAGGGTCAGGTTTGTGTACGGCCCGTAGAACTGAGGAGAGAGGGGAGGTCAGAACCAGGACTCGGTCTAAGCCCAGGCCTAAACTCGGTCTAACCCCAGGCCTAACCCCAGATCTAACCCCAGGCCTAAACCCGGTCTAAGCCCGGTCTAAGCCCGGTCTAACCCCAGGTCTAAGCCCAGACTGCAGCAGGACCCACAGGCAGGCCGGAGGACGGGTCGATGAAGTCGGCCCAGTGTCCCTCTGAGTGCAGCTCGGAGCAGATCTGTGTGGCTCCGTCTATGAACCTGGAGAGAAGCTCCTCCCTCTCCTGCTCCACCTGAGCGTCCCAGCGTGTCATGTCCAGCAGGGTGCGCTGTGTGACCGTCACCACCGTGAGGTCAGCAGGGGGCGCCTCGGGGAACATGAGCCGCACATCTGAAGAATTTTCAAAAAGTCTAATTATGGCACCAACACTGTCTCTGTGTTTAGTGTTCGAGTCATTATTCAAGTAATATTATTATTATTATTCAATTATCGTGTGTGTGTGTGTGTGTGTGTGTGTGTGTGCGTGTGTGTGTGTGCGTGTGTGCGTGTGTGCGTGTGTGTGTGTACCTGTGATGAGGCGTTGAGGACACGGCTGTACTGCACACTCCACTGACACTGAGTCAAAGAACCTGTCCTCCTCCTGCAATGACACAAATCATCATCATCCTCTGCTCCTCCTCTGCTTCTCTGACCCTCCTCTGCTCCTCCTCTGCTTCTCTGACCCTCCTCTGCTCCTCTGACCCTCCTCTGCTCCTCTGACCCTCTGCTTCTCTGACCCTCCTCTGCTCCTCCTCTGCTCCTCTGACCCTCCTCTGCTCCTCTGACCCTCCTCTGCTCCTCCTCTGCCCCTCCTCTGCTCCTCTGCCCCTCTGACCCTCCTCTGCCCCTCTGACCCTCCTCTGCTCCTCTCCTCTGCACAGACCTGGCGCGGCGTGCTGTGGTCACTAGGGGACGCTGTAGTCAGGGCTTGGAGGTGGTGGTCCATGGGGGTGAGGAGGAGCACAGGGTCTGTGGTCCTGCAGGGGGCGCTGTCTCTGGACCTGACAGAGCGCTGCACTGAAAACGAGACACACGAGAAGAACGAGGATGAGCTCCATGTCCCTGCGGTTTATTAAAAACAATATCTATATCCATGTTGAACCCAACATCCCACTCCAACACAACAGAGGTGGTTCTGACCTGTTGTGTTACAGTGGGATTTTATCACTATACTGAGATAAACACACTGCAAATCAGGGTGCCCCTGCCATCCTCTTTTATCACAGCTCCAGCTCTGTTTGTGAGGAGGAACATTAGAACATGACTTAAAGCTCACGAGCAGCTTTAAACATCTTCAGACACAGTTTGTTTCTACGAATAAACTCTGGGAAAGAGTCAATCTATCAGGATTTATCAGTAACACACCGACCTCACACATGAGCTTTGGCCAAACATCGGTTACCATAGCAACTTCAGCCACCAAGACTCTGAGCATGCTCAGTGTGAACAACGGGACAAATCAGGAAATGAAAGAAGTATATTTATTATACATGTACCAGTGTTGGAGGTGGAGTAGCAGTAGTAGCAGTAGTACTTGTAGCAGAAGTACTGCAGTACTGTAGTACCTGTTTTGGAGGCGGTGATGGCTGCAGCTGAAATGACTCGAGATGAAGTCACTCGATGAAGAAGAGACTTGAGTCCAGAAACGTACAAGACCAACCTGGACCCACAGACCTGAAAGAGACCAGAACAAGGACTAGACCAGGACTAGACCAGGACTAGACCAGGACTAGACCAGGACTAGACCAGGACTAGACCAGGACTAAACCAGGACTTACACTTGTCATCGTGGCGTTTCTCTTTGCTGACTTCAGCTAAAACTGAAAAAGGAAAAAAAAGGTTTATTTTATTTTAGTTTCTTGCTGTGTTTTCTCTTTAAATTATTCCATCCCATTCCATTAACATCCTGAACTCTGCATCAGGTTTTAATAAGAATTATATATATTATCTAATCTGAATTCTAAAGGCTTAAAGCAGCACTACGGGACCTGCATGGAGAGTTATTACTTTAACTTCTCCACAGATCTGACCTGTAACTTGAGCCACCTGCTGTCTTTATGAACATAAAATGCTAAAGAATACCATCTCCACGGAGACAAGCAGGTGGCGAACCCTCCCCCAGAAAAGTGACATAATGCATCTTTATACTCCACATATGGAAAAGTGCAGAGGTTTATTCCAAACAGAGTTCACCTCAGTCTGACCTGTTAGCCGTTAGCCTGTTAGCCGTTTGCTCCCGGTTCAGGCTCGTGCGTCAGTCCTGTGCGTGATAAAGTGTCCGTGTGCGGCGTGTTCCTGCGTCAGGCCGAGCTCCGGGGGTCAGGAACCTTTAAACTCTCCTCTAAGGAAAGACAAAAGTTTAAAACAGTCTGAAACCACGTTATACTGACGCAGAGGACGCGTCTGCTGCGGCTAACGACAACACAGGCACTGCGCATGCGCCTGGGGGGTGTGCACAGGTCACGTGAGCCACGGTGAGAGCCTATGCTAGACAACATAAACCAAACTAAACCAAACTAAACTAAACTAAACTAAACTGTGGCCAAAAACTATAAATACACATACAAATATAAATACACATAAATAATTGAAAGTTTTTATTCCATCCTCCTGCCCCTCAGCCTGGTGCCCCTGACCTCTAACCTCTGACCCCTGACTCTGCTCCTCTGCGTGTCTTCTGTCTCTGCGGTTTGTTTTGGTCCGATTCGTCTCGGTTTGTGTCGGACATGTCCGCGGCGGAGGACGACACGGAGCTGCGGGACCTGCTGCTCCAGAACCTGGAGAACAGCGGCGTGCTGAGCCGCCTCAAGGTGCGGAGTACCGGGGACAAACCGGGGCCGGAGCCAATGCGATGGGCTAACAGAAGCTAACGGAGGCTAACGAAGGCTACGGAACAGCTAAAGCTAAAAGTGCTGAAAACAAACTCGAGTAACGCGGCTTAAATTGCCACACAACAGGAGTGAGAGTTACATGGAGCACTTCTGCTTTTAAAAATAATGTCTTTATAAACTGAGCAACTTAATTTGCTTCATGTTCGCGGGGATTTGGAGCTAAGTGATGCTAACGCAGCTACAGATGCTGCAGATTCCACTGAAGTGATTAAAACACTGATTAAAGATACACCATGAAGCTTTTCTGGAGGGGCTGCTTGTTTCCATGGAGATGTTATTGCTTTGCTTGGAATATTCCACAGTATAAACAGGTCTATCTCCATGGAGACGAACAGGTCAGCAGTAAAGTTACGAAGTGCACCTTTAAAATACAAAGTGTTTAACGTGAGGTGCACAGTCCCAGATCCTGGTTTAGTCCTGGTTTAGTTCCCGTTTAGTCCCGGTTCTGATAAGTTGTTGGTTAATAATAATTCTATAAACAGTCGATGGTTCTACTCCAGTCTGAGACCAGACCAGAGTCCAAAGGTTCTGGTTCAGATTGGTCCAGGTTTTGGGGATTTGGGTCCTGGTTTAGGTCCTGGCTTTAGTCTTGATCATGGATCTGGTCTGGTCCTGGTTTGGTTCTAGTTCTGGCTGTGACTGGTTGCTGGTTCTGTTCCAGGCGCAGATGAGGGCCGCTGTGTTTCTGGCGATGGAGGAGCAGGATCGAATCGAGGTTTGTGTCAGAACTTAACCACTCGACTGTTTTATATTATTCACAGTAAAAACCTGTGCTCTTTCAGAATAAAAACTTGTACTCTTTCACAATAAAAGCCTGTGCACTTTCACTTTAAAAACCTGTGCTCTTTCAGAATAAAACTCCTCTGGTGAACGCGAACCTGAAGAACTGTCTGAACACCAGAGACGGTAGAAGCACAGAACACACACACACTCTTCTCTCCTCTCCTGTCTCTCCTCTTCTCCTCTTCTTTGCTCCTCCATCTCTCTCCCTCTCTCCTCCGTCTCTCTCCCTCTCTCCTCCTCTCCTCCTCTCTCCTCTTCTAACCTCTCCTCCTCCTCTTCTCCTCTCTTCTCTTCTAACCTCTCTCCTCTCCTGCGTCTCTCTCTCTCCCTCTCTCCTCTTCTCCGTCTCTCTCCCTCTCTCCTCCTTGCTCCTCTTCTCTCCTCCTCTCTCCTCTTCTAACCTCTCTCCTCCGTCTCTCTCCCTCTCTCCTCCTCTCTCCTCTTCTCTCCTCCTCTCCTCTCCTCCGTCTCCCTCCCTCTCTCCTCCGTCTCTCTCCTCTCCTCCGTCTCTCCCTCTCTCCTCCTCTCTCCTCTTTTCTCCTCTTCTCCTCTCTCCTCCTCTCCTCTTTTCTCCTCCTCTCCCCTCCTCTCTCCTCCATCTCTCTCCCTCTCTTCTCCTCTCTCCTCCTTTCTCCTCTCTCCTCTCCCCTCCTCTCTCCTCTTTTCTCCTCTCTCCTCTTTTCTCCTCTCTCCTCCTCTCTCCTCTCCCCTGCTCTCTCCCCCTCTCCTCCTCTCCCCCTCTCCTCCTCTCTCCTCTTCTAACCTCTCCCCTGCTCTCTCCTCCTCTCCTCCTCTCTCCTCCTCTCCCCCTCTCCTCTCTCCTCTTCTAACCTCTCTCCTCCTCTCCTCCTCTCTCCTCCTCTCTCCCTCTCTCCTCCTCTCTCCTCTTCTAACCTCTCTCCCTCTCTCCTCCTCTCTCCTCTTCTAACCTCTCTCCCCCTCTCCTCCTCTCCTCTTCTAACCTCTCTCCTCTCCTCCCTCAGGTCGTGTGGTGGCCTCTCTGGTTCTGGACTTTCTGCAGGTCTTTGACTTGGACTTTAGTCTGTCTGTGTTTGAGCCTGAGATCAGCTCTGTGAGTTTTTTATTATTTTGAAACGCTCCAAAAGTCAAACCTTCAAAGTCTCGTATTTGACTCCTGCTAGAACATGAGGCCCGTCTGAGAACATGAGGCCATTTTAGAACATGAGGCCCATTTTAGAACATGAGGCCCGTCTGAGAACATGAGGCCCATCTGAGAACATGAGGCCCATTTTAGAACATGAGGCCCATTTTAGAACATGAGGCCCATCTGAGAACATGAGGTCCGTCTGAGAACATGAGGTCCATTTTAGAACACGAGGTCCATTTTAGAACATGAGGCCCATTTTAGAACATGAGGCCCATTTTAGAACATGAGGTCCATCTGAGAACATGAGGTCCGTCTCATTTTAGAACATGAGGCCCATTTTAGAACATGAGGTCCATCTGAGAACATGAGGTCCGTCTGAGAACATGAGGTCCGTCTGAGAACATGAGGCCCATTTTAGAACATGAGGCCCATTTTAGAACATGAGGCCCATTTTAGAACATGAGGCCCATCTGAGAACATGAGGCCCGTCTGAGAACATGAGGCCCATTTTAGAACATGAGGCCCCTCTGAGAACATGAGGTCCCTCTGAGAACATGAGGCCCGTTTGAGAACATGAGGCCCGTCTGAGAACATGAGGCCCGTCTGAGAACATGAGGCCCGTCTGAGAACATGAGGCCCGTCTGAGAACATGAGGTCCGTCTGAGAACATGAGGCCCGTCTGAGAACATGAGGCCCGTCTGAGAACATGAGGCCCGTCTGAGAACATGAGGTCCATTTTAGAACATGAGGGCCCCTTTGAGAACATGAGGCCCATCTTAGAACGTGAGGCCCGTCTGTGAACGTGAGGCCCGTCTGTGAACATGAGGTCCATTTTAGAACATGAGGCCTGTCTTAGAACATGAGGCCCGTCTGAGAACATGAGGTCTCTGTGTTAAAGCTTTAGTTTGGGTTTTTCAGAAGCAGCTGGAGTCCAGGGAGTTCCTGTGCAAAGACCTGAACCTAAACCCAAACCCAAAGAGTCCAGTTCTACTAGAACTGGTCCAGAGACACCGCCAGGATCAGACCGAAGACCGGACCAAGGACCGGACCAAGGACCAGACCAAAGACCGGACCATGGAGCAGACCAAAGACCAGGTAAAGACCAGAGCAGAGAGCAGACTGTCTCTCCCACGCTCTGGCTCTCGTCTCAGTGGCGCCCCCTCTGTGTCGTCTGGTTATGGCGCTGGAGAGGATGTGGAGCAGCCGGGTGTTTGTCGAGCGCTCAGACCTCAGACCTCAGACCTCAGACCTCAGATCAGATCAGATCAGATCGAGTGTGAAAGAGCGGAGGCCTGTGACAGGTTACACTACTCATTTGACTAAAACACACTTGTTTATATTTAAGATTTTACAAAAAAATTACAATCTTTTTCCCAGTTTGGCCATATTTAAAATTTAAAACTGTACTTCCTTCCATAACTGTTACCATAGCAACCATGCTGCACACTGGGCCAAAACTCCTCTAACGTCACAGAGATGATTATGTGACAAATAAACTTTTTTAAATGTTTAAATCCTCAAAGCTCCTTAAAGTGATCTTTGTCAGACTGAGCCTCGCCGCTCTGAGCCGCACTCGCTCTGATTGGTCCAAACGCTCCACTCTGCGCTCTGATTGGGCCAAACGCTCCACGCCGTGCTCTGATTGGTCCAAACGCTCCACGTCGTGCTCTGATTGGTCCAAACGCTCCACGCCCTGCTCTGATTGGTCCAAACGCTCCACGCCATGCTCTGATTGGTCCAAACGCTCACACTGTGCTCTGATTGGTCCAAACGCTCACACCGTGCTCTGATTGGTCCAAACGCTCACACCATGCTCTGATTGGTCCAAACACTCACGCCATGCTCTGATTGGTCCAAATGCTCCACACCGTGCTCTGATTGGTCCAAATGCTCCACGCCGTGCTCTGATTGGTCCAAATGCTCCACGCCGTGCACGTTACCGACGTCACACGGTGGGAGGAGCTCGCCTAGATTGAGGAAGAGAAAATTATTTTGAACCAGTCCTGAACCAGGACTGAACCAGG
>CM057103.1:26634285-26674285 GCA_029959045.1 Taenioides sp. WSHXM2023
CTAATTCCGTCCTGTTGTAGACGTGTTCTGGAGCAGTTTGTCCTGGAGGAGCTCAGAGACAGAGCGGTGAGCACAGGTGAGTCCTGACCCCTGACCCTTCTGACCCTAACGAACCCTAATGCCCTGACCCTAATGAACCCTAATGCTCTGAGCCCTCTGACTCTAACGAACCCTAATGCCCTGACGCCTGAACATCTCTGACCGTACAGAACCCTAGTGTGGTGTGTGTGTGTAACCCTGTGTGTTGTGTGTTGTCAGAGTGTGCGTGGGGGACCCTGCAGCTCTTGTATCGGGGTCTGTTCTCCTTCAGCTCAGCTGTGGTGAGTCACATCAGGAAAATACTTTTTGTCAGTTATTTCAAAAAGTCAAAAAACCCATATATATATATATATATATATATATATATATATATATATATATATATATATATATATATATATATATATATATATATATATATATATATATATATATATAGCCCCTGGTATTTCTCGAGTTTCTCGTGTTCCTTTTTCCGGATATTACCATCACTTGGTATTGCAATGTCCACCACCACGGCTTTGTTCTGTTGCTTATCCACCACCACTATGTCTGGTTGGTCCATCACCATCTGTCAGTCTGTATCTGGAAGTCCCACAGGACCTTGGCTCGGTCATTCTCCACAACCTTTGGGGGAGTTCCCCACCTTGACCTTGGGGTCTCCAGCCCGTACTCTGCACAGATGTTTCTGTACACTATGCCCGCCACTTGGTTGTGTCGCTCCATGTGATGCTTTCCCTGCCAGCATCTTACACCCTGCAGTTATGTGCTGGACTGTCTCAGGAGCCTCTTTGCACAACCTACACCTTGGGTCTTGTCTGGTGTGGTAGATCTGGGCCTCTATTGCTCGGGTGCTCAAGGCCTGCTCCTGTGCAGCCAGGATGAGGGCCTCTGTGCTGTCCTTCAGACCAGCCCTCTCCAGCCATTGGTAGGATTTCTTGATATCAGCCACTTCAGTTATGTTTCGGTGGTATGCCCCATGTAGGGGCTTGTCCTGCCATGATGGTCCCTCCAGCACCTCTTCCTCTGACCTCCACTGTCTGAGGCATTCCCTGAGCACATCATCTGTTTGGGCCTTATCCTTGATGTACTTATGGATTTTGACTGTTTCATCCTGGACAGTGGTTCCCACACTCACTAGTCCTCGGCCTCCTTCCTTCCGGCTCGCATACAGTCTCAGGGTGCTGGATTTGGAATGGAACCCTCCATGCGTGGTCAGGAGCTTTCGTGTCTTAACGTCTGTGGTCTGTATCTCCTCCTTTGGCCAGCTTATGATTCCTGCTGGGTATCTGATCACTGGCAGGGCGTAGCTGTTTATTGCCTGTGCCTTATTCTTGCCATTGAGCTGCTTCTTAGGACTTGCCTTACTCGTTGCAGGTATTTGGCCGTAGCCGCTTTCCTTGTTGCCTCTTCAAGGTTGCCATTTGCTTGTGGGATACCAAGGTACTTGTAACTGTCCTCAATGTCTGCTATTGTTCCCTCTGGGAGTGAGACCCCCTCTGTGTGGACTACCTTCCCTCTCTTTGTCACCATCCTACTACATTTCTCGAGCCCGAATGACATTCCAATGTCTGTGCTGTAGATCCTGGTGGTGTGGATCAGTGAGTCGATGTCTCGCTCACTCTTAGCGTACAGCTTGATGTCATCCATGTAGAGGAGGTGGCTGATGGTGGCCCCGTTTCTGAGTCGGTATCCATAGCCAGTGCGGTCAATGATTTGGCTGAGGGGGTTCAGACCTATGCAGAACAGCAGTGGGGACAGTGCATCTCCTTGGTATATGCCACATTTGATGGCCACTTGTGCAATTGGCTTGCCATTGGCTTCAAGGGTGGTTTTCCACAACCGCATTGAGTTTGGAATGAACGCCCTTAGAGTCCGACTGATATTGTACTCCAAGCACTCAGTGATCCATGTGTGTGGCATTGAGTCATAGGCTTTCTTGTAATCAATCCAGGCAGTGCACAGGTTGGTCTGACGGGTTCTGCAGTCATGGGCGACTGTTCGGTCAACCAGGAGTTGGTGTTTGGCTCCTCTGGTGTTTTTGCTGATGCCCTTCTGTGCTGTGCTCATGTATTGATCCATGTGCCCACTTATCTTAGCCGCAATGATGCCTGACATGAGCTTCCATGTTGTGGAGAGACAGGTTATTGGCCGATAGTTGGATGGGACTGTACCCTTTGAGGGATCCTTCAGGATCAGGATCGTACGCCCTTGGGTTAACCATTCAGGGTGAGTCCCATCCCTTAGCAGCTGGTTCATTTGTGCTGCCAGGCGCTCGTGGAGAGCCGTGAGCTTCTTTAGCCAGTATGCATGGATCATGTCAGGGCCAGGTGCTGTCCAGTTTTTCATGCCTGAGACTCTTTCCTGAATGTCTGCCACTGTGATGGTGACTGGATCTTGTTCAGGGAGGTTGCTGTGGTCTTCCCTCAGAGCCACCAGCCACTGTGCATCGGTGTTATGTGATGCCTCCCTCTCCCATATGCCTTTCCAGTACCTTTCAGTCTCCAGCCTTGGGGGGTCTGCTCTGGTGTTATTCCCCTGCCATTGAGCGTACACTTTCGCAGGTTGTGTTGCGAAGAGGCGGTTTATTCGTCTGGCTTCATTTTCCCGCGTGTACCTCTTTAGGCGGCTGTATGTATATATGTGTGTATATATATATATATATATATTGTGTGTGTGTGTGTGTGTCATATTCTCATTCTTGGAGATGGTGTATTAATGTCATTATGTGGTACAGGTGCAGCAGTAGTAGTAGTAGTAGTAGTAGTAGTAGTAGTAGTAGTAGTAGTAGTAGTAGTAGTAGTAGTAGTAAAGGTGTGTGTGTCTCAGGTGGAGGCCTGTGGACAGGACCAAGACTCAGAGGAGAGTACCAAGACCAAGACTCAGGTACACGCACACACACACACAGAGCACCTCATGACCTCTGACCTCTGTTCTAACCTGTGACACAGGGCTCTGAGGTCAAAGGGGACTCAGGGCTGGACCCTGGTCTAACCCGGGACTCTGGTCTGAAGAAAGACCCCGGTCTAAACCCAGACCCTCAGGGGGACCTGGACGATGTGGACGATGGAGACTCATTTTTTGACGATCCTCTACCTGCTCCTCAGAAAACCTACGGCTGGTGAGTCCTACCTCCTCCTAACTCCTAACTCCTACATCCTACATCCCACCTCCTAACTCCTACATCCTAACTCCTACATCCTAACTCCTACATCCTAACTCCTACATCCTATCTCCTAACTCCTACAGCCTACCTACCTCCGTGTTTAGTCCTGCTTACCGCCTCCTCTCCTACATCCTACCTTCTTACCCCAGTTTTGCTCTAGTTCAGTCCAAGTCCTGGTCCAGTTCTTGTCTGGTCCTGGTCTAGTCCTGGTCTAGTCCTGGTCTAGTCCTGGTCTAGTCCTGGTTTCCTTCTGTCTCTCAGCTCTGAAGATTCTGGTCCTGTTCTGGTTTTGAGGCGGGACAAAAGTTTGAGCGAGTGAGTCTCGTCCAATCACATTCCTGCGTTCATACTTCACTTTGCAGCTAACCTCCTCCTCTTTTTTTCTTCCTCTCCCTCTCCTCTCTTCCTCCTCCTCTTCCTCCTCTCCTCCTCCTCCTCTCCTCCTCTCTCCTTTCCTCCTCTCTCCTCTTCTCCTCTCCTCCTCCTCCTCTCCTCTCCTGTCATAGTCTGTCTGTTCTGGGTGCTCCTGCAGAGGAAGTCAGGTGAGATCCTTTTGTCTCTTTTCTCCAAGCTCTCAAGTTCTTTTCTTTTTATTCTGATTCACCAAACCCCTGTGTGCTTTTATCTGGGACCTGGTCTGGAACCTGGTCTGGGTCCTGGTCTGGGACCTGGTCTGGGACCTGGTCTGGGACCTGGTCTGGGACCTGGTCTGCGTCCCGGTCTGCGTCCTGGTCTGCGTCCCGGTCTGGGTCCCGGTCTGGGTCCTGGTCCTGGTCTGATCCGGTTTGAATCTTTTACAGGAAACCTGAGAGTCCGATCCCATCACTGTCTCTGGGACGAAGCAGCTCCTCAGAACCAAGTCGCACAGGTCAGTCTTGAAACCTGTTTTAGTCCTGGTTTAGTCCTGGTTTAGATCTTGTTCTGTTTTTTTCCAGGAGCGTCAAAAGTAAAAGGACCAAAGGACTCCAGGCCTCTGAGCGACAGAAGTGGATCTCATCGTTTAGGTAAGGTCCTGGACCGGGACTGGACCGAGACTGGACCGGGACTGGCCTGAGACTGGCCTGAGACTGGCCTGAGACTGGCCTGAGACTGGCCTGAGACTGGACTGAGACTGGACTGGAAGTGGACTGGACCGGGTCTGTAACAGAGGTTTGTGTTTTCCAGATGAAGATGTGGAGTATGACGACGACTTTAACAGGTCAGCCCCCTCCTCCTCTTGCTCTCTCTTTCCTCCTCCTCCATAACTCTTCTTCCTCCCTCTCTCTCTCCCTCTCCTCCTCCATAACTCTCCTCTTCCTCTCTCCCTCTCCTCCTCCATAACTCTCCTCTTCCTCTCTCCCTCTCCTCCTCCATAACTCTCCTCTTCCTCTCTCCCTCTCCTCATCCATAACTCTCCTCTTCCTCTCTCCCTCTCCTCCTCCATAACTCTCCTCTTCCTCTCTCCCTCTCCTCCTCCATAACTCTCCTCTTCCTCTCTCCCTCTCCTCATCCATAACTCTCCTCTTCCTCTCTCCCTCTCCTCATCCATAACTCTCCTCTTCCTCTCTCCCTCTCCTCATCCATAACTCTCCTCTTCCTCTCTCCCTCTCCTCATCCATAACTCTCCTCTTCCTCTCTCCCTCTTCTCCTCCATAACTCTCCTCTTCCTCTCTCCCTCTCCTCCTCCTCCATAACTCTCCTCTTCCTCTCTCCCTCTCCTCCTCCTCCATAACTCTCCTCTTCCTCTTCCTCTCTCCCTCTCCCTCTCCTCCTCCATAATTCTCCTCTCCCTCTCCTCCTCCTCCTCCTCCTCCTCCTCCTCCTCCATAACTCTCCTCTCTTCCTCCCTCTCTCTTTCTCTCCGTCTGTCACAGTGAGCTGAGCATTGGGGAGGAGATTGAGGAGGTTTCCATCGAGGGACCAGAGCCCAGTGACAAGGTGCCCCCTAACCCCTCCCCCACTGCCCCCACTGTCCCTAACCCCTCCCCCACTGCCCCCACTGTCCCTAACCCCGCCCCCACTGCCCCTAACCCCTCCCCCACTGCCCCCACTGTCCCTAACCCCGCCCCCACTGCCCCTAACCCCTCCCCCACTGCCCCCACTGTCCCTAACCCCGCCCTAACCCCCTCCCCCTAACCCCTCCCCCACTGCCCCCACTGTCCCTAACCCCGCCCTAACCCCCTCCCCCTAACCCCGCCCCCACTGCCCCCACTGCCCCTAACCCCGCCCCCACTGCCCATAACCCCGCCCCCACTGACCCCACTGTCCTGTTTGTGTTGTTCACAGTTTGATGAAACCACACAGGACCTGAGTGTGTCTCAGCTCAGTCACACAGCAGACTACATGGAGGACGTCCCATAGACCGGGTCTGGACCAGGTCTGGACCGGGTCTGGACTGGTCTGGGTGTAAATATACTGTATGTGGCTGTTTGTATTGTTTGTTTGTAATAATTTATAATAAAGCAGTCACGGTTTTCACAGGTTTTGTGCCGTTTCTCTTTTTAGGACAGCACTGCAGCACAACCTTCAGCAGCACTTTAAACTGATGTTTAGTATTTTCAGTAATAATCGTTTGGTAGATTCTTCCAGGCAGACATTGATCTGTATTTTACAGAGCTTCTTCCACGGTTTGTTTTTATTTTAGGTCATTTGAATCTGTCCTCTGTGGCATGTCTTTCATATTGAGGCCCATCTGAAGTATAAAGCGCAGCTCTTGATAAAACACATTTGGTCATTTAGTTACTGTAATGTTTCTTGTCATATTGCGCAGGGAAACCTTGAATCCTTTTACCTTTAACCAGGACAACACAGAATGCTTCCAGTTTACATTTGTTCTACATGCACATCGAAGAGCACATCGAACTGCTTTATTTTGTTCCATTTGCAGCTCCTTTATGTGCGACACAGCAGCACATGACCAACTCTCAGAACAGTGATGTAACTGTGAAAGTGTTTTTATCACATCTGCAGCCGTGTTCAAAGATAACAAATGGAACATCTTCTAACCTTTTCGAGAGTCCTGCCCGTCCTGCGAACTACAGCACTGATGTTCAGACCAGGACGGTCCTTCCTCAGTCTCTACTCCGAGAAGTCTGGCCCCTTGGACCTGCTCGACATTTCTGTCTTTCACCGTGAGGCTTAACTCTTGTCAGTATTTAGAGCTAATTTGTTGCCCACTCAGACACAGACTTTATTTCTTCCATTAAGACAGTTTGAAGTTGTAGAGTTGTAGCCTGTGATGAATAAATAGTTGTCATCAGCCTACATGACTCAGCAGTTATGTTTTTCCACTTGTTTCAGAAACTTTGAGTCATTTTTATCCACACCACAGGGTTTTTTTTAACATTCTAATGATGATTTTTCTACTTGACTCTAAGTCATTTCAACAAATTCAAAATTACACTTCTCCATTTCACCTCGAAGTTTATCTGTTTTCTCACAAAAATAATTACTTAAATGATTTGCTAATTGTATCTGTCGTGCAGGTGTACAGTCTCTGACAAAAGTCTTGTCGCTTATCCATTTTGTAGAAACAAAAGCTTATAACCTGACTTTAAATTAATCGATTGGTTTTAGAAATGTCTCATATGAAAGCTAAAACCCTCCCAAATTATGCTCAATATACTAAAATAAATTTGCTTCACTGAAGAAAGATTGATCATTTAATGAACACAGAAAGGTCAGATTTTCGCAAGACAAAAGTCTTTTCGCCTTGTCATATGATGCACCCAATCCTAGATTACAGCCTCACCTGTGATCAGTTACTGATCAATCAATTAGTGGGTGTGTATAAAAAGAACCCCAGCACACCAGACCTTCACATCAACTGCAACTTGACCTCTGACAACATGCCTAAGATCCACCCTGAGACCAAAGCGTTAATTATCAAGAGGCTGAAGACCAGATCCACTGCTGAGGTGGCTGACACCTTCAATGTGTCTCAGCGTCAAGTACAAAGAATAAGAAAAAGATCTGAAAAGACTGGAGATGTTTTTGACAAGCCCAGGTCCGGCAGACCCCGCAAGACAACTGCTCTGGAGGACCGTTTGTTGATTCGAAAATCCAAGGCCAGCCCCTTTTCCACTGCAGCAGAGCTCCACCAGGCCTGGTCACCTCAAGTCCCTGTGTCAACCAGAACAGTTTGTAGAATTCTGTCTCGAAATGGCCTCCATGGTCGAATCAGTGCACAGAAACCAGCACTAAACCAAAGGCAATTAAAAAACCGTGTGGCATTTGCCAAGGCCCACAGCCTGCTAAAAGGATGGACACTGGAAAAGTGGCAGAAGGTGGATTTCTCAGATGAATCCTCGGTTGAATTACATCACAGCCGCCGCAAATATTGCAGGAGACCTACTGGAGCCCGCATGGATCCAAGATTCACCCAGAAAACAGTTAAGTTTGGTGGCGGAAAAATCATGGTCTGGGGTTACATCCAGTATGGGGGTGTGCGAGACATTTGCAGGGTGGAAGGCAATATCAATAGCCTAAAATATCAAGAAGTATTAGCTACCTCTTACATTCCTAACCATAAAAGGGGTCAAATTTTGCAGCAGGATGGTGCTCCATCGCATACTTCTATCTCTACATCAAAGTTCCTCAAGGCGAAGAAGATCAAGGTGCTCCAGGACTGGCCAGCCCAGTCACCAGACATGAACATCATTGAGCATGTCTGGGGTAGAATGAAAGAGGAAGCATGGAAGGCAAAACCAAAGAATCTTGATGAACTCTGGAGGCATGTAAGACTGCTTTCTTTGCTATTCCTGATGACTTCATCAACAAATTGTATGAATCATTGTCGAACCGCATGGATGCAGTCCTTCAAGCTCATGGAAGTCATACAAGATATTAAATATGGATCTCACAGCACCACTACTTAATTCACTGACGTTATGCAACATATTTTTGTATTTGAAGTAAATTATTTGTTCAATTTTCTGTAGGCGACAAGACTTTTGTCTTGCCAAAATCTGACCTTTCTGTGTTCATTAAATGATCAATCTTTCTTCAGTGAAGCAAATTTATTTTAGTATATTGAGCATAATTTGGGAGGGTTTTAGCTTTCATATGAGACATTTCTAAAACCAATCGATTAATTTAAAGTCAGGTTATAAGCTTTTGTTTCTACAGAATGGATAAGCGACAAGACTTTTGTCAGGGACTGTAGTTGTATCGTTGTACAGGTGTAGTTGTATCGTTGTGCAGGTGTAGTTGTATCGTTGTACAGGTGTAGTTGTATCGTTGTACAGGTGTAGTTGTATCGTTGTGCAGGTGTAGTTGTATCGTTGTGCAGGTGTAGTTGTATCGTTGTACAGGTGTAGTTGTATCGTTGTGCAGCTGTAGTATCGTTGTGCAGGTGTAGTTGTATCGTGCAGGTGTAGTTGTATCGTTGTGCAGGTGTAGTATCGTGCAGGTGTAGTTGTATCGTACAGGTGTAGTTGTATCGTGCAGGTGTAGTTGTATCGTGCAGGTGTAGTTGTATCGTGCAGGTGTAGTTGTATCGTTGTGCAGGTGTAGTATCGTGCAGGTGTAGTTGTATCGTTGTGCAGGTGTAGTTGTATCGTTGTACAGGTGTAGTTGTATCGTTGTGCAGGTGTAGTTGTATCGTACAGGTGTAGTTGTATCGTGCAGGTGTAGTTGTATCGTGCAGGTGTAGTTGTATCGTTGTGCAGGTGTAGTATCGTGCAGGTGTAGTTGTATCGTGCAGGTGTAGTTGTATCATTGTGCAGGTGTAGTTGTATCGTTGTGCAGGTGTAGTTGTATCGTTGTGCAGGTGTAGTTGTATCGTTGTGCAGGTGTAGTTGTATCGTTGTACAGGTGTAGTTGTATCGTGCAGGTGTAGTTGTATCGTTGTGCAGGTGTAGTTGTATCGTTGTGCAGGTGTAGTTGTATCGTTGTGCAGGTGTAGTATCGTTGTGCAGGTGTAGTTGTATCGTTGTGCAGGTGTAGTATCGTTGTACAGGTGTAGTTGTATCGTGCAGGTGTAGTTGTATCGTGCAGGTGTAGTTGTATCGTTGTGCAGGTGTAGTTGTATCGTTGTACAGGTGTAGTATCGTTGTGCAGGTGTAGTTGTATCGTTGTACAGGTGTAGTTGTATCGTGCAGGTGTAGTTGTATCGTTGTGCAGGTGTAGTATCGTTGTGCAGGTGTAGTATCGTTGTGCAGGTGTAGCTGTATCGTTGTACAGGTGTAGTTGTATCGTTGTGCAGGTGTAGTTGTATTGTGCAGGTGTAGTTGTATCGTGCAGGTGTAGTTGTATCGTTGTGCAGGTGTAGTTGTATCGTGCAGGTGTAGTTGTATCGTTGTGCAGGTGTAGTTGTATCGTTGTGCAGGTGTAGTTGTATCGTTGTGCAGGTGTAGTATCGTTGTGCAGGTGTAGTTGTATCGTGCAGGTGTAGTTGTATCGTGCAGGTGTAGTTGTATCATTGTGCAGGTGTAGTTGTATCGTTGTACAGGTGTAGTTGTATCGTTGTGCAGGTGTAGTTGTATCGTTGTGCAGGTGTAGTTGTATCGTGCAGGTGTAGTTGTATCGTGCAGGTGTAGTTGTATCGTTGTGCAGGTGTAGTTGTATCGTTGTGCAGGTGTAGTTGTATCGTGCAGGTGTAGTTGTATCGTTGTGCAGGTGTAGTTGTATCGTGCAGGTGTAGTTGTATCGTTGTGCAGGTGTAGTTGTATCGTTGTGCAGGTGTAGTTGTATCGTTGTGCAGGTGTAGTATCGTTGTGCAGGTGTAGTTGTATCGTGCAGGTGTAGTTGTATCGTGCAGGTGTAGTTGTATCGTTGTGCAGGTGTAGTTGTATCGTTGTGCAGGTGTAGTTGTATCGTTGTGCAGGTGTAGTATCGTTGTGCAGGTGTAGTTGTATCGTTGTACAGGTGTAGTTTTGCAGGTGAACATCGACAGGTGAGGTTCAGACAGGGCTCGGTCCAAACAGGAGAGTTTTAACAGAACCAGGCGTCTCAGATGATCCATTTTGGTTTCGTCCGTTTGGGATTCACCTCAAGATCTTTGCTGTTTAATGTTTTTTTAGATTTTTAAATGTTTCTGATTCTGTGGGGGTTTCCTCTGGGCTCCAGGTAAATCCTCCAGCTGAGGTCCGGACCAAGACCAGAAATAAGGTCATGGAGATTGTTTCTGGGCTCCTCGTGTGCCGCCCACTGCTCCTGAATGGACGGGTGTCAAAGTGGAGCGCCGCGCTCCTGAGGAAATCATCGCATACTGCCGCAGATTTACAGTGACGTAAATGGCAACACAGGAATCAGACAAGTGTTACGTTTTACTTGCTACTGCAAGGGAGCCCTGAGACAAGCAACAGCCGCTGTTCTGTCTCCAGAGACACAAAGGACATCCACTTGCTGCAGCTTTTATTTAGTTTCAGACAATAACACGTGACCAGGAAGCTGCGACCTTTAGACTCCCTGTACACACGTTAATCTTGGGTCAAAGTCTCAGTCGCGTAAGCACTTCTTTTGCACACATAAGCACAGATAACTCAGTAGCTCAGTACACTTTGATAACATATTGTTACAATTCTATAACAATTCCCTCCTGTTTATCAAAGTCACACAATGAAAACAAAATATCAGTCTTCTTTCACACCTTGGTGAGGTTATCAAAAGAGACATCAAACAGTTAGGTAACATCTTACACTCAGAGGTTGTTACACAACATCGGCAGATAATAATGAGGTGTTTTCTGGAGTGAGACACTCATCAGCAGCTGCAAGTAGCATAGTATATTCTTCCTGCATCATCACATCTACAGATCCAGTAACCATTTTCGTCATCATAGATCGGAGACATGGCAAAATACAAGAAGTAAAAATACAGAACAATAGAAGAATAACAAATACAGGTGTTAGACCTTTCAGGAGTATTTGCCATCAAGAACCAGAGGTAAACCATGACATTACATCGAAATTCATTCCACTAGGTGCCTTCATGCTTTGGATGTGGTCCTGAAGGTCGAGAACCTTATCATGGATTTCAGTTCCTTTAGAACTTTGACTCTCCAGCCAGAGCCACGGAAGGAGTCGACAAGAGTACAACTGTGATGCGTACTCTAGGTCCAAAGTAGTACACACAACCCAACTGAGACATGTTGGAGATGAGGAGTCACTGATACGTCACCTTTTCTGCAAACACCAAAGTCTCTGTGCGACCACTAATGCTGGTGGGATCTTATTTCTTCACTGACACGGCCGTTGCCTTGAGACGGCGAGACCTATCCTGTCTCGCCCCCTTTGTAGTCAGACTTCCCCACACCAGCGGTTAGAGCCAAATCGTCGAGATGTCTGGCTTTGCAGTGACTGAGATGAATCCAGCTGCTCCTCTCCGCTATTTTCACAGCAGTTGGGGTTGCAAGTAGGACGCAGTAGGGTCCCTCCCACCGTGGACTGGACCAACACTTTCGTTTGATAACTTTAATGAACACGTGATCTCCCACATTTACTGGTCGTTGTTCCTGTGAAGAAACAGAAACTTCTGGCAATTTATTTGCGTCATAACATTCTCAAGTGGTCAATGCTTTTCTCATATTGTCGGCAAGTGTCTGTACAAAACATTGCTGCTCCAGGTCTGGTCCAGGTTTAGTTGAGCTTGGTGACGCAGACGTAGACAGCGGGGGTGGGGATGGAGCATCTGCAGCTGCCCCAGGACACGATACCCACCAGGGTCTAGGCGTCGTCCTTCTCACAGACCAGAGGACTACCAGAGTCACCCATGCAGGACGTAGCTCCAGCTGCTCCAGCACAGATCATCACATCACTGCATTGGCTGCCCCAGCGTCTCGTGTACTGATCGTTAGACAGAAGAGCCTGCTGCAGCTTGTTGGGGTGCTGGGAGCGTTGTAGCAGGTCAGGCCTCACTCGGAGGTCACACAGGTCGTACCAGCGTTGTAGACGTCGCTGGACTCCTGTTGTACCCTTCCTACAATCCCTCCTGTTGACACATGACAAAGACCATGTGTCACTATAGTTGTTGTTTAAATGTTGTTAATGATACATGGGGCTGCTTACACCCTTGATAACTGTTCACTCAGCACCAGAGTCACACAAAAACACCATTGGTTGGCCATTTACAAGCAAAGTAACTTCAGGTCTTTTGCTCGGGTCAACATCTTCTAATGTCAAAAATAAATCAGTTATTGGTTCACTGTCTGAGTTAGGGTCGTATGGTTCATGGTGCTGGTGGAAGTATTTTTTTTATACTCTTGATTTACATCCAGAGTAGTTATGCCTAGCATGTCATAAATTGAGTAAGAGTGGACATAGACAACTCGACTAAGTACTTTTGGAGATGCTCCCTAATTTCTGGGCAACAGTTATTAAGAATAACATTTTTCAATTGTTGTTTGTATGGTGCATCATCGCACAGTCCACTATTTTCTTTAAAAACTACTTTTAACCTACCTCCTTTAATGTTACTATACATACTGTTTCCTTTCTCTATTTCCTTGTCTTTTCACTACGTGTTCTAACCATTTTTTGCAAGAAGATATTCTGCACTTGGTTTCTTCTCTCCTCTCTCTCTCTCTCTCTCTCTCTCTCTAGCCGCAATTCTCTAAGTTAAGAGACTACAGTCTTTCACATTCAATTGACCCTTTTTTTTTTCTTTTTTCTTTTTCTTTTACTACTATGGGGTTATGAGGTAAACCAACATGAAAATGCCTCCTCCGGGCTTCAATACATCTCCACCAATACAAGCTTCTACAGGAAACCTAGTTTGCCTGCGGTATTGGTCTTGGGGTTTAATCCCAGAGATTCAGAGAATTTTAGATTCAGAGGTCTACCTCCAATCATACAAACATTCACACGTGCTAGCAATCTTGGGAAGCCACTTCCCCGTCTGTCTGACCTGTTTCAGTTGCCATCCGATTTCCCCAAATGTGATTCACTCAGATTCCGTCTGATGTGAAGAAAGGATGGGTGAAGGTCCGCTGGCCACATGGAAAAGTGGTCTTTATCCCTGGAGACGTTCTTCCTCCAGACTGTGCACAGATTTCAGCTTCCCGTCAGTCACCCTCTCAACACAGCATTGGAATCCGGCTCGAAGGACCAATTATAAATGTCAAAGTGGAGCGCCGCGCTCCTGAGGAAATCATCACTTACTGCCGCAGATTTACAGTGACGTAAATGGCAACACAGGAATCAGACAAGTGTTACGTTTTACTTGCTACTGCAAGGGAGCCCTGAGACAAGCAACAGCCGCTGTTCTGTCTCCAGAGACACAAAGGACATCCACTTGCTGCAGCTTTTATTTAGTTTCA
This sequence comes from Taenioides sp. WSHXM2023, assembly GCA_029959045.1. Classification (NCBI taxonomy): domain Eukaryota; kingdom Metazoa; phylum Chordata; class Actinopteri; order Gobiiformes; family Gobiidae; genus Taenioides; species Taenioides sp. WSHXM2023. The sequence continues at coordinate 26,647,728 of CM057103.1, forward strand.
GACAATAACACGTGACCAGGAAGCTGCGACCTTTAGACTCCCTGTACACACGTTAATCTTGATAGACTCCCTGTACACACGTTAATCTTGATAGACTCCCTGTACACACGTTAATCTTGATAGACTCCCTGTACACACGTTAATCTTGATAGACTCCCTGTACACACGTTAATCTTGATAGACTCCCTGCACACACGTTAATCTTGATAGACTCCCTGTACACACGTTAATCTTGATAGACTCCCTGTACACACGTTAATCTTGATAGACTCCCTGCACACACGTTAATCTTGATAGACTCCCTGTACATACGTTAATCTTGATAGACTCCCTGTACATACGTTAATCTTGATAGACTCCCTGTACATACGTTAATCTTGATAGACTCCCTGTACACACGTTAATCTTGATAGACTCCCTGTACATACGTTAATCTTGATAGACTCCCTGTACATACGTTAATCTTGATAGACTCCCTGTACACACGTTAATCTTGGGTCAAAGTGTCAGTCGCGTAAGCGCTTCTTCGCACACATAAGCACAGGTAACTCAGTAGCTCAGTACACTTTGATAACATATTGTTACAATTCTATAACAACGGGTCAAATGCAGAGGACACTTTCGCAGAGGACACCTTCACTACGAGATAATAAAGGATGAAAATAAGAAAAAAGAATCAATTCTGTATTTGTGATGTCACCGTGTGGGTGTGAGAGGAAACTACCGTCTACAGCTTCATTCGACTCCTGAACGCCACAAGGTGAGCTCCTGTTTTATTCTGCTCTGAATAACCAGGTCTAAACCAGGTCTAGTCTGGACTCGGTTTAGACCAGGTTCAATTCTGGTTCAGACCTGGTTTTTCCCTGGGGACTGGTCTTTCTGAAGCGACGGCTGTACTGGTTAATCCGATTTAGACCAGGTGACTTCAGTGAAATATTCAGGTGTGAGTCAGGTCATAATGGCACCGAGTCCTGGTTTAGTCCTGGTTCAGACCTGTTTCAGACCTGGTTCAGACCTGGTTTAGTCCTGGTTCAGACCCGGTTTAGTCCTGGTTCAGAACTGTTTCAGACCTGGTTTAGTCCTGGTTCAGACCTGGTTTAGTCCTGGTTCAGACCTGGTTTAGTCCTGGTTCAGACCTGGTTTAGTCCTGGTTCAGACCTGGTTCAGACCTGGTTCAGACCTGGTTTAGACCTGGTTTAGTCCTGGTTCAGACCTGGTTCAGACCTGGTTCTGAGGAAGTCCCTGAGAGGAACTTCATATTTCTGCTTTTGTTGTCAATGATGATTTGATTGTTTTTAAAGGTCTCCTCACTGTGGTACTGCTACTATAACTACTGCTGTTACTACTATAAATACTACTACTACTACTACTACTACTACTACTACTACTACTACTAGTACTACTACTGCTGTAAATACTACAATTACTTGGTATATTTGATCTTATCCTAAAGCTGCACTGTCACTTTTCGGGTGGAGGTGCCACCTGCTCGTCTCCATGGAGATGATATTTTTCTTTGCCTTTGTTCCTTCTGGAGAAAAGCAGGTGAGACAGGTCAGATCTGTGGAGAGGCGAGCTCACAGTCTGATGTTGTTTTGTTTTACATGTGACAGTTCATGTGAGTTTTATACTGTGGACCATCCCAAAGCTGTACTATCTCCATGGAGACGAGCAGAACCTCCACCAGAAGCATTACATATGGCACCTTTAATCTTATCATTTACCCGATCCAAACCGCTAAGACCAGGTCTAGACCTGGTTTAGACCTGGTTTAGACCTGGTTTAGACCTGGTTTCGGTGTGGTGGAGGCAGCTATACTTTGCAGTGACCTGGTTTGGTGCATGTACTTTTGCAGTATTCATTATGTAGTTTTGTAGTAACTGGGTCAGACCACAAACCACCGAGAACTACACCAGAACTAAACCCGGACTATAACGGGGTCTAAACCTGGTATCAACCAGAGTCAGACCGAATCTTTGTCTAAACCAGGACCGAACTCGGTCTAGACGGTCTCCCAGCTGTGGCTGGAGCAGAGGCTGAGGGGGCGACACCAGCTCTGCCCATGTGCCTCTGAGCCAAGCACCTGAAGCTCACACCTGGGGTCTCTTTATAAAGTGTGTGAAAGAACAAAAGTGTTTCGTATGAGACGTTCCCCGTCCAGTTCTGATTCAAGACTTACATGAAAAAGAGCTCTGGGCCAACATCTCTGCAAGACCCCCTGTCCGGGTTTAGTCCTGGTTTAGTCCTGGTTTAGTCCTGGTTCAGTCCTGGTGTAGCCCTTATTTGTCTGTGATCCTCAGATGCCCTTCCTGAACCAGACTCTGGACCCTCTGGACTACCCGGAGGACTACTCGGACTACTACAACTACTCGTGGAGTGGTCTATGTGACACCGTCCAAAACCGGAGCCTGGTCCTGGTCCTGGGTCCGTACGTCCACTCTGTGATCTGTGTCCTGGGTCTGATCGGGAACTGCCTCATGCTCCTCCCCCTGTGCTGCGCCCCCAAACCCTCCATCACCCAGGTACCCCAAACTCTCCATCACCCAGGTACCCCAAACCCTCCATCACCCAGGTACCCCAAACTCTCCATCACCCAGGTACCCCAAACCCTCCATCACCCAGGTACCCCAAACTCTCCATCACCCAGGTACCCCAAACTCTCCATCACCCAGGTACCCCAAACCCTCCATCACCCAGGTACCCCAAACTCTCCATCACCCAGGTACCCCAAACTCTCCATCACCCAGGTACCCCAAACCCTCCATCACCCAGGTACCCCAAACTCTCCATCACCCAGGTACCCCAAACCCTCCATCACCCAGGTACCCCAAACTCTCCATCACCCAGGTACCCCAAACCCTCCATCACCCAGGTACCCCAAACTCTCCATCACCCAGGTACCCCAAACCCTCCATCACCCAGGTACCCCAAACTCTCCATCACCCAGGTACCCCAAACTCTCCATCACCCAGGTACCCCAAACCCTCCATCACCCAGGTACCCCAAACTCTCCATCACCCAGGTACCCCAAACCCTCCATCACCCAGGTACCCCAAACTCTCCATCACCCAGGTACCCCAGACCCTCCGTGCGTGTGCGTGTGGCGTGCACGTGCTCTGTGGGTACGTTTGTTTGCTCCGGGTCAGAACTCGTCTTTATTCACACCTGAAGTCTGGACGTTCAGTGGAACTGGACTCAGTCCGTTTGAATCTGAAGCTGCAGGTGTGAATCCGCCTCTGGTCTAGTCCAGTCCTCACAGCCCCTGTCTTTTCTCTTGCAGGTGCTGCTCCTGCACCTGGCCCTGGCAGATCTGGTTATAGTCCTGGTCTTGCCGGGTTTGGTGGTGATGGATTTGGGGGTGTGGTCAGACGGGGGGGTGGGGTGTAAGATGCTGAGGGGCGGGTACAGCATGAGCTTCTACAGCGCCGCCCTGCTGCTGGCGGCGGTGAGCGCGGACCGTTACACGGCCGTCGTGCACGCTCGCAGACGGCTCCGTGCGAGCTCGCACGCGCCCCGCCGCCTCGTGTGCGCCCTCGTGTGGTTCTGCGCTGTTCTCCTCAGTCTGCCCAACTTCATCTTCTACGAGAGCTACGTGCCCCAACACCTCCTGGGTCTGGACCAGGACCTGAGCTTGGACCAGGTGAGATTTACTGAAGTAAAGTTTGCTCTCTCTCTGACCCCTCCCCTCTGACCCCTCCCTCTAACAGTGTGTTCTCTCTCCTCAGCCGTCCGCCCCCTCCCCCTCTGACCCCTCCCCCTCTGACCCCTCCCCCTCTGACCCCGCCCACATGGTGTGCGCCCTGCGGTTTCCCGACAGCATCAAGGCGCGCTCGGTCAAAGTGGCGTTGCCGGTGCTGCAGATCACGGTGGGGTTTGTGGTTCCGCTCCTCGTCATGTGCTTCTGTTACGGCTCCATCGTGGCGACGCTGCTGAAGGGGCGGGGCCTGAGCGGCAAGGGGAGGGGCTTCAGGAGAGAGCGCGCCGTCCGCCTGGTCCTGATGGTGGCGCTGGTGTTCATCTTATGCCACGCCCCCTTCAACGCCATGCTGCTGATCCACACGCTGCTGAAGTTCACAACCAGAGACTGTGAGGTGAGAGGGCGCTGAACCACTGTGACACCCGATTTATGTTTCTGGAGCTCCACAGTGAGTCTCGCTCTGCTCCCGGCCCCGGCGCGGTGGCCCCGGCGCGGTGGTGCTGTGGTGGTGGTGTGTGTGAAGGGGCGTTCCTTGCTCCTGATTGGTTCTTTGGTTGCTATGATACTCACAGGGGGAATTCCAAATATGGCTCCAGATTGGCCGCTATAACTGCTGGCCACGTTGAGCTTCATTTGGCTGTGGGTGACGTCAGAACACTTCTTTAGACGGTCTGTGGGTTAAATGTAGTGTGTTGCATGTTCTCCTGGTGGAATTCAACCTAAAACCGTTTATTTTGTGCGTGATGCGAGTGTTTTCAGAGACTCTAAGGCCGGACTGAGCTTCAGGTCTTCTGCGGGGCATCAGGATCTTCTCAGACGTGTTTATGAACAGGGGCCACCCCCTTTAAAGGGCCATAGTTTGCTCTTCTGGAGTTGTGTTTTGTTTCATTCACATGTTTAACACACAAACCTGCAGATTTAACATGAGTTCTTCTCTCAAACTGAAAACACTCTGTTCCACCTTGTGATGTCATCATGTGGTGATACAGGAAGTGCTCCACTGTGTTTTTAAACTCCACACACCTTCACTAGAATCATTTGGATCATTTCAGTCCTGGAATTGTCGATCTCGACTGAACTAAAGGTAAAAGGAGCTGTTCACTTGGAAACTACCACTTGATGACATCACAAGGTGGAACAGAGCGTTTGGAGCTTTGGAGATGTAGACAGACTAATAATAAAGAGTTCCTCAAACATGTGAATGAAACAAACACAACTCCAGCTCTGTTTGAGGAGGAACATTAGAACATCAGGACAGTAGATCAGTAGAACAGTAGAATAGTTGGCGGCACGGTGAGGCTGAGTGGCAACACTCATGCCTCACAGCAAGAAGGTCACGGGTTCGATCCCCGGGTCGCCCGGGCCTTTCTGTGTGGAGTTTGCATGTTTCCTCCTCGTGTCTGGATGGGTGTCCTCTGGGTACTCCGGTTTCCCCCCATCAACCAAAAACATGCAACACCCTATGAACAGTTTACAATCAAGGGTTCACCGCCTGCAGAGGGGCTCACCACCTGCAGAGGGGTTCATAGGGTCTGGGTCTGGTGCACAGAGTAATGGGCAGCGTGCTGCCCCGCGACCCAGTCGGATTAAGCGGGAGAAGATGGATGGATGGATGGACATTAGAACATTAGGACATTAGAACATTAGGACATTAGAACATTAGGACATTAGAACATTAGGACAGTAGGACATTGGGACATTAGAACATCAGGACAGTAGGACATTAGAACATTAGGACAGTAGGACATTGGGACATTAGAACATCAGGACAGTAGGACATTAGAACATCAGGACAGTAGGACATTAGAACATTAGGACATTAGAACATCAGGACAGTAGGACATTAGAACATTAGGACATTAGAACATCAGGACATTAGGACATTAGAACATTAGGACAGTAGGACATTGGGACATTAGGACGTGCCTCTCAGGGCTCAGTCTGTGGTACTGGAGCTTTAAGATCTCAAATTGAACTTTTATTGCTCTGGTTCTTCTCCTGTAGTCCTGGGACCGCCTGGAGGTGGCGCTGGCGCTCACTCAGACTCTGGCTCTTCTTCACTGCGTGCTGAACCCGCTGCTGTACGGCTTTAACAGCGCCCCCTTCAGGACACGCTTCTACAGCGTCCTGCACAAGCTCCGCCGACAGAGACGCCTGTCCTCCACGAGCCAATCGGAGCGCAGCACACACTACACGCTCTGACCAATCACTGCAGTAGGTCTGAACTTTGACCTTTGACCTTTGAGAGTTTAAAGGAGACGTGTTCTGTCATCCCCCAGTGTGAGTCTGGATCTGCGTCAGTCACAGCAGCACGTGCAGATCACATTTAGACATGACTCAGACTCAGACCGGAGAAGGACAGGGACAAAAGCATTTGACCCAAACGAACCCGACAGCAGTAGACCGGGTCAAAACTCCAAACAAACAAACAAACAAACAAACAAACAAACAAACAAACAAACAAACAAACAAACAAACAAAGCTCTTTCTGCAGAAACGTCTCCTTTAAAATCAAACCCCACGAAATCAGAATGAGACACTGACCTGCGTCTGTGTTTAAACAGAGAACCTCCCTCAGCCCCGCCCCCTGCGCCCGCTGTTCCCTCTGACATCACCACGCCACTTCCTGTTCCCTCTGACATCACCACGCCACTTCCTGTTCCCTCTGACATCACCACGCCACTTCCTGTTCCCTCTGACATCACCACGCCACTTCCTGTTCCCTCTGACATCACCACGCCACTTCCTGTTCCCTCTGACATCATGTAGGCGGTCTTCAGGAGGACTTCCGAAAGACTTCCGAAAGACTTCAGGAGGTCTTCAGGAAGACTCCAGGAGGACTTCAGGAGGTCTTCAGGAGGTCTTCAGGAAGACTCCAGGAGGACTTCAGGAGGTCTTCAGGAGGACTTCAGGAGGTCTTCAGGAGGTCTTCAAAAGGACTTCAGGAAGTCTTCAGGAGGACTTCAGGAGGACTTCAGGAGGTCTTCAGGAGGTCTTCAGGAGGACTTCAGGAGGTCTTCAGGAGGTCTTCAGGAGGACTTCAGGAGGTCTTCAGGAGGTCTTCAGGAGGTCTTCAGGAGGTCTTCAGGAGGACTTCAGGAGGTCTTCAGGAGGACTTCAGGAAGTCTTCAGGAGGTCTTCAGGAAGACTCCAGGAGGACTCCAGGAGGTCTTCAGGAGGACTTCAGGAGGACTTCAGGAGGTCTTCAGGAGGACTTCAGAAGGACTTCAGGAGGTCTTCAGGAGGTCTTCAGGAGGTCTTCAGGTGGTCTTCAGGAAGAATCCAGGAGGACTTCAGGAGGTCTTCAGGAGGACTTCAGGAGGTCTTCAGGGGGTCTTCAGGATCTCCTGGTGATGTCTCTGTTTCTGAATAAAACCGTTGAGTTCTGTTTAATCTGATGAGGGAACCAGGACTAAGCTAGAACTAAACCAGGACTAAATCAGGACTAAACCCGTTTTTCTGCAGATTTAAGAGTGTCACAGATTGTGTAAGAATGAAGCTTGTAGAATTCTGTTTTGTCAGATTTTATTTTGTGATCAAAACTTTGATTCCAAACTTTTTCACAGCAAAACTCACATTTCTAAACGAGCGTCTGGTCTGTACATGCACAACGATGACTCCATTTTACACACAAACATTTACAAAAAACTCTCACAATCTAAAACTCCAGTGATTTTTACAAACTCAAAATGTGACTTCATCTTGAGATCATTTTAGTGAAACACAAACAAACAGAACTCAACACTGCCCCCATGTGGAGACTCTGGAGAAGTGCGCCTCAGTGTAAACGCCCCCTCGTCTCTGATGATGGTCCGTGCACTTCCTGATTTCCACAGCCTCATCTCCATCTTCTGTATTTGTGCTCCTCAGCTCCTGTCCCAACCCATGACGTGGTTTGTGTGTGTGTGTGTGTGTGTGTGTGTGTGTGTAATTGTGTTCTCTCATTCTCTCACACTGGGGCGCACTTCTCCAGAGCACCACACGGGGGCAGTCTGATCTGATCTCAGATTCTTTGCGTCCAGGAAATAAAACTTTTTACACATTTGTCTTTTTGAAGAAAACACAAAGTTTTGTTATAAACATAATTTTAGTGAAAGTCGTGATTTTTCCTCAGACCCAGAGGTTTATTCACTTGTATTTAAAGAGCCCAGATTACAGTTTTACAGTTTTCTGATTTGTTCTAATGTTCAAATGTCTAATGTGGTTTCCTCACCACAAAGTTCTTTTCTCAAACTGAAAACACTCTGTTCCACCTTGTGATGTCATCATGTGGTGATACAGGAAGTGCTCCACTGTGTTTTTAAACTCCACACACCTTCACTAGAATCATTTGGATCATTTCAGTCCTGGAATTGCCGATCTCGACTGAACTAAAGGTAAAAGGAGCTGTTCACTTGAAAACTACCACTTGATGACATCACAAGGTGGAACAGAGCGTTTGGAGCTTTGGAGATGTAGACAGACTAATAATAAAGAGTTCCTCAAACATGTGAATGAAACAAACACAACTCCAGGTGTTTTTGAGGAGGAACATCTGAACCTGTTGAATCTCTCAGGGTCAGTTTGGTTCAGGAGCTTTAAAAGAAAACATCAAATGAACATAAACAGGTTTGGTTCAAATCCTCCAGCAGCACCAGTACTACAACTGTACTACAACTGTACTACAGGGACAGTACTATGCTTACTCCATTAAGTACTGCAGTACATATAGTACATAAAGTACATAAACTACATAAAGTACATGTTCAAGTTCAGTCAGTTCCTCCAAAAGAAGGTTTAGAATAAAACATTCGCTTCTTCTGACCAATCAGAGCACAGAGCCCCTCCCCTCTGACCAATCACAGTCTGTGGACATAAATAAACCCCGCCCACTTATTGCACAGTGAAATAAATATAAACATGTAATAACCCATCAGCAGGTGGCGCTCTGAGGTCAGAGTGAGACTCACAGTCTGACCTCTGACCTCTGACCTGATGTTACACAGAGGGTGTTTTGTCGTCGAGCAGAGCGTCACAGATGGTGTGTGCGGCAGACGCTCTGCTCGTGTGGCCGTAGATTGTCTGTTGCTCCGGACAGAGGACTCGCTCGTCGCTCGTCGCTCGTCTCTCGTCTCTCGTAGATTGTCTATTGTCTCCCGGACGCTCTCTCGCGCTGCTGCTCCATGGCGGCTCTAAACGCCGGTGACATCATCACGGGCATGGCCGGGGTGAAAGGTCGCGGAGGGAAGTTCCCGCCTTTTCCAGGAACGTAAACGCACTGAAAATACTTCTGACCTGAAAGCAGAGGTCAAAGGTCATCCTCTGCACCAACCCCCTCCTCTGCATCCTCCTCTACACCTCCTCTTCCTCTCCTCCTCCCCCTTCTCTCCTCTCTCCTCCTCATCTCCTCTCCTCCCCCTCTTTCCTCCCCCTCATCTCCTCTCCTCTCTTCGTCCTCTCCTCCTCCACTCCTCTCCTCTCTCCTCCTCATCTCCTCTCCTCCCCCTCTTTCCTCCTCCTCATCTCCTCTCCTCCTCCTCTCCTCCTCTCCTCCTCGTCCTCTACACCTCCTCTTCCTCTCCTCCCCCCCTTCTCTCCTCCTCCTCTCCTCTCTCTTCCTCCTCTCCTCTCTTCATCCACTCCTCCCCCTCCTCCTCCTCTCCTCTTTTGCTTTCACCTGTTTTCTTCTTCTCTGTCGACTCGTTCTTCGTTCCTTTAAAACAGAAATAAACATTTTTCAGACAAAAACAGAGACAGGTGTTTTTTCAGGAGGTTCATGTTTGACTCACCGACAGGAGCAGGCCGCACCTGCTCTGCACCTGCCAAAACAAAATCACAAAAACACATTCACATCCACAATAGTCAAACTGTGGTTCTGTGTGGTTCTGTGGTCCTGTGTGGTTCTGTGTGGTTCTGTGGACCTCTGTGGTTCTGTGGTCCTGTATGGTTCTGTGTGGTTCTGTGTGGTTTTGTGTGGTTCTGTGTGGTCCTGTATGGTTCTGTGTGGTTCTGTATGGTTCTGTGTGGTTCTGTGGTCCTGTATGGTTCTGTGTGGTTCTGTGGTCCTGTATGGTTCTGTGTGGTTCTGTGTGGTTCTGTGGTCCTGTATGGTTCTGTGTGGTTCTGTGTGGTTCTGTGTGGTTCTGTGGTCCTGTGTGGTTCTGTGTGGTTCTGTGGACCTCTGTGGTTCTGTGGTCCTGTGTGGTTCTGTGGTTCTGTGGTCCTGTGTGGTTCTGTGTGGTCCTGTGTGGTTCTGTGGTTCTGTGCGGTTCTGTGCGGTTCTGTGTGGTTCTGTGCGGTTCTGGTGGTTCTGTGGGCCTGTGTGGTTCTGTGTGGTTCTGTGGTCCTGTGTGGTTCTGTGTGGTTCTGTGGTCCTGTGTGTTTTTGTGTGGTTCTGTGGTCCTGTGTGGTTCTGTGGTTCTGTGTGGTTCTGTGGTCCTGTGTGGTTCTGTGGTCCTGTGTGGTTCTGTGGTCCTGTGTGGTTCTGTGTGGTTCTGTGGTTCTGTGGTCCTGTATGGTTCTGTGTGGTTCTGTATGGTTCTGTGTGGTTCTGTGGTCCTGTATGGTTCTGTGTGGTTCTGTGGTCCTGTATGGTTCTGTGTGGTTCTGTGTGGTTCTGTGGTCCTGTATGGTTCTGTGTGGTTCTGTGTGGTTCTGTGGTCCTGTGTGGTTCTGTGTGGTTCTGTGGTCCTGTGTGGTTCTGTGTGGTTCTGTGGACCTCTGTGGTTCTGTGGTCCTGTGTGGTTCTGTGGTTCTGTGGTCCTGTGTGGTTCTGTGTGGTTCTGTGGTTCTGTGCGGTTCTGTGTGGTTCTGTGCGGTTCTGGTGGTTCTGTGGGCCTGTGTGGTTCTGTGTGGTTCTGTGGTCCTGTGTGGTTCTGTGGTTCTGTGTGGTTCTGTGGTTCTGTGTGGTTCTGTGGTCCTGTGTGGTTCTGTGGTCCTGTGTGGTTCTGTGTGGTTCTGTGGTTCTGTGGTCCTGTATGGTTCTGTGTGGTTCTGTATGGTTCTGTGTGGTTCTGTGGTCCTGTGTGGTTCTGTGTGGTCCTGTATGGTTCTGTGTGGTTATGTATGGTTCTGTGTGGTTCTGTATGGTTCTGTGTGGTTCTGTGGTCCTGTATGGTTCTGTGTGGTTCTGTGGTCCTGTATGGTTCTGTGTGGTTCTGTGTGGTTCTGTGGTCCTGTATGGTTCTGTGTGGTTCTGTGTGGTTCTGTGGTCCTGTATGGTTCTGTGTGGTTCTGTGTGGTCCTGTATGGTTCTGTGTGGTTCTGTATGGTTCTGTGTGGTTCTGTGGTCCTGTATGGTTCTGTGTGGTTCTGTGGTCCTGTATGGTTCTGTGTGGTTCTGTGTGGTTCTGTGGTCCTGTATGGTTCTGTGTGGTTCTGTGTGGTTCTGTGGTCCTGTATGGTTCTGTGTGGTTCTGTGTGGTTCTGTGGTCCTGTATGGTTCTGTATGGTTCTGTGTGGTTCTGTGTGGTCCTGTATGGTTCTGTGTGGTTCTGTATGGTTCTGTGTGGTTCTGTGGTCCTGTATGGTTCTGTGTGGTTCTGTGGTCCTGTATGGTTCTGTGTGGTTCTGTGTGGTTCTGTGGTCCTGTATGGTTCTGTGTGGTTCTGTGTGGTTCTGTGGTCCTGTATGGTTCTGTGTGGTTCTGTATGGTTCTGTGTGGTTCTGTATGGTTCTGTGTGGTTCTGTGTGGTTCTGTGGTCCTGTATGGTTCTGTGTGGTTCTGTATGGTTCTGTGTGGTTCTGTATGGTTCTGTGTGGTTCTGTGTGGTTCTGTGGTCCTGTATGGTTCTGTGTGGTTCTGTGTGGTTCTGTATGGTTCTGTGTGGTTCTGTGTGGTTCTGTGGTCCTGTATGGTTCTGTGTGGTTCTGTATGGTTCTGTGTGGTTCTGTATGGTTCTGTGTGGTTCTGTGGTCCTGTGTGGTTCTGTGTGGTTCTGTATGGTCCTGTATGGTTCTGTGTGGTTCTGTATGGTTCTGTGTGGTTCTGTGGTCCTGTATGGTTCTGTGTGGTTCTGTGTGGTCCTGTATGGTTCTGTGTGGTTCTGTGTGGTTCTGTGGTCCTGTGGTCCTGTATGGTTCTGTGTGGTTCTGTGTGGTTCTGTGGTCCTGTATAGTTCTGTGTGGTTCTGTATGGTTCTGTGTGGTTCTGTATGGTTCTGTGTGGTTCTGTGTGGTTCTGTGGTCCTGTATGGTTCTGTGTGGTTCTGTATGGTTCTGTGTGGTTCTGTATGGTTCTGTGTGGTTCTGTGTGGTTCTGTGGTCCTGTATGGTTCTGTGTGGTTCTGTATGGTTCTATGTGGTTCTGTATGGTTCTGTGTGGTTCTGTGGTCCTGTATGGTTCTGTGTGGTTCTGTATGGTTCTGTGTGGTTCTGTGTGGTTCTGTGGTCCTGTATGGTTCTGTGTGGTTCTGTATGGTTCTGTGTGGTTCTGTGGTCCTGTGTGGTTCTGTGTGGTCCTGTATGGTCCTGTATGGTTCTGTGTGGTTCTGTATGGTTCTGTGTGGTTCTGTGGTCCTGTATGGTTCTGTGTGGTTCTGTGGTCCTGTATGGTTCTGTGTGGTTCTGTGTGGTTCTGTGGTCCTGTATGGTTCTGTGTGATTCTGTGTGGTTCTGTGGTCCTGTATGGTTCTGTGTGGTTCTGTATGGTTCTGTGTGGTTCTGTGGTCCTGTATGGTTCTGTGTGGTTCTGTGTGGTTCTGTATGGTTCTGTGTGGTTCTGTGTGGTTCTGTGGTCCTGTATGGTTCTGTGTGATTCTGTGTGGTTCTGTGGTCCTGTATGGTTCTGTGTGGTTCTGTATGGTTCTGTGTGGTTCTGTGTGGTTCTGTGGTCCTGTATGGTTCTGTGTGGTTCTGTATGGTTCTGTGTGGTTCTGTGTGGTTCTGTGGTCCTGTATGGTTCTGTGTGGTTCTGTATGGTTCTGTGTGGTTCTGTATGGTTCTGTGTGGTCCTGTGTGGTTCTGTGCGGTTCTGTGTGGTTCTGTGGTTCTGTGCGGTTCTGTGTGGTTCTGTGTGGTTCTGTGGTTCTGTGTGTATGGTTTTGTGTGGTTCTGTGGTCCTGTATGGTTCTGTGTGGTTCTGTGTGGTTCTTTGTGGTTCTGTGTGGTCCTGTGGTTTTGTGTGGTTCTGTGTGGTTCTGTGCGGTTCTGTGTGGTTCTGTGTGTATGGTTCTGTGTGTATGGTTCTGTGTGGTTCTGTGTGGTTATGTGTGGTTCTGTGTGGTTCTGTGTGTATGGTTCTGTGTGTATGGTTCTGTGTGGTTCTGTGGTCCTGTGTGGTTATGTGTGGTTCTGTGTGGTTCTGTGGTTCTGTGTGTATGGTTCTGTGGTCCTGTATGGTTCTGTGTGGTTCTGTGTGTATGGTTGTGTATGGTTCTGTGTGGTTCTGTGGTCCTGTATGGTTCTGTGTGGTTCTGTGGTTTTGTGTGGTTCTTTGTGGTTCTGTATGGTCCTGTATGGTTCTGTGTGGTTCTTTGTGGTTCTGTATGGTCCTGTATGGTTCTGTGTGGTTCTGTGGTCCTGTGTGGTTCTGTGTGGTTCTGTGTGGTCCTGTATGGTTCTGTGTGGTTCTGTGTGTATGGTTGTGTATGGTTCTGTGTGGTTCTGTGTGGTTCTGTGGTCCTGTATGGTTCTGTGTGGTTCTGTGTGGTTCTTTGTGGTTCTGTATGGTCCTGTATGGTTCTGTGTGGTTCTGTGGTTCTGTGTGGTTCTTTGTGGTTCTGTATGGTCCTGTATGGTTCTGTGTGGTTCTTTGTGGTTCTGTATGGTCCTGTATGGTTCTGTGTGGTTCTTTGTGGTTCTGTATGGTCCTGTATGGTTCTATGTGGTTCTTTGTGGTTCTCTGTGGTTCTGCGGTTCTGTGGTTCTTTTCGCTCTGACCTGAATCGTGTTTCACAAACTTCGTTTCCTCTTTAGCTGAAAAGAAAAGGAAAAATAATCAAACAAATTCTCCACAAAATTCAAATTTTCACATTGTTTTTTTTTGTGCATCTCTTGCGTCTCTTGTGCGTCTCTTGTGTGTTTTGAGTCTCTTGTGCGTCTCTTGTGAGTCTCTTGTGTGTCTCTTGAGTCTCTTGTGAGTCTCTTGTGTGTCTCTTGTGTGTCTCTTGTGTGTCTCTTGTGCGTCTCTTGTGCGTCTCTTGTGTGTTTTGAGTCTCTTGTGCGTCTCTTGTGCATCTCTTGTGCGTCTCTTGTGTGTTTTGAGTCTCTTATGTGTCTCTTGTGCGTCTCTTGTGTGTTTTGAGTCTCTTGTATGTCTCTTGTGAGTCTCTTGTGAGTCTCTTGTGTGTCTCTTGTGCGTCTCTTGTGTGTTTTGAGTCTCTTGTATGTCTCTTGTGAGTCTCTTGTGAGTCTCTTGTGTGTCTCTTGTGCGTCTCTTGTGTGTTTTGAGTCTCTTGTATGTCTCTTGTGAGTCTCTTGTGAGTCTCTTATGTGTCTCTTGTGCGTCTCTTGTGTGTTTTGAGTCTCTTGTATGTCTCTTGTGAGTCTCTTGTGAGTCTCTTGTGCGTCTCTTGTGTGTCGCTTGTGTGTCTCTTGAGTCTCTTGCGTCTCTTGTGCGTCTCTTGTGTGTTTTGAGTCTCTTGTATGTCTCTTGTGAGTCTCTTGTGAGTCTCTTGTGTGTCTCTTGTGCGTCTCTTGTGCGTCTCTTGTGCGTCTCTTGTGTGTCTCTTGTGAGTCTCTTGTGAGTCTCTTGTGAGTCTCTTGTGTGTCTCTTATGCATCTCTTGTGCGTCTCTTGTGTGTCTTGTGCGTCTCTTGTGCGTCTCTTGTGTGTGTTGTGTCTCTTGTGCGTCTCTTGTGTGTCTCTTGTGCGTCTCTTGTGTGTCTCTTGTGTGTCTTGTGCGTTTCTTGTGCGTCTCTTGTGTGTTTTGAGTTTCTTGTGCGTCTCTTGTGCGTCTCTTGTGTCTCTTGTGCGTCTCTTGTGTGTCTCTTGTGCGTCTCTTGTGCGTCTCTTGCGTCTCTTGTGCGTCTCTTGTGTGTCTCTTGTGCGTCTCTTGTGCGTCTCTTATGTGTCTCTTATGCGTCTCTTGTGTGTCTCTTGTGCGTCTCTTGTGTGTCTCTTGTGCGTCTCTTGTGTGTCTCTTGTGCGTCTCTTGTGCGTCTCTTGTGCGTCTCTTGTGCGTCTCTTGTGCGTCTCTTGTGCATCTCTTGTGTGTGTTGTGTCTCTTGTGTGTCTCTTGTGCGTTTCTTGTGTGTTTCTTGTGCGTCTCTTGTGTGTCTCTTGTGTGTCTCTTGTGCGTCTCTTGTGCGTCTCTTGTGCGTCTCTTGTGCATCTCTTGTGTGTGTTGTGTCTCTTGTGTGTCTCTTGTGCGTTTCTTGTGTGTTTCTTGTGCGTCTCTTGTGCGTCTCTTGTGCGTCTCTTGTGCATCTCTTGTGTGTGTTGTGTCTCTTGTGCGTCTCTTGTGCGTCTCTTGTGCATCTCTTGTGTGTGTTGTGTCTCTTGTGCGTCTCTTGTGCGTCTCTTGTGTGTGTTGTGTCTCTTGTGCGTCTCTTGTGCGTCTCTTGTGCGTCTCTTGTGTGTGTTGCGTCTCTTGTGCGTCTCTTGTGTGTGTTGCGTCTCTTGTGCGTCTCTTGTGCGTCTCTTGTGCGTCTCTTGTGCATCTCTTGTGTGTGTTGTGTCTCTTGTGCGTCTCTTGTGCGTCTCTTGTGCGTCTCTTGTGTGTGTTGTGTCTCTTGTGCGTCTCTTGTGCGTCTCTTGTGCGTCTCTTCTGTGTGTTGTGTCTCTTGTGCGTCTCTTGTGCGTCTCTTGTGTGTGTGTTGCGTCTCTTGTGCGTCTCTTGTGCGTCTCTTGTGCATCTCTTGTGCGTCTCTTGTGTGTGTTGCGTCTCTTGTGCATCTCTTGTGCGTCTCTTGTGTGTGTTGCGTCTCTTGTGCGTCTCTTGTGCGTCTCTTGTGCGTCTCTTGTGCGTCTCTTGTGCATCTCTTGTGTGTGTTGCGTCTCTTGTGCGTCTCTTGTGCGTCTCTTGTGCGTGTTGCGTCTCTTGTGCGTCTCTTGTGCGTCTCTTGTGTGTGTTGCGTCTCTTGTGCGTCTCTTGTGCGTCTCTTGTGCGTCTCTTGTGCGTCTCTGACCTCGGCGGCGCTCTGTGGCGTTGCTCCGCCTCTCGTTTTCTCGGGGTCTCAGTCTGATCGACTCCAGAGCTGAAAAATCAAATCCAGAAACATTTAAAATTTAGATTCAGAAGAAGAGGAGGGTCAGAGGAGAGGGTCAGAGGAGAGGGTCAGAGGAGAGAGGGGGTCAGAGGAGAGGGGGGGTCAGAAGGGGAGGGGTCAGAGGAGAGGGGGGGTCAGAGGAGGGGGGGTCAGAGGAGAGGGTCAGAGGAGAGGGGGGGTCAGAGGAGAGGGGGGTCAGAGGAGAGGGGGGGTCAGAAGGGGAGGGGTCAGAGGAGAGGGGGGGTCAGAGGAGAGGGTCAGAGGAGAGGGGGGGTCAGAAGGGGAGGGGTCAGAGGAGAGGGGGGGTCAGAGGAGGGGGTCAGAGGAGGGGGTCAGAGGAGAGGGGGGGTCAGAGGGGAGGGGTCAGGGGGGAGGGGCGGGGTCAGAGGGGGCTTGCAGGTCTCTAGGACTCGCCTCTGGATTTTCTCATCACTGAAAAAAATGAAAATTTTTAATAAAAACGACAAATAAAAATTTTGTCAAATGAAATTTGACTCAAACCTGTTTTTTCTGATGAACTTCGTTTTCTCTTTTCAGATTCTGAACAAAAAAAACATGGATCATTTATCTGTGTTATATTTTTATTACATTTCAGTTAAAACCTTTATTCGCCGCAGAAATCGTCTTTTTCTGTTTTTCAGCTGCAGAATCAAAAAATAAAAACACAAAATTAAACAAAAGTTCAGTTTGTAACACACACACACACACACACACACACACACACACACACACACACACACACACACACAGGGTGCTCGTACCTTTCTCTCGTTTCTTCTTCTTTTCTGTAAAAGTCACATGTTTCGGTTTTTAGTTTTTATTTTAAACTTTTCTGAGATCAGAGTCACACCTTTGGATTTGGGAGCCTCCTGGATCTTCTCCTCCTCTTCCTCCTCTTCCTCCTCTTTGTCGTCTTCTGAAACAGAAAACAAAATTATAAAAACACTGTTCCACGGGGGGAGGAACAATGGGGGGAGGAGCCACAGGGGGCGGGGCCACAGGGGGAGGAGCCTGGTACAGGAGCGTTACAGACCAGAGCCTCTGCAGCTCAGGCACTGAACCTAAATCCAGGAGAAGGGCTGGAAAAGGCCAGAGAGAGGCTGTGTGGGCGGGGCCTGTGTGGGCGGGGCCTGTGTGGGCGGGGCCTGTGTGGGCGGGGTCAGTGCTCTCAGGTGATGGGCCTTTTGTCACAGTTCTACTTTTATGGAAAGAGTTTCAAGGTCAGAGGTCAGAGGGGGTCCAGTTTGGTCTTTTCTCTTTACAGATGATGTTCTCCTGAAAGCTCCATCCAGGACCTCCAGCTGCTCCAGGACCTCCAGCTGCTCTGAGGTGGTACAACATCAGAACATTCAGATGAGACTCACCCTGGACCACAGTCTGGTCTGCAGGCTCCTCTTGATGTTCCTCTGCTTCAGCCTCTCCTGTACGGGGCGCTGTCAGTGGAGGCTGTTCTCCTACAGGGGGCGCTGTCTGTTCCTGAGCCTCTCCAGCAGGGGGCGCAGGAGCTGGAGGTGCAGTAGCAGCCTGTTCCACTGTGGGGGGCGCTGTCTGTGTTGTGACTGGAGCAGAAGACTGCAGAGGGGGCGTGTCTCCAGCAGGGGGCGCAGTAGGGGGCGGGGCATAGGGCTGGTAGAGGGGCGAGGGGTAGAGGGGGGGGAAAGGGTGCGCCGTGAGGACGGGACCCGAAGGAGCTGAGGGAGAACAGGAGAGAGGAGGAACAGAAGAGAGGAGGAGGAGAGAGGAGGAGAGAGGAGGAACAGGAGAGAGGAAGAACAGGAGAGAGGAGGAGGAGAGAGGAGGAGAGAGGAGGAACAGGAGAGAGGAGGAACAGGAGAGAGGAGGAACAGAAGAGAGGAGGAGAGAGGAGGAACAGGAGAGAGGAGGAACAGGAGAGAGGAGGAACAGAAGAGAGGAGGAGAGAGGAGGAACAGGAGAGAGGAAGAACAGGAGAGAGGAGGAACAGGAGAGAGGAGGAACAGGAGAGAGGAGGAACAGAAGAGAGGAGGAGGAGAGAGGAGGAGAGAGGAGGAACAGGAGAGAGGAAGAACAGGAGAGAGGAGGAACAGAAGAGAGGAGGAACAGGAGAGAGGAGGAACAGAAGAGAGGAAGAACAGGAGAGAGGAGGAGAGAGGAGGAACAGGAGAGAGGAGGAACAGAAGAGAGGAGGAACAGAAGAGAGGAGGAACAGAAGAGAGGAGGAACAGGAGAGAGGAGGAACAGAAGAGAGGAAGAACAGGAGAGAGGAGGAACAGGAGAGAGGAGGAACAGAAGAGAGGAAGAACAGGAGCGAGGAGGAACAGGAGAGAGGAGGAACAGAAGAGAGGAAGAACAGGAGAGAGGAGGAGAGAGGAGGAACAGGAGAGAGGAGGAACAGGAGAGAGGAGGAACAGGAGAGAGGAGGAACAGAAGAGAGGAAGAACAGGAGAGAGGAGGAACAGGAGAGAGGAGGAGAGAGGAGGAACAGGAGAGAGGAGGAACAGGAGAGAGGAGGAACAGGAGAGAGGAGGAACAGAAGAGAGGAAGAACAGGAGAGAGGAGGAACAGGAGAGAGGAGGAGAGAGGAGGAACAGGAGAGAGGAGGAACAGGAGAGAGGAGGAACAGGAGAGAGGAGGAGAGAGGAGGAACAGAAGAGAGGAAGAACAGGAGAGAGGAGGAGAGAGGAGGAACAGGAGAGAGGAGGAACAGGAGAGAGGAGGAACAGGAGAGAGGAGGAACAGAAGAGAGGAAGAACAGGAGAGAGGAGGAACAGGAGAGAGGAGGAGAGAGGAGGAACAGGAGAGAGGAGGAACAGGAGAGAGGAGGAACAGAAGAGAGGAAGAACAGGAGAGAGGAGGAGAGAGGAGGAACAGGAGAGAGGAGGAACAGGAGAGAGGAGGAACAGAAGAGAGGAAGAACAGGAGAGAGGAGGAACAGGAGAGAGGAGGAGAGAGGAAGAACAGAAGAGAGGAGGAACAGAAGAGAGGAGGAGAGAGGAGGAACAGGAGAGAGGAAGAACAGGAGAGAGGAGGAGAGAGGAGGAACAGGAGAGAGGAGGAACAGGAGAGAGGAGGAACAGGAGAGAGGAGGAACAGAAGAGAGGAAGAACAGGAGAGAGGAGGAACAGGAGAGAGGAGGAGAGAGGAGGAACAGGAGAGAGGAGGAACAGAAGAGAGGAAGAACAGGAGAGAGGAGGAGAGAGGAGGAACAGGAGAGAGGAGGAACAGGAGAGAGGAGGAACAGAAGAGAGGAAGAACAGGAGAGAGGAGGAACAGGAGAGAGGAGGAGAGAGGAAGAACAGAAGAGAGGAGGAACAGAAGAGAGGAGGAGAGAGGAGGAACAGGAGAGAGGAGGAACAGGAGAGAGGAGGAGAGAGGAGGAACAGGAGAGAGGAAGAACAGGAGAGAGGAGGAAAAACAGGAGAGAGGAAGAACAGGAGAGAGGAGGAACAGAAGAGAGGAGGAACAGGAGAGAGGAGGAGAGAGGAAGAACAGAAGAGAGGAGGAACAGAAGAGAGGAGGAACAGGAGAGAGGAGGAACAGGAGAGAGGAGGAACAGAAGAGAGGAAGAACAGGAGCGAGGAGGAACAGGAGAGAGGAAGAACAGGAGAGAGGAGGAACAGAAGAGAGGAGGAACAGAAGAGAGGAGGAGAGAGGAAGAACAGAAGAGAGGAGGAACAGGAGAGAGGAGGAACAGAAGAGAGGAAGAACAGGAGAGAGGAGGAACAGGAGAGAGGAGGAACAGAAGAGAGGAAGAACAGAAGAGAGGAGGAACAGGAGAGAGGAGGAACAGGAGAGAGGAGGAACAGAAGAGAGGAAGAACAGGAGCGAGGAGGAACAGGAGAGAGGAGGAACAGAAGAGAGGAAGAACAGGAGAGAGGAGGAACAGGAGAGAGGAGGAACAGGAGAGAGGAAGAACAGGAGAGAGGAGGAACAGAAGAGAGGAGGAACAGGAGAGAGGAGGAACAGGAGAGAGGAGGAACAGAAGAGAGGAAGAACAGGAGAGAGGAGGAACAGGAGAGAGGAAGAACAGGAGAGAGGAGGAAAAACAGGAGAGAGGAAGAACAGGAGAGAGGAGGAACAGAAGAGAGGAGGAACAGGAGAGAGGAGGAGAGAGGAAGAACAGAAGAGAGGAGGAACAGAAGAGAGGAGGAACAGGAGAGAGGAGGAACAGGAGAGAGGAGGAACAGAAGAGAGGAAGAACAGGAGCGAGGAGGAACAGGAGAGAGGAAGAACAGGAGAGAGGAGGAACAGAAGAGAGGAGGAACAGAAGAGAGGAGGAGAGAGGAAGAACAGAAGAGAGGAGGAACAGGAGAGAGGAGGAACAGAAGAGAGGAAGAACAGGAGAGAGGAGGAACAGGAGAGAGGAGGAACAGAAGAGAGGAAGAACAGGAGCGAGGAGGAACAGGAGAGAGGAGGAACAGAAGAGAGGAAGAACAGGAGAGAGGAGGAACAGGAGAGAGGAGGAACAGGAGAGAGGAAGAACAGGAGAGAGGAGGAACAGAAGAGAGGAGGAGAGAGGAAGAACAGAAGAGAGGAGGAACAGGAGAGAGGAGGAACAGGAGAGAGGAGGAACAGAAGAGAGGAAGAACAGGAGAGAGGAGGAACAGGAGAGAGGAAGAACAGGAGAGAGGAGGAACAGAAGAGAGGAGGAACAGGAGAGAGGAGGAACAGGAGAGAGGAAGAACAGGAGAGAGGAGGAGAGAGGAGGAACAGTAGAGAGGAGGAGAGAGGAGGAACAGGAGAGAGGAGGAACAGGAGAGAGGAGGAACAGGAGAGAGGAAGAACAGGAGAGAGGAGGAGAGAGGAGGAGAGAGGAGGAACAGGAGAGAGGAGGAGAGAGGAGGAACAGGAGAGAGGAGGAACAGGAGAGAGGAGGAACAGGAGAGAGGAAGAACAGGAGAGAGGAGGAGAGAGGAGGAGAGAGGAGGAACAGGAGAGAGGAGGAGAGAGGAGGAACAGGAGAGAGGAGGAACAGAAGAGAGGAAGAACAGGAGAGAGGAGGAGAGAGGAGGAGAGAGGAGGAACAGGAGAGAGGAGGAACAGAAGAGAGGAAGAACAGGAGAGAGAGGAGGAGCAGGAGGAACAAAAGAGAGAAGTTAAACCAGATCTACAGAGCTTATGTTGCTGGGGGTGTGATGCTAACTGTAGGAACTGCTCTAAACCTACTCTAAACCCGTTCTGAACCCGTTCTGAACCCGTTCTGAACCCGGTCTGAACCCGGTCTTCAGTGGTACCTGAGAGGGTGGGAGGGGGGTACGGGTTGTCCGTGACGACGTGATGAACTGAAACAGATTCATAAAAACATTTTAATGAGAAAATATAAATATAAAATATATGCTGTAACATAATAATAATAATAATAATAATAATAACAATAATATACTGTGTGAGTGTTTTGTCCCTGGAGACTCACCGTACCAGCCCGGGGGGGCGGGGCAGTACACAGGGGCCGGCCTGCAGGGGGCGCCTGTGGACACATGTTTTACTCTGGGCTCTGGTTAATGTTATTCATGATAAAGTTCTTAAAGGGACAGTACCATCCTGTGGGGGCGTGGCCTCCTCCTTTGGCTCCGCCTCCAACACAGCTGTGACACAAACACAGGTTCAATAATACACACATATACACACTTATACAGTCTTATTTACACTTATACACACTCATATGATCAAAATATAAAATATAAAAATATAAAATGCTTGTGACCTTTGGCTTTAGCGGCTTTGGCCTTGGCTCTTCTCACGGCTGAAACACAAACACAAGTTTAAATCCTCTTTAGATCTGAGAGTCAACTGTGTGTGTGTGTGTGTGTGTGTGTGTGTGTGTGTGTGTGTGTGTGCGTGTGTGTCTGTGTCTGTTTGTGTTGCGGTAAATTGTCACAATTCAGTTCGATTCACGATTCACCACGAATCCAAATAAAAAAATGAACTCCTGTAAATCATGATGAACGTCAGTCTCTTCCTGATCTTCTCATTTTTAATAATTTTATTGAATTTAGACTGTTTCATATAATTAAATATTCAGTGGTGGATTTAGCCCCAAAAATAAAATTATTATAACTAATTATTATTAGGCTATTTTTAAACAGGCCTTTTATCGACCGCTCTGGTGACGTTATAACAGAATGTTTTAAACTTCTCCTCCACAGAGACAGAGCAGCTTCAGAGCAGCTTCAGAGACTTTTATCTGTCTGTTTCTAAAGGCAGTGAGTGTTTTCTCCAGATTCTTCATGTTTGAGGCGTGTAAAAAGTGCAGGAGCCTGAAACACACAGGACTGAACACACGTGAACACGTTAACGTTCAGCTCTGCTCGTTCCATCTGTTTGTTTTTTACTCTTCAGGCTCCGTGAAAACGTCTCAGAGGAAAAATAAACACCAACTCTGTCAGGAATCATGTTTTTAGCGTCTTCAGATCCTCCTCAGTCTGTTTAAAACTCTGGGGGTGAACTGTAGCATTAGCTGTAGCATTAGCTGTAGCATTAGCTGTACATTAGCTGTAGCATTAGCTGTAGCATTAGCTTTAGCATTAGCTGTACATTAGCTGTAGCATTAGCTGTAGCATTAGCTGTACATTAGCTGTACATTAGCTGTAGTATTAGCTGTAGCATTAGCTGTAGCATTAGCTGTAGCATTAGCTTTAGCATTAGCTGTAGTTTTAGCTGTAGCATTAGCTGTAGCATTAGCTGTAGTATTAGCTGTATCATTAGTTGTATCATTAGCTGTAGTATTAGCTGTAGGATTAGCTGTAGCATTAGCTGTACATTAGCTGTACATTAGCTGTGCATTAGCTGTAGCATTAGCTGTAGTGTTAGCGACAGCTGTGTGTCTGAATGAATCGACCTGCGCGTTGTGGTTCTCACACGATTCATATCGTTGGACTTTAGAATCGTTATGCCCCAAAAACTCAAGTTTAAAGAATTTTAAGAGTTTAAACCTTTGACAAACGCAGGAATCCGCCGCGATCTGATACTCGGCTCCAACGCCGGGATCCGGGGCAAACCTGCTGCTCACACACACAGAGACACACACAGAGACACACACAGACACACACAGAGACACACACACATACAGACCCACACACACACAGATGAGTTTTTTCAGTTTTTTACAGAACCTCACAGATGTTTGGACCTCACAAACCTGAATGTTTGGGTTTGTCACTTGTCTTCGTCGTGTCTCGTTCTGAGAAAAAAAACAAACAAACAAAAAAAACACTTTGGATCAAATGAAGTTTAGCAGACCCACCAAGGCTGGAGACTGAAGGTCCTGGAAAGACACTTGGGAGAGTGAGGCATCACATAAGACCGACGCACAGAGGCTGGAGACTCTGAGGGAAGACCACAGCAACCTCCCTGAACAGAGTCCACCATCACAGTGACAGACATTCAGGAAAGAGTTTCAGGCACGAAAAAACTGAACAGCACCAGGCCCTGACATGATCCACACATACTGGCTAAAGAAGCTCACTGCACCACGAGCGCCTGGCAGCACAAATGAACCAGCTGCTAAGGGATGGGACTCACCCTGAATGGCTAATCCAAGGGCGTATGATCCTGATCCTGAAGGATCCCTCAAAGGGTACAGTCCCATCCAACTATGGGCCAATAACCTGTCTCTCCACAACATGGAAGCTCATGTCAGGCATCATCGCAACTAAGATAAACGGGCACATGGATCAGAACAGAAGGGCACAGGCAAAAACACCAGGGGAGCCAAACACTAACTCCTGGTATAGGGTTGGGTTAGGTCTATAGGCCACATAATCGCCTGTGACTGCAGAACCCGTCAGACCAACCTGTGCACTGCCTGGATTGATTACAAGAAAGCCTCTGACTCAATACCACACACGGATCACTGAGTCCTTGGAGCTGTACAAAATCAACAGGATTAGTTAGTTAGTTAGTTAGTTTAGTCTTTATTTGAAAGGGACAATGCACAGAGACATTATGCTCATAAAAACAGAGATGATCTGCACCAGATTATAGCTACATAGCTAGTTTCCATCTGCAGTCCCTATTGCATAAATAAATTACAGTAAAACACACAAGTCAACAATAAGAATCAAACACACTGCCCATTCTGTCATACACACACATACGGCCACATTTACACACTATAAAACACACATTCTAAGGGCCTTCATGGCAAACTCCATGCGGTGGTGGAAAATCATGGCAGGACAGGCCCCTACATGGGACGTATCACCGAAACATAACCGAAGTGGCTGAGATCAAGAAATCCTCCCAGTGCCCTGAGAGGGCCGAAGGACACAGAGAGAGCCGAAGGACGCAGAGAGAGCCGAAGGACACAGAGAGAGCCGAAGGACACAGAGAGAGAGCCGAAGGACAAAGAGAGAGCCGAAGGACACAGAGAGAGCCGAAGGACGCAGAGAGAGCCGAAGGACACAGAGAGAGCCGAAGGACACAGAGAGAGAGCCGAAGGACACAGAGAGAGCCGAAGGACACAGAGAGAGCCGAAGGACACAGAGAGAGCCGAAGGACACAGAGAGAGCCGAAGGACACAGAGAGAGGGCCGAAGGACACAGAGAGAGCCGAAGGACACAGAGAGAGCCGAAGGACACAGAGAGAGGGCCGAAGGACACAGAGAGAGGGCCGAAGGACACAGAGAGAGGGCCGAAGGACACAGAGAGAGCTGAAGGACACAGAGAGAGCTGAAGGACACAGAGAGAGAGCCGAAGGACACAGAGAGAGGGCTGAAGGACACAGAGAGAGCTGAAGGACACAGAGAGAGGGCCGAAGGACACAGAGAGAGGGCCGAAGGACACAGAGAGAGGGCCGAAGGACACAGAGAGAGGGCCGAAGGACACAGAGAGAGCCGAAGGACACAGAGAGGGCCGAAGGACACAGAGAGAGAGCCGAAGGACACAGAGAGAGAGCCAAAGGACACAGAGAGAGGGCCGAAGGACACAGAGAGAGCCGAAGGACACAGAGAGAGAGCCGAAGGACACAGAGAGAGGGCCGAAGGACACAGAGAGAGGGCCGAAGGACACAGAGAGAGCCGAAGGACACAGAGAGAGGGCCGAAGGACACAGAGAGAGAGCCGAAGGACACAGAGAGAGCCAAAGGACACAGAGAGAGCCGAATGACACAGAGAGAGAGCCGAAGGACACAGAGAGAGCCGAAGGACGCAGAGAGAGCCGAAGGACACAGAGAGAGCCGAAGGACACAGAGAGAGGGCCGAAGGACACAGAGAGAGCCGAAGGACACAGAGAGAGCCGAAGGACACAGAGAGAGCCGAAGGACACAGAGAGAGAGCCGAAGGACACAGAGAGAGCCGAAGGACACAGAGAGAGGGCCGAAGGATACAGAGAGAGCCGAAGGACACAGAGAGAGCCGAAGGACGCAGAGAGAGGGCCGAAGGACACAGAGAGAGCCGAAGGACACAGAGAGAGCCGAAGGACACAGAGAGAGGGCCGAAGGACACAGAGAGAGGGCCGAAGGACACAGAGAGAGCCGAAGGACACAGAGAGAGGGCCGAAGGACACAGAGAGAGGGCCGAAGGACACAGAGAGAGCCGAAGGACACAGAGAGAGCCGAAGGACACAGAGAGAGCCGAAGGACACAGAGAGAGGGCCGAAGGACACAGAGAGAGCTGAAGGACACAGAGAGAGCCGAAGGACACAGAGAGAGAGCCGAAGGACACAGAGAGAGGGCCGAAGGACACAGAGAGAGCCGAAGGACACAGAGAGAGCCGAAGGACACAGAGAGAGCCGAAGGACACAGAGAGAGGGCCGAAGGACACAGAGAGAGCCGAAGGACACAGAGAGGGCCGAAGGACACAGAGAGAGCCGAAGGACACTGAGAGAGGGCCGAAGGACACAGAGAGAGAGCCGAAGGACACAGAGAGAGCCGAAGGACACAGAGGCCCTCATCCTAGAACACAGGAGCAACAGAGGCCCAGATCTACCACACCAGACAAGACCCAAGGTGTAAGCCCCTGAGACAGTCCAGCACAGAAACATCTGTGCAGAGTACAGGCTGGAGACCCCAAGGTCAAGGTGGGAAACTCCCCTGAAGGTTGTGGAGAATGACCGAGCCAAGATCCTGTGGGACTTCCAGATACAGACTGACAGATGGTGAAGAAAAAGGAACACGAGAAACTAGAGAAATACCAGGGGCTCAAGGAAGAGCTGGAGAAGGCCTGGAAGGTGAAGGCATCAGTGGTGCCCGTGGTGATCGTTATTATCATTATTATTATTATTATTATTATTATTATTATTATTATTATTATTATTGTTTTTATATTACAGTAATAATTCAGTTTGTACCTTTCCTCTTGGAGCGCACGGCGGACACTCGGCGCATCGTCTCTGTAAAACACGGCGAGTTTAAACACGTTTGAAACAAAGAAAGATTCAAATAAAGAAACAGAATATTTAAGTTTTAGAAGGAAAATGTGAGTTTGAGTTTTCACGTCTTCGTGTAAAAATATCTCTGCCTCTGTTATAAAAACTTTTTCATGTTTTAGAGTCCAGAGAATGAGAGAGAGCGCCCCCTGGTGTGTGTGAGACAGAGAGCGCCCCCTGGTGTGTGTGAGACAGAGAGCGCCCCCTGGTGTGTGTGAGACAGAGAGCGCCCCCTGGTGTGTGTGTGACAGAGAGCGCCCCCTGGTGTGTGTGTGACAGAGAGCGCCCCCTGGTGTGTGTGTGACAGAGAGCGCCCCCTGGTGTGTGTGTGACAGAGAGCGCCCCCTGGTGTGTGAGACAGAGAGCGCCCCCTGTTGTGTGAGACAGAGA
>CM057103.1:26679285-26781703 GCA_029959045.1 Taenioides sp. WSHXM2023
TACCGAGATTGCATTCACACTAACGAAAACGAACCGAACTAAGAACTTTTGGTTCGAATGGGCCATTTGGTGCGCACCAAATGCTGTCAGTGTGAAAGCACCCTTAGTCCTGGTTTAGTCCCGGTTCAGTCCTGGTTTAGTCCTGGTTCAGTCCTGGTTCAGTCCTGGTTCAGTCCTGGTTTAGTCCTGGTTCAGTCCTGGTTTAGTCCTGGTTCAGTCCTGGTTTAGTCCTGGTTTAGTCCTGGTTCAGTCCTGGTTTAGTCCTGGTTTAGTCCTGGTTCAGTCCTGGTTTAGTCCTGGTTTAGTCCTGGTTTAGTCCTGGTTTAGTCCTGGGTTAGTCCAGTTTCAGACTGACCGTTTCTGCCTCTTCGTCCTCCTCTGCATCACTCTCAGACAGAGCTTCCTCTTCCTCTGCTCCTTCCTCCTGGTCATCCTCCTCCTCCTCAGCTTGTTCCTCTTCTTCCTCCTGCTCTTCCTCTGTACCCTCCTCCTCTTCCTCTGCAGTTGCTGGTTCATCTTCTGCATCATCCTCTTCATCAGAGTCAGCAACCTCTTCCTCCTCTTCCTCTGCTCCCTCTTCCCCTGCATCATCTTCTTCATCTGCTGCGTCTGACTCCTCTGCATCTTCTGCATCCTCAGCCGCTTCTATCTTCTCCTCTTCCTCTAAAACAGCCTCTTCTTCCTCCTCCTTTGCACCCTCCTCCTCCTCTGCATCCTCTTCTCCCTCCTCCTCCTCTTCTTCCTCCTCCTCCGCCGCCTCCTCCTCCTCTGCATCCTCTTCTCCCTCCTCCTCCTCTTCTTCCTCCTCCTCCGCCGCCTCCTCCTCCTCTGCATCCTCTTCTCCTTCCTCCTCCTCTGCATCTGCAGCTGTTTCTGTCTCCTCCTCCTCCACTTCTCCTTCCTCCTCCTCTGCATCCTCCTCTTCTTCTTCCTCCTCCACTGCAGAAGGCTCTTCCTCTTCCTCTGCATCATCTTCCTCTGCATCCTCAGCTGCTTCTGTCTCATCCTCCTCTTCCTCCTCCTCCTCTCCTTCTGAAACAGCCTCTTCCTCCTCCTCCTCCTCCTCTTCCTCCTCTTCCTCCTCCTCCTCTCCTTCTGAAACAGCCTCTTCCTCTTCCTCCTCCTCCTCTTCGTCCTCCTCTGCATCTTCAGCTGTTTCCGTCTCCTCCTCTTCCTCATCTGTGGGTTCAGTTTTTCGTTAGTCACAAACTCTGATTCTGTCGTTGGTTCTAAGATCGATGTGAGGTCAGTAGAATCATCAGTACGAGCAGGTCAGGAGCACAGGACTCAAGGACAGGGACAGGTGCAGGCAGGTGCAGGCAGGTGAATAAACTCTCCTGACAAAAACAATGGCTCATTCTAAATGACAAACTGAGCCTCAGGAGACTCAGGGTGGCCCTACGGTGTCCTGTACGGGACATTCTCACAGCACACGGGCCCTTCTGCGGGGCCCCTTTTACTAAACACTTTTTAGGGCTTTAAAAACACACTTCAAAATGGAATTTTCAAACTAGTTTTTGCTTAAATCTTTCCATCCACTTCAGCTCTGTCCAAAATGCTTGTGTTGAAATAATTGTCTATTTTAATGCTCAGAAACAGTCGCACCAAACGCCCGAGTCAATGAGTCTGTTGGACTGTGTGAAATGAGCTGTATGTTTTTCTCGTATCCATGGAGACCGTACAAGAGGCTAGCTAAGGAGCTAGCCAAGGAGCTAGCTATGGACATTTGAGATGCTACAGGCTTTTTACACCAAATGTAGCAGAAAACCTTCCAGAGGAAACACTCCAGGACTTTACAGAGGAACAAACCATTTCATCAACAACTACAACACCAGAGCGGAGTAAAAACGAGGCCTTTCCTGTTGTGTTCACCTGGCGCTCCCTGGAGGCTGCTATGATGCTGCAGGACACAGAGGAGGGACACTTTTGTCCTGAGGAGGGACACTTTTGTCCTGAGGAGGGACACTTTTGGCTCTTCCTCTCCTCAAACTGCCCTGACACAGGATCTGCTGACCCTCCCTGACCAGAGCTCCTGTTAAACTGAGACCTTTGACTGAGACACAAAGGGACTGAGACACAGAGGGACTGAGACACACTGAGACACACAGGGACTGAGACACACTGAGACACAAAGGGACTGAGACACACTGAGACACAAAGGGACTGAGACACACTGAGACACAAAGGGACTGAGACACACTGAGACACACAGGGACTGAGACACACTGAGACACAAAGGGACTGAGACACACTGAGACACAAAGGGACTGAGACACAAAGAGACTGAGGCTGGGTCTCAATTGTCCCCCTTAGCCCTCTGTCTTAGCCCTACCCCTCTGTTGTGCGCGTTCACGAGAGACAGAGGGGTGTCCCAATACTCTTTTCTGTAAGTGCGAGGGCTAAGGGGAAGGGCTGTTCACCCCTCTGAACAGAGCGTTTTCAGATGCACCCTTTGTGCAAAGGGGATAGGCGTGGCTTAACGCAAGTCGGAGCAAAAAGCAACACGGAAATCGGGAAGTGTCGAGCAATCGGGAAGAAATTGGACAAATGTGAGTATTTGCACTCAAGAACCTCATAAAAAGTTGTATAAAACTGTAGTAACTTTTGAAAAGTTGTAGATATACTCATGGCGCCTGCATTTACGCTTTCTGACATATACGGCTTATCGTAACATGCCCGGTTAGAACTATACGCTTGTTACGGTAGAATGTGTAAAGTATTACGAACATGCATGGCCTAAAAGAACTATATACGCATATATGTTAGACTAGAATGTGTCAAATATATCGCTGTATTTCGCCTCGTAACTCGTCTCATGCGCTTTTAGAACTATACACATGTTACGGTAGAATGTGTAAAGTATTACGAACATGCATGGCCTAAAATATTATTGTTTCGTTTCGCCTTGTAAATTATCCCCTGTTTATATTAAAAATGACATGTTATTAATCACATTTGTATTTTGTTTAGAAATGTCTTGTAGGAGGCTGGACTTGTTGGAGTTGTGTCAGCCCAACAAGCTTCAAAAAAGTGGGAGAATTTGAAAATAAAATATAAGGTATATTACATTCTATAATATTTGTAGGTACCAGAACAACAATATATGTTTATGACTATGTATTAATTTTGTTTTCTTTTTTGTGTGTACCAGGCATCCTCTACAACTCCGTCCACCTCTGCAGCATTTTAATTTTGTGTTACAGTTGATTAAAATTTGATTTACATATGTTGTACAGAGTATAGTCATTTAAAAAAAATAAAAAATTAAAAAAACATTTGACTTTTTGCAAAGTTCATTTAAAACAAACTCAAAAGGAGCACAATACTTCAAAACTTTAAAAATAATGTCATATTGTTGCGACTGCAAAGGGGTGTCCCATTTCTAAGGGTTTAAAACACACCCCTTTGCCTTACCCTCTGTTTAAAGACAGAGGGGTAGGGCTAAGGGGTAGGGCTAAGACAAAGACAGAGGGCTAAGGGGGAGAACTGGGATTGGGCCTGAGACACACTGAGACACACAGGGACTGAGATGTTCAGTGGAAATGTTGCAGCAAAATGTCTTGATCATCTTGATCTGTGGCCCCTTCTTTGACCCCATTGACTTCCAAGGACCTCACTCACCTGTCTCCTCCTCCTCTTCACCCTCCAGCTCCTCCTCTTCACCCTCCAACTCCTCCTCTTCATCCTCCAGCTCCTCCTCTTCATCCTCCAGCTCCTCCTCTTCATCCTCCAACTCCTCCTCTTCACCCTCCTCTTCCTCTGCCTCCTCCTCTTCCTCCTCTGCGTCTTCATCTGCGTCTTCTGTCTTCTCCTCCAGTTCTTCTTCTGAGCCAAAAGTTACATTGATAAATGAGCATCAGGACGTTTTAGTCAGACAGAATTTTTAATTTTAATGATTTATTATTTTGCAGAAGAGCAGATTTCATGTTTCACACTTTCCCACCTGTCTCCTCCCCTTCTTCCTCCTCCTCCTCCTCCAGTTCCTCTTCCTCTTCTTCTTCTGTGAAACAATTCAAATAGAATCACTTTTAAAAATACCACATTTAAACACAGTTTTAAGCAGAAGTGTTTTCAGAGTCAAACATTTTTCCATTTTGATCACATTCTGAATCTGCGATTTATTCTTTGAATCTTTCTGAAAATTGTCGTTTTTGTTCAGCCTCCATTTTCTCACCTGACTCCTCCCCCTCCTCCTCTTCTTCTTCGTCTGCCGCAGAAACACAAAACGTTCATTAAAGAGCCGATAACGATAACAAGTTCAGATTTAATTTCACTCAAATTCTGCCTCGTCTTTTCCAGTTTAGTTTCTAAAGTTTCTAAAGGTACTTCCTGATTGGACGCAGCAGCAGGTGTGAAAATTCCATCACTGTTTCCATAGCAACCAGAGTGTAAACAAGGGCCGTGCGTAAATGACACGACAGTTGTGATCAGACTCAAATAAAAGAGCACAGCTTTATTTAGTGACATGATTTAAAGTGTCAGAAAAAGTCCTTCCTTGTGCCTAAACTGTCCCTGTGTTTTAGAGCGTTTCCTGTGATGACATAAGCAGAGGGATCCTGTTTTACACGTCCTGGATTTTTGGACTTTTCTTCTGAAACTGAAACTATTTGGAGAAACATGAAAAGCAGACAGGTGCACTTTAAACAGGTCCTGGATGTTAAAGAGGAGGTATTTACAGTACTTTTTGTCTCATGTTTTTGTGTATTTATGGAGAATTATCGTGTGGAGCCTGGGGTACGTAGACTTGTGGGCGGAGCCTCGTACAGACTCGTACTGTGGGAGCCTGGGGGACGTAGACTTGTGGGCGGAGCCTCGTACAGACTCGTACTGTGGGAGCCTGGGGGACGTAGACTTGTGGGCGGAGCCTCGTACAGACTCGTACTGTGGGAGCCTGGGGTACGTAGACTTGTGGGCGGAGCCTCGTACAGACTCGTACTGTGGGAGCCTGGGGAACGTAGACTTGTGGGCGGAGCCTCGTACAGACTCGTACTGTGGGAGCCTGGGGAACGTAGGCTTGTGGGCGGAGCCTCGTACAGACTCGTACTGTGGGAGCCTGGGGGACGTAGACTTGTGGGCGGAGCCTCGTACAGACTCGTACTGTGGGAGCCTGGGGTACGTAGGCTTGTGGGCGGAGCCTCGTACAGACTCGTACTGTGGGAGCCTGGGGAACGTAGGCTTGTGGGCGGAGCCTCGTACAGACTCGTACTGTGGGAGCCTGGGGAACGTAGGCTTGTGGGCGGAGCCTCGTACAGACTCGTACTGTGGGAGCCTGGGGAACGTAGGCTTGTGGGCGGAGCCTCGTACAGACTTGTACCGCTAACTGTAAGGAGGGTTTGAATAGGGCCCAGGAGAGATCTCTAGATGACTCAAACATGGAGGACTCTAAAACCTCTTCAGGTTTGTGATTAGGAACGACGTTAGAACATGAGCGAAAGATCCATAAATTATTATTTTAAATTATTATTATTAATACTCTCACCGTAATAATCCTCATACTCCTGTGACAGCTGCTCCTCTTCCTCCTCCTCTTCCTCCTCCTCTTCCTCCTCTTCCTCCTCCTCTTCCTCCTCCTCCTCCTCCTCCTCTTCCTCTTCCTCCTCCTCCTCCTCCTCCTCGGCTCCTAGCTCCTCGTCTCCTAGCTCCTCCTCTGGTTCCTTGTCCTCGTCCTCCTCCTCCACCACTTCGATCACAGGCAGCTTCTTCTTGGCCTGCATCGTGATCACTGACAAACAAAAAACAGATTCCATATTTTCTGTTTTTGTTTAAAATTCTCAGAACTCTGTGTCCAAAACCCGGAGCTGCAACTCACCTTTGCCTCGAGACGGGAGAAATTCACCTGCGCCAAAAACAAACAAACAAACAAACAAACAAACAAACAAACAAACAGGAAAAACACGAATGAATTCAAACAGAAGAACATTGAAATTATTTGAATAAAACCAGAGATGATTTCAGACAATTGAGAGTTAAAGCAAAAACACAACAAAACCAACCAGAAAATGATTAAAACACATTACAAAGTGAAAGGAACCGCACAGAACCACACAGAACCATAGAACCGCACAGAACCGCACAGAACCACAGAACTGCACAGAACCGCACGGAACCACAGAACCGCACAGAACCGCACAGAACCGCACAGAACCACAGAACCACACAGAACCGCACAGAACCGCACAGAACCACACAGAACCGCACAGAACCACAGAACCGCACAGAACCACAGAACCACACAGAACCACACGGAACCACAGAACCGCACAGAACCACAGAACAGCACAGAACCACAGAACAGCACAGAACCGCACAGAACCACACAGAGACAGAACCACAGAACCGCACAGAACCGCACAGAACCACACAGAGACAGAACCACACAGAACCACACAGAACTGCACGGAACCACACAGAGACAGAACCACACAGAACCACACACAGACAGAACCACATAGAACCACACAGAACCACACAGAGACAGAACCACACAGAACCACACAGAGACAGAACCACACAGAACCATACAGAACCACACAGAACCACAGAACCACACAGAGACAGAACCACACAGAACCGCACAGAACCACACAGAGACAGAACCACACAGAACCGCACAGAACCGCACAGAGACAGAACCACACAGAACCACACAGAACCGCACAGAACCACACAGAACCACAGAACCACACAGAACCACACAGAACCGCACAGAACCACAGAACCACACAGAACCGCACAGAACCACATAGAACCACACAGAACCACACAGAGACAGAACCACACAGAACCATACAGAACCACAGAACCACACAGAGACAGAACCACACAGAACCACACAGAACCGCACAGAACCACACAGAACCACACAGAACCACAGAACCACACAGAACCGCACAGAACCACACAGAACCACAGAACCACACAGAACCATACAGAACCGCACAGAACCACAGACCCATGCACAGAAGCAGAGGGATCAGTGCAGATTTGGGCAGAGGAGAGTGAAAAGGTAAAACTCACATCAGAGCGTTCGGTCACAGGATTAAATAGGATTATATATAGAATTATTATAAACAGGATTAGATATGATTATATATGATAAAACAGGATTATATATGTTTAAACATGTATAAGTGTGAAAAATGTGCTGAGCTCAGGTGAGTGTGAGCTCAGGTGTGAGCTCAGGTGTGTGTGAGCTCAGGTGTGTGTGAGCTCAGGTGTGTGTGAGCTCAGGTGTGAGCTCAGGTGTGTGTGAGCTCAGGTGTGAGCTCAGGTGTGTGTGAGCTCAGGTGTGAGCTCAGGTGTGTGTGAGCTCAGGTGTGAGCTCAGGTGTGTGTGAGCTCAGGTGTGAGCTCAGGTGTGTGTGAGCTCAGGTGTGAGCTCAGGTGTGTGTGAGCTCAGGTGTGTGTGAGCTCAGGTGTGAGCTCAGGTGTGTGTGAGCTCAGGTGTGAGCTCAGGTGTGTGTGAGCTCAGGTGTGAGCTCAGGTGTGTGTGAGCTCAGGTGTGTGTGAGCTCAGGTGTGAGCTCAGGTGTGTGTGAGCTCAGGTGTGAGCTCAGGTGTGTGTGAGCTCAGGTGTGTGTGAGCTCAGGTGTCAGCTCAGATGTGTGTGAGCTCAGGTGTGTGTGAGCTCAGGTGTGAGCTCAGATGTGTGTGAGCTCAGGTGTGTGTGAGCTCAGGTGTGAGCTCAGATGTGTGTGAGCTCAGATGTGTGTGAGCTCAGGTGTGAGCCGAGTTAATGAGTCGAGTTATTTTGTTATTCTGGGCCGAGTTTCATTAGTGAAACGTCTGAAGTTCAGATCCAAACAGACACGGATTAAAACGAATCAGTATCATTATAAACAGAAAGAGTTTAAAGTGTACCTCCCACAGAAGCGTTCAGCTCCAGAGCGCCCCCCACAGGCTCGTCCTCGTCCAGCCAGCTCACCGCTGCACGTGCGCACACACACACACACACACACACACACAGACAGACAGACACGTGCACAGCTCAGCCGTGTAACATGTGTGTAATACCATAAAGTACAGCCTGAGGGCGCACTCACACGGCCTTTTGATCTGTGCCCTGTGCCCCATGCACCTGACACAATACTCCTGTCCTGGTGCACCTGACACAATACTCCTGTCACAGTGCACCTGTCACAGGCTTGTGTGTGCGTGTACACGAGCCCTGTGACAGGTGTGTGCGTGCACCTGGAGCCTGGTACAGTTTATTCACATATTCAGATACTGAAGCTCAGAGCCACAGAAGCACCTCCTGAAACCAGCGACAGACAGACAGGCGCAGGACAGGTGCAGGACAGGTGCAGACTCACCTTTTTTCCGCACCGCGTACAAGTTTCCTGCAAAAAAACAGAGACAGAGTCAGACCAGATCTTGCTGTGTGTGTGTGTGTGTGCGTTTGTGTGTACCGTCCTCGTCGTCGGGGGCGATCAGTCCGGCGGCGAATTGTAGAACGGTGGAGACGAGGTTCAGAGACTCTTCAGCGGCTCCTTTCACCAAACGCAGAGGGTCAGAGGGACGCTCCACTGCACCTGTCGATAGGAGCACAGACAGGAGCAGAGGGATGTAAATATGCACTACACCTGTCAACAGGACTGCACCTGTCACAGGAGCACTACGACAGGAGTAGGCCGTATATTTAAATATTAATATGAAACATTTAAATGTTTTTCCAGTTAAATATTTAAATTAAATGTTTAAATTTTGAGTAAATTATACAAATATTTGAATGAATAATTAAATGGAAAAATAAAAACATTTATGTTTCAGAGGTTTGTGCTCAGACAGGTGCAACAGGAGCAAAGTGTCAGGAGCAGGTCCTGTTCTGGTTCTGTCTGACAGAAAACTCTGGACTCAAAACCTCCTAAACTCCACAAACCAGGAGGGTCAGGGGTCAGGAGGAGGGTCAGCGGGAGTGTCAGGGGTCAGGAGGGTCAGGGGGAGGGTCAGGGGTCAGGAGGGTCAGGGGGAGGGTCAGAGGTCAGGAGGGTCAGGAGGATTAGGGGTCAGGAGGGTCAGGGGGAGTAGCTGCAGCTGATGGAGCTGAGATGATGAGAAGAGCTCCACTGGTTCCATGTTTGGGTTGTTTTTTGACTCCAGATGTGACGGAGCTCCTCTTTTCAGCTCCTCCTCCAGCAGCTGCAGCCGAACTCTGAGCAGATG
The DNA here is from genome assembly GCA_029959045.1 of Taenioides sp. WSHXM2023. NCBI lineage: Eukaryota > Metazoa > Chordata > Actinopteri > Gobiiformes > Gobiidae > Taenioides > Taenioides sp. WSHXM2023. Next base: position 26,688,446 of record CM057103.1, read on the forward strand.
CCTCCTGTCTGTGAAAAGGTGAAGACACACCAGAGGGGCCGGCAGGTGAGGCAGGTGAGACAGGTGAGACAGGTGAGACAGGTGAGACAGGTTTGGACTGGGTTTGGGGTTTTTAGGAGACCAGGTGCAGGTGAGTCATGTTTAACAGAGTCAGAGTTAGTGAAGTGAGTCTTGCCTCGATGACTTGAGTCCTTGAGGATTTTCCGGACTGGACCACCTGCTCAAAATACAAGGATTAGACTATTATTATTGTTATTGTTATTGTTATTGTTATTGTTATTGTTATTATTATTATTATTATTATTAGTAGTAGTAGTAGCAGTAGTAGTAGTAGTAGCAGTAGTAGCAGTAGCAGTAGTAGTAGTAGTAGTAGTAGTAGTAGTAGTAGTAGTAGTAGCAGTAGTAGTAGTAGTAGTAGTAGTAGTAGTAGTAGTAGTAGTAGTAGTAGTATTATAAAGATGATTCAACCAAAACAAAAGTTAGACTGAGGAAAGGAAAGAGGAGACGAGCAGCAGGATTCTTTGCTTTCGACACAGTTTTATTAAAACATGACGTAAGAACGTGAGGGTGAAGGGTTAAAGGTCAGGAGTGTGAAGTGAAAGTTGAGTTCACAGATGGAGACGTGGGTGAAGGAGCTCGCCCTAAACCTCTGAGCTACAGACTTTTATACCAAAGACCTTCCAGAAGAAACACACAGAGGGAACAGCTCGTCTCATCACCAACACAACGACCTCCCCGCTTCTGACACCGTTTCTTCAGAGCCAAAGGTCAGAGGTCACAGAAGCACTGCTGTAATACTCCAAAGGTCAATCAATCTATAAACTATCCTGTTGGGGGCGTACCTGTGCAGTATTAGAGCGTCCTGTAGGGGGCGTACCTGTGCAGTATTAGAGCGTCCTGTTGGGGGCGTACCTGTGCAGTATTAGAGCGTCCTGTAGGGGGCGTACCTGTGGTGGTGTGGCTCAGGTCGAACAGGATGACAAACACACAGGTCCATGTGACCAACAGCGCCACCACCAGGATCCAGGCGAGCGGCGAGCTGAACGTGGAGTAAACCTCGTCTGAGAAGGTCCTCCTAGGTTTGAGCACAGCGCCCTCTGCTGGACGGCCCTCGATCACCATGGTGGACGAGCCGGACGAGCGAGTCACTGTGAAGAGAGGGGGGGAGAAAGAGAAAGAGAAGGGAGAGAGGGGGAGAGAGGGAGAGACTTAGACTTTACTTTATTGTCCCCGAGGGGAGATTCTTTTCCACAGACACAGAGCTCGTTTGACATATACACAGATAAACACCAAACATCACAATCACAAACACATTACAGAAGGATCAGGCTTCTACCAAACCGTGCCCTCCTGCACCTGAGCGCCCTGTACCTCCGTCCTGAAGGCAGAGGGGTGAGGTGGTCCTGGAGGGGGTGAGGTGGTCCTGGAGGGGGTGAGTGGAGTCCTGTTCTATGGACAGTGCGAAGCGTCCAATAGCTCGATTATTTAGATCTGTGAGACTGGGTGTGGGGAGTCCTATGATTTTAGCAGCTGTGTGTGTTACTTTAGTGAGTTTGGTCCGATTTTTAACAGTCAGCATGTTATAGAAGCAGGTGGAACAGTACAACAGGATGGGCTGAATGACAGATTTATACAGCAGTAATAACAGGTGTGGAGAAACAGAGTCCTTTGAGTTTTCTTATTACTGATAGTCTTTGTTGACTTTTATGAATGTCCGTGATGTGAAGTTCAAATAGAATAGAAATAGAATAGAAAGCCTTTATTGTCATTATACAAGTACAATGAGATTTCAAGCTTCACCATGATGTGCACACATAAATACAATAAAACTAATATAAAACTACTAATATAAAACTACTGTCCACAGTATTTACATTCACTGTACAATAAAGCTAAAATAAGGCTAATGACAAGAATTTGCAGAACTGTACATAAGGTTGTGCAAGCCTGAAGGTACACAGGCACGTATTAGCAGCAGGCATTGGAATAAAGTGCAATGATAATTTACAGTTAACAAAAATAGTTAAATACAGATACTGTGCAGATAACAGAGGCATAAGGTGCAAATATGTTTGTAGTAATAAATATAAATATGAAATAAATATGCTAAATTGCAGTAATGTAAATTACAGATAATGTGCAGTAACAGTGACATAAGGTGCAATATGTTTGCAGTGATAATACAGAATGAATTTGCTAAGTTATAGTACTCAGAACAGTCCAGTACAGAGATGTCTGAACAGGTTAGCTGTCCTAAGAGGTAGTGCAGTGTGACATTGTTGTAACATTATAGGTTTGAGTTCAGTATGGTGACAGCTCTTGGGAAGAAACTGTCTCTGAGTCTGTTTGTCTTGGCTGGGATGGTCCTGTAGCGCCTGCCAGAGGGCAGCAGGTTGAAGAGGTGGTAGCCGGGGTGCGTATAGTCCTTGATGATGCTTCTGGCCCTGCCAAGGCATCGGGAGTTGTAAATGGTGGTCAGGGGAGGTAGAGGGCAGCTAATGACCTTTTGTGCAGTGTTGGTTACCCTCTGCAGTCTTTTCCTGTCAGCTTCTGTGCAGTTTGAGTGCCACACTGACACAGCATAGGTCAGCAGGCTCTCGATCGCCGATCGATAAAAGGTCATCAGCAGGTTCGTGTCCAGTTGCTCCTTTCTGAGCACTCTCGGGAAGTGAAGTCGCTGCTGTGCCTTTTTGACCAGTGCAGTGGTGTTAGCTGTCCAGGAGAGGTCGGCAGAGATATGGACTCCAAGGAATTTGAAGGTCTCCACTCTCTCCACACTCTGGCCATTGATGTACAGGGGGGCAGGGGCGGCCTTGTTCCGTCGAAAGTCCAGGATGAGTTCCTTAGTCTTGGTGATGTTCAGCGCCAGGTTGTTGAAGGCACACCACTCGCTGAGTCTAAGGACCTCATCTCTGTAGGCCGCCTCATTCCCGTCTGTGATCATCCCCACCACCGTTGTGTCATCTGCGAATTTCACAATGATGTTCTCTGGGTGGGTGGGTCTGCAGTCATGTGTGTAGAGTGAGTAGAGAAGAGGGCTCAGCACACAACCTTGGGGCGAGCCGGTGCTGAGCGTGCAGGCGGATGAAAGGTGAGGTCCCAACTTCACGTGCTGGGGACGGTTGATCAGAAAGTCTTTTTTCCAGGAGCAGGTGGAGAGTGGGATCCCCAGGTTGGCCAACTTGGGGATAAGAATGTCCGGTATTATTGTGTTAAAGGCTGAGCTATAGTCAATAAAGAGCATCCTGACATAGCTCCCCTTTTTCTCCAGGTGGTTCAGTGCAGAGTGGAGGGCAATGGATATTGCATCCTCAGTGGATCTGTTTGGCCAGTATGCAAACTGATGTGGGTCGAGGGTGGGGGGTAGACAGGCTTTGATGTGTCTCAGCACCAGTTTTTCAAAGCACTTTGTGATGACTGGGGTGAGTGCTACTGGGCGGAAGTCATTCAGGTTGGCTGTGGGTGACTTTTTGGGGACTGGGATGATGGTGGCCGATTTTAGGCAGGCTGGGATGTTGGCTTGTTCCAGTGACAGGTTGAAAATTTCAGTGAAAACTGGTGCTAGTTGGTCAGCACATGCCTTGAGTACTTTTCCTGGTACTCCATCCGGTCCTGTGGCCTTCCTGGGGTTGACAGCGCGGAGCACCCGTCTCACGTCCTCCACCTCCACGGTGAGTGAGGGCGTGTCTTGGGTTGGTGTGGGTTGTAGGGGGGGTTGGGGTGGTGTGGCTGCCTTCTGAGCTTGGGACTCAAAGCGGGCAAAGAAGCTGTTGAGCTCCTCTGCCAGCGCCGCGTCTGGGTCCCCAGATGTCACAGCACAGCCCTTGTAGTTAGTCAGGGACTGTATGCTCTGCCACACCTGCCGGGGATTGTTGAGTTGCCCTTCGATCTTCCTCTTGTAGTCTGCTTTGGCTGCCTTGATGCCTCTCCTCAGGTTGGCGCGAGCTGTGCTGTAGAGCGCTCGGTCGCCAGATCTGAAGGCTGCATCGCGGGCCTGGAGGAGAGAGCGGACCTGTCTGGTCATCCACGGTTTCTGGTTAGGGTACACTCGGATGGTCTTACCCACAGTGACCATGCCCATACAGTACTTAATGTAGGATAGTACTGTATCTGTGAATGTAGCCAGGTCCTCATGATGGAAAATCTCCCATTGTGTCTGTTCAAAGCAGTCTTGTAGTCGGGGGAGGGCATCATCAGGCCAGGTGATAATGGTCTGTCGTTGGAGCTTTGTTTGTCGGCTGAGGGGGGTGTATGCTGGAGCCAGGAAGAGTGAGAGGTGGTTTGACTGGCCCAGGTGGGGGAGGGGTATGGCTTTGTATGCACTCTTGAGATTAGAGTAAACATGGTCCAAAGGTTTATCCTCCCTTGTTGAGCATTTCACATGCTGATGAAATTTTGGTAAAACAGTTTTGAGATTTGCCTGATTAAAATCTCCTGCAATAATGTGTGCTCCGTTTGGGTAGGCACGCTGGTGATTGTTTATGGCGTCAAGCAGTAGGGAGAGAGCAGTTCTTACATTAGCGTCCGGTGGTATGTAAACGGCAGTGATGACAATGGCAGTTAGCTCTCTGGGTAAAAAGAAGGGTCTGCATCTCACCGACATGAATTCTAAGTCCGGAGAACAATGTCTGTCCAGTACAGTACTGTTGTTACACCAACCTTCATTCACGTAGATGCAAAGCCCACCTCCTCTTTTTTTCCCTGAGTCGTTGGTCCTGTCTGATCTGTGTAACGTGCGGCCTGCTAGCTGCACCGTGGCATCGGGTATTTGTGGATGTAGCCAAGTCTCTGTGATTATTAAAGTACAGGATTCCCGAACGTAGCGGTTCCCAGCCAGCAGTAAATCTAAATCGTCCGTCTTGTTTACCATGGATCTGGCGTTGGAGAGGTAGAGACTTGGCAGCGGGGGTTTCAGTGGCTGTTTCTTGAGCTTGGTCAGCAACCCAGCTCTGCAGCCACGTTTTTGCTTCCTCTTGCGACGCCGCCTCCTTCGCCTTCCAGACCCAATAACAATCCACGGAGACCCCGCTGGTCTCGCTATCTCGTCCGGAATGTTGTGAGTGCGATGAAAGTCGCTGCAAACAGTCATTTCCTGCTGAAAACCGATGTCCGGTAAGTCCATACGGTTGTAGTGGATGTTAGAGTCCGGAATAGACGAACAACAGGAGTAGAAACACACAAAAAAAACACAAAAAAGTGCACAGGTAGGGAGAGCTTCTAGCCGCTGCATCGTCATGCGCCGCCATCTTTCTTATCACTTAAATGTGAGTGAGTTGTCAATTGTAACCCCAAGGTACTTAAAGCTGTCCACTGTCTCTACTGTTTGGTTGTTAATGATGATGGGTTGCTGTGATTGGGGTGGGTTGAAGATCAGTTCCTTTGTTTTACTGACATTGAGGTGCAGGTGGTTATCAGTGCACCACTGGGTGAAGTGAGTGAGTGTGTCCATATAATCCAAGACAGAGGTGTTGTCACTGAGCAGAGTCAGGACAGCAGTGTCGTCAGAGTATTTGAGATATTTGATATTTGAGGATGGGCTTGTATTGTCGTTTGTGTATAGTGTGTAGAGAAAAGGGCTGAGCACACATCCCTGTGGTGCACCGGTGTTTATGGTGAGGGCAGTGGATGTGGTCAGGCCTAGTCGTACTACCTGCTGTCTGTTGCTCAGGAAGTTGTGGATGAGCTGAATGAGTCTGGTGGAGATGTTGAGTTGCTGCAGTTTTTGGATCATCAGGTGCCTCTGGATGGAGTTGAAGGCTGAGCTGAAGTCCACGAAGAGTATCCGGGCGAAGTGTCCAGGAGAATCCAGGTGCTGGAGGAGGAGATGCAGCAGACAGGCTACAGCATCCTCTGTGCCTCTTCTGGCCTTATAAACAAACTGGAGTGGGTCGAGTTGTGGATTGACAACCGGAAAGATGGTGTTTAGCAGTAGCTTCTCCAGGCACTTCATTATAATGGAGGTGAGTGCCGCAGGGCGGTAGTGATTGAGTTCTGTGGGCCTGGGCTTCTTCGGAATGGGGATTATTGTTGACATTTTCCAGATGGTTGGGATGGTGGCAGTGAAGAAGACCTCTTTAAACAGAGAATGAAGAACAGAGGTCCTCTCTTCAATGTCCCCCTGGAAAACCTCCCAGTCTGTGCAAGCCAGCGAACCCTGAAGACATGCAATGGCCTCCTCCGACCACTGTGGCGCGCTGTAACACTCTGGATGGTGCCTTTTCAGTTGTTGTCTGTACAGCGGAAGTAGTGAGACGATGTTATGATCCGCGCTGCCGAGCGGTGGATAACAGCGAGCACGGAAAGCATCGGCAATATTGCCGTAACACAAGTCCAGAATGTTTGCCCGCCTTGTCGGAATGTCCACAGACTGTTGGAAAGATGGTAAAACACTGTTCAGTCGACAGTTGTTAAAATCCCCCATAATAAACAGCGGAGTGCCAGGGTACTTGGCTAGCATGTCATTAGCTTCCCTGGCTATCAGCTCCACTGCTGTGTTGCTGTTCGCACTGGGAGGGATGTAGACACAGCTGACCACAACAGTAGGGAATTCCCTGGGCAGGTAGAAAGGACGGAGGGACACAGTCAGTATTTCCCGGTCAGGTGTACATGACTTGTTATGGACTTTGATGTTTGTGCACCACTTATTATTGATGTACAGGCATACACCGCCGCCACATTTCTTCCCCGCCTGCTCAGTTCGGTCTGATCGGAGTGTTGTAAAGTTATCCAAACCAACATCAGAGTCAGCGATTGACGTGTCCAGCCAGGTTTCTGTGAGGGCGATGATGCAAATGTCTCTGAAGGCCCTTTCTAGCTGACACCGAGCGTGCAGAAGATCCATTTTATTACGAAGTGAGCGGACATTTGATAGAATGATGGATGGAAGAGGGGGCTTGAAAGGACGTTTCCAAATCCTGCTCCGAACACCCCCACGTCTCTCCCGCTTCCTTGGTCGGAGCTCCTTTGGCAAAATTACCGCGGGCCTGATGTTGCACGGTGGAGAGGATCGGTGCAGCAGGAGCTCATGGCGGGTGTAGGTGAGTAACCTGTTGCACATATCAGCCATGTCAGTAACAAAATGGTGAATATTACGGCCTTTCCCGGGTGGATCATCTTTTCATCTGAGTGCATCTCGACACAAAAAAAATACGCACAAACATACAACCAAACAAGTCAAACGGTGCTCAGGTAGTGCTGTCGCAGCGGAGCATGCGCCATAGCTTCACAGAGAGAGAGAGAGAAGGGGGAGAGAGGGAAAGAGAGAGAGAGAGAGAGAGAGAGAGAGAGAGACAGAGAGAGAGAGAGAGAGAGACAGAGAGAGAGAGAGAGAGAGACAGAGAGAGACAGAGAAGGAGAGATAGATGGAGAGAGAGAGGGAGAGAGAGAGAGAGAGGAGAGGAGAGAGAGAGAGACGGAGAGACAGAGAGACAGAGAGAGACAGAGAAGGAGAGATAGATGGAGAGAGAGAGGGAGAGAGAGAGAGAGAGGAGAGGAGAGAGAGAGAGGAGAGAGAGAGGAGAGGAGAGAGAGAGAGAGGAGAGAGAGAGAGACAGAGAGACAGAGAGAGACAGAGAAGGAGAGATAGATGGAGAGAGAGAGGGAGAGAGAGAGAGAGAGGAGAGAGAGAGAGAGAGAGAGATGGAGAGACAGAGAGACAGAGAGAGACAGAGAAGGAGAGATAGATGGAGAGAGAGAGAGAGAGAGAAAGAGAGAGAGAGAGAGAGAGACGGAGAGACAGAGAGACAGAGAGAGACAGAGAAGGAGAGATAGATGGAGAGAGAGAGGGAGAGAGAGAGAGAGAGGAGAGGAGAGAGAGAGACGGAGAGACGGAGAGACAGAGAAGGAGAGATAGATGGAGAGAGAGAGGGAGAGAGAGAGAGAGGAGAGGAGAGAGAGAGAGAGAGAGGAGAGAGAGAGGAGAGAGAGAGGAGAGAGAGAGAGACAGAGAGAGACAGAGAAGGAGAGATAGATGGAGAGAGAGAGGGAGAGAGAGAGAGAGGAGAGGAGAGAGAGAGAGAGACGGAGAGACAGAGAGACAGAGAAGGAGAGATAGATGGAGAGAGAGAGGGAGAGAGAGAGAGAGGAGAGAGAGAGAGAGAGAGAGAGGAGAGAGAGACAGAGAGAGACAGAGAAGGAGAGATAGATGGAGAGAGAGAGGAGAGAGAGAGGAGAGAGAGAGGAGAGGAGAGAGAGAGAGGAGAGAGAGAGAGAGAGAGAGAGAGAGGAGAGAGAGAGAGAGAGAGAGAGATGGAGAGACAGAGAGACAGAGAAGGAGAGATAGATGGAGAGAGGGAGAGAGAGAGAGAGAGAGGAGAGAGAGAGAGAGAGATGGAGAGACAGAGAGACAGAGTAGGAGAGATAGATGGAGAGAGGGAGAGAGAGAGAGAGAGAGGAGAGGAGAGAGAGAGACAGAGAGACAGAGAGAGACAGAGAAGGAGAGATAGATGGAGAGAGAGGAGAGCGAGAGAGAGAGAGGAGAGAGGAGGGAGAGAGAGAGACAGAAAAGGAGAGATAGATGGAGAGAGAGAGGGAGAGAGAGAGGGAGAGAGACATGTGTGACCAGCCTGACTCGTCCCTGCTGTATTCTCACACTCCACCACTAGAGGCTGTCTGTGTTACTGCTGTGATGCTCTCAGAGAAAACCAAGAACTCGAGTCTAAACGACCCCAAAACCTCAGGTCAGGTCAGCAGGTCAAAGGTCAAAGAACTGAACATGGGGCCACGTAACGTTCAGATGTTTAGAACTAAACTTAAGCCAACTCTTTATGTCAGTGACCCCTTTAATCTCGCCCACAACAGGTACTTCAGTACTTTTACTCAAGTATTTTTCATGTGATACTTTTACCAAAGTCCAGTGTGACTCACAGAGAAACTTTAAAGTACAGGAAGTGCTCACAAATGTGGATCTGACTTTAATGAACCCCGAGACTCTAGCTCTGTTAGCTCTTTGTGTCCTGCTTTAGTCCTGGTTTAGTCCTGGTTTAGACCTGGTTTAGTCCTGGTTTAGTCCTGGTTTAGACCTGGTTTAGTCCTGGTTTAGTCCTGGTTTAGTCCTGGTTTAGACCTGGTTTAGTCCTGGTTTAGTCCTGGTTTAGACCTGGTTTAGTCCTGGTTTAGTCCTGGTTCAGTATTTTATGTCTATTACAGTAAAAGTGTGTTTAGCTCACCTCACTGCCGCCTCCGAGTAGCAACAGTCACTTTTCTCTGTGTTTTTTTTTTTTTTTTTTTGCCATGAAATCTCCAAAAGGTCAAGTCACAAATGTTTAAAATAAAAAAAAATTACAACAAATCTGCATTTAAACAATCTTCATTTAGCTGCCCCCAGCCCTGAGAAACATGAGACCTGCAGAGTCATGACGTCACAAGCACTAGCATTAGCCCTTAGCATTAGCCCTTAGCATTAGCCCTTAGCATTAGCCCTTAGCATCAGCCCTTAGCATTAGCCCTTAGCATCAGCCCTTAGCATTAGCCCTTAGCATTAGCCCTTAGCATTAGCAGCTGCTGCCTTGGTTCAGCCCTGCCCTCAGTCAGCTGCAGCTCTCTCAGTACTTCACTGTAAATACGTAAATACTGCACTGTAAATACGTAAATACTGCACTGTAAATACGTAAATACTGCACTGTAAATACGTAAATACTGCACTGTAAATACTGGTTTTATTACTGATATCATGATTAATATGATCAAGAAGAGTACTGCAGTGGTCCAGTCAGATACTGCGCTCTGAATACTTAGATACTTTGACTTTAAGCTTCTATTTGTTTCACTGTTTCAATATTTAAACCAAACCAGGACTGAACCAGGTCTAAACCAGGTCTAAACCAGGACTGAACCAGGTCTAAACCAGGACTAAACCAGGGCTAAACCAGGTCTAAACCAGGTTTAAACCAGGACTGAACCAGGTCTAAACCAGGACTAAACCAGGACTAAACCAGGACTAAACCAGGTCTAAACCAGGACTAAACCAGGTGAATCAGTGAGTTTCTTTCGCCCTCGTTCACATCTCTCGGAAGAACAGAGGGATTCTGTGTTTCTATTTTTCCTCCTGTCAGATTTTTGTTTTGTTGTTTTCCTCGTGAACGGCCATGTTTGTTTTGGTACAGATGGAATATGCCTGTTTCTGATTGGCTAATCAACGTGCCAATCACTCCTTGGGAGATTCAGACCAAACTCACATCAGACACAGTACCACACCAGAACTACACCAGAACCACACCAGAACGACACCAGAACTATACCAGAACTACACTAGAGCTACACCAGTACCACACCAGAACTACACCAGTACCACACCAGAACTACACGAGAACCACACCAGAACTACACCAGAACCACACCAGAACGACACCAGAACTATACCAGAACTACACTAGAGCTACACCAGTACCACACCAGAACTACACCAGTACCACACCAGAACTACACGAGAACCACACCAGAACTACACCTGAACCACACCAGTACCACACCAGAACTACACCAGTACCACACCAGAACTACACGAGAACCACACCAGAACTACACCTGAACCACACCAGTACCACACCAGAACCACACCAGAACTACACCAAAACTACACCAGAACTACACCAAAACTACACCAGAACTACACCAGTACCACACCAGAACTACACCAGAATACACCAGAACTACACCAGAACTACACCAGTACCACACCAGAACTACACCAGAACCACACCAGAACTACACCAGAACTACACCAGTACCACACCAGAATTACACCAGAATTACACCAGAACTACACCAGTACCACACCAGAAATACACCAGAACCACACCAGAACTACACCAGTACCACACCAAAACTACACCAGAACCACACCAAAACTACACCAGAACTACACCAGTACCACACCAGAACTACACCAGTACCACACCAGAACTACACCAGAATACACCAGAACTACACCAGTACCACACCAGAACTACACCAGAATACACCAGAACTACACCAGAACTACACCAGAACTATACCAGAACCACACCAGAACTACACCAGAACTACACCAGTACCACACCAGTACCACACCAGAACTATACCAAAACCACACCAGAACTACACCAGAACCACACCAGAACAACACCAGAACTACACCAGAACTACACCAGTACCACACCAGTACTATACCAGAACTACAACAGTACCACACCAGAACTACCCCAGAACTACACCAGTACCACACCAGAACTACACCAGAACTACACCAGTACCACACCAGAACTACACCAGTACCACACCAGAATTACACCAGAACTACACCAGAACTACACCAGTACCACACCAGAACTACACCAGTACCACACCAGAACTACACCAGAACTACACCAGTACCACACCAGAACCACACCAGAACTACACCAGTACCACACCAGAACTACACCAGAACCACACCAGAACTACACCAGTACCACACCAGAACTACACCAGAATACACCAGAACTACACCAGAACTATACCAGAACCACACCAGAACTACACCAGAATACACCAGAACTACACCAGAACTACACCAGAACTACACCAGAACTATACCAGAACCACACCAGAACTACACCAGAACTACACCAGTACCACACCAGTACCACACCAGAACTATACCAGAACCACACCAGAACTACACCAGAACTACACCAGAACAACACCAGAACTACAACAGTACCACACCAGAACTACCCCAGAACTACACCAGTACCACACCAGAACTACACCAGTACCACACCAGAACTACACCAGTACCACACCAGAATTACACCAGTACTACACCAGTACCACACCAGAACTACACCAGAACTACACCAGAACCACACCAGAACTACACCAGAACTACACCAGTACCACACCAGTACCACACCAATACCACACCAGAACTACACCAGAACTACACCAGTAGCACACCAGTACCACACCAGAACTATACCAGAACTACTCCAGAACTACACCAGAACAACACCAGTACTACACCTGAACCACACCAGAACTACACCAGAGCTATACCAGAACTATACCAGTACCACACCAGAACTACACCAGAACTACACCAGTACCACACCAGAACTACACCAGAACTACACCAGTACCACACCAGTACACCAGTACCACACCAGTACTACACCAGAACTACACCAGTACCACACCAGTACACCAGAACTACACCAGTACCACACCAGAACTACACCAGAACTACACCAGTACCACACCAGAACTACACCAGAACCACACCAGAACTACACCAGTACCACACCAGAACTACACCAGAACTACACCAGTATCACACCAGAACTACACCAGAACCACACCAGAACTACACCAGTACCACACCAGTACTACACCAGAACTACACCAGTACCACACCAGAACTACACCAGAACCACACCAGAACTACACCAGTACCACACCAGAACTACACCAGAACTACACCAGTAACACACAAGAACTACACCAGAACTACACCAGTACCACACCAGAACCACACCAGAACTACACCAGTACCACACCAGAACTACACCAGAACTACACCAGTACCACACCAGTACCACACCAGAACTACACCAGTACCACACCAGAACTACACCAGAACTACACCAGAACTACACCAGTACTACACCAGAACTACACCAGAACTACACCAGTACTACTATACCAGTACCACAACGCTCTCTCTCTGAGCAGAGACCCGGGGCGGTCTGAAGAGTTTGGACTTTAAAAACCCAGAAGAGCTGCACTGTCTGACCTGCACCAGAGGAGGCAGTGTGGTGACCTCTGCAGGGTCACATTTGACCCCTGACCTCAACCCAGAGCTAAACGCACTTTTACTGTAACAGACATAAACTACTGAACCAGGTCTAAACCAAGTCTAAACCAGGACTAAACCAGGACTAAAGCAGGAGTAAATCAGGACTAAACCAGGACTGAACCAGGACTAAAGCAGGAGTAAATCAGGACTAAACCAGGACTGAACCAGGACTAAATCAGGACTAAATCAGGACTAAACCAGGACTAAACCAGGACTAAACCAGGACTAAATCAGGACTAAACCAGGACTAAAGCAGGACTAAATCAGGACTAAAGCAAGTCTAAACCAGGACTAAAGCAGGACTAAATTAGGACTAAAGCAGGACTAAAGCAGGACTAAATTAGGACTAAAGCAGGACTAAAGCAGGTCTGGACTCAAGCATTACCTTCCACAGTCTCGGTCATGATTCCTGGACTCCCATGGATTTGTCCAGTTTTTCCGTTCAAATCTCACCCAGTTTCCAGAACCCGGCCTAGTTCCAAAAGCAGGATTTAATAATCCGGTTATAAACCAGGACTACAGCAGGACTATGTGCTCCAGCTCAAGTCCAGGACTGTGTAACCCGATCCAAAGCAGGACTTGGTGATTCAGATCTAAATCAGGCCTGAGATCGGTTAGAATCCAGGACTTCTGCAAAGGTCCAGACTGGTTCAGATCGGGTCCGGTTGAGATCCAGGATTTGGTGGTCTTGGTCCGGACTCGGGTCTTGGGTCTCAGATTTGGGACCAGAGTTAGACCCCCCCCCCCCCCCCCCCCCCCCGAGGATCTGGGACAGAATTAGACCAGAGGCCGGACTGAGGGGGGTGGGGGATCTGAGGGGGACTCACACACACACACACACACACACACACACACACACACACACACACACACACACACACACACACACATACTCTGGGACTCGTCACATTCGCATCATTTGTGTCTCTGTCTCTGTCCCTCAGTTTGGACTCATCTGTACAAATGTCTTTTTACTGATATAAACATGGAATGGAAGACAAACAGTCAAAAGAAAAATACTGTATGAAAAATTTCAAAAAGACACTAGAACTAAATATTTGGAAGAATTTTCAACACCAAAGAACGAAAAATAAATAAAAAAGTAAAAATTCACTGACATTTTGAATAAAAGTCAACGGGACAAAAAAAAGTGACGTGATTTATAATAAAGTGTGACGGTTTTCACAGGTTTTGTGCTGAATCAGGATTTTTACTTCTGCTTCTGTGTTTTGATTATTTTGATTTAAAAGTCACAGAATCAGATGATGAAACTCTGTCGTACAGGTGCAGTCTGACCTGTCGTACAGGTGCAGTCTGACCTGTCGTACAGGTGCAGTCTGACCTGTCGTACAGGTGCAGTCTGACCTGTCGCTCCGGCTGGTTCAGTCCTGGTGAGTTTGTAACACTATGAAACATCACAGATGATGAACTGAAATGAAGCTCTGGTCTGGACTCTGGACTGGACTCTGGACTGGACTCTGGACTGGACTCTGGTCTCTGGCCTTAGTCTGGACTGGACTCTGAACTGGACTCTGGACTGGACTCTGGTCCCTGGTCTGGGTCTGGTCCCGCCCCGGTCCTAAAAAGGCCACAGTGCCGTCCGCGCCCAGAATAACCTCAGCTCAGATCTCTGGGGTAAAAATAGAACTCAGTGTTGTCATTCTACAGTCTGCGCCACGCACTCCCAGGAATCTAACCCACAACCTCCTGGAATCTAACCCACAACCAGGAACTTAAAGAGGGAGCATTATACCTGTGGGGAGTATTATACCTGTGGGAAGTATTATACCTGTATCACATATTCAGATCTCATGTTCCTTTTATTGTTTTGAAAATGTTAAATTCACCAAAACAAAAGATTCACAGGTTTTATAAGTTTCACTTTTGTTTTTGTCGCTCTGAGTCTCTCCTCCCTTTGCTCCCCGCGCTAAGTCCCTCCCCCTTCAGAGCTCTATCCCAACACACTCAGCCTCTCTGTGCTAAGTCCCTCCCCCTTCAGAGCTCTATCCCAACACACTCAGCCTCTCTGTGCTAAGTCCCTCCCCCTTCAGAGCTCTATCCCAACACACTCAGTGTGCGTCGCACTAATGAAACTCCTGCATCACATCAGGTTTGTCCAGTTGTTGTGTTCAGTTTTGTCTCATGTTTTTGTGTTTTTATGGAGAATTGTCGTGTGGAGCCTGGGGGACGTAGACTTGTGGGCGGAGCCTCGTACAGACTCGTACTGTGGGAGCCTGGGGGACGTAGACTTGTGGGCGGAGCCTCGTACAGACTCGTACTGTGGGAGCCTGGGGGACGTAGACCTGTGGGCGGAGCCTCGTACAGACTCGTACTGTGGGAGCATGGGGGACGTAGACTTGTGGGCGGAGCCTCGTACAGACTCGTACTGTGGGAGTCCGGGGGACGTAGACTTGTGGGCGGAGCCTCGTACAGACTCGTACTGTGGGAGCCTGGGGGACGTAGACTTGTGGGCGGAGCCTCGTACAGACTCGTACTGTGGGAGCCTGGGGGACGTAGACTTGTGGGCGGAGCCTCGTACAGACTCGTACTGTGGGAGCCTGGGGACGTAGACTTGTGGGCGGAGCCTCGTACAGACTCGTACTGTGGGAGTCTGGGGGATGTAGACCTGAGATTTAAAATGTCACAGAACATAAGGATCCACAGGGGTCAGAGGTCAGGGGTCAGGGCTCAGAGCTGTAGACACACAGGGACTACAGGGGCTGGTTTAACTCCTCCTCCTCTGGGAGCATCATGTGACCAGTGCGAGATAGGGACATGTCTCTGTGTGTATCTGTGTGTGTGTGTGTGTGTGTGTGTGTTTGTGTGTGTTTGTGTGTGAACAGTTTTGTGAGATGAACTTGAACATTTTCAAATCCAAATAAAAAGTACAAAACTGAAAGTCGCGGCGCTGCGGTTCGTCTGTTCCACGTGAAAACGTTTTACCGACGTGTTTTTGTATTTATGATAAAAGTGCGTCGTTTTTGTCAAATATTTTCAGCTCAGACAAAACCGAGACACTGAGGGGAAGCTGAACTATCAAAATAAAATACACAGGAGCAACACTTCCTGTTTTCAAAATAAATTGTCAAAATGATAAAATTCACATATAAATTATGAACATAAACATAAAATACAACCAGGAAATAGTAATAAGAACATTTTTAACTACAAAAATAACAACTTTATACATTTTTTCTGCTTTAGTTTTTTATTGACACTGGGTGTGGACTAAAAGACTTTTTTAAAATCTGTATATTTTACTCCTCCATGACATTTTAGATCTGAACTGAAAAGTAAAACGTTTTCTTTACGTGTGGGACCTGCTGACGAGACTTTATTTTTAACACTTTTAATTTGAGTTTCCGTCACAAGTTTGAGCAAAAACAAATACAGAAAAATAGTGAGAAAAATTAAGAAATCAACTGAATCACTCAAAATCAGCTGAATTCTTCATAAATCAGGACATTTGGTGCTTTAATTGTTCTAAAAATCTCTGCAAAATACTTTTACTTTTTACTCTAAACGTACATTTTCAAACAGGTACTTCAGTAGTTTCAGTTAAGTAGATTTTTATGTGATACTTTTACTTTTACTTGAGTAATCTTGTGCCCCTGTATGTGTACTTTTACTTCAGTCACAAAATGGAATACTTCTTCCACCTCTGACTAAAGCACACTCAGGAATCCCATAACTGTTACCTAGCAACCATGTTCAGATCTGTGGAACGATGAGGCAAAGACAAAAAGTGAAATAACTCGACTAAATGTGTTTTTAAATGACAATATTTTGGTTTCAGATCCTCAGCGTGTCCACAAACCCAGAACATCTCATGAGCTTCACGAGGAAGTCCCTGAAACGGTTTTCTCTTCACAGCTGTGACCAAACAAAGGGTAAAGGGTTTATTTAAAAATCAGGTTTGGAGTTATTTGGAGTTTATTTTTTCGTTCAGAGTTCAGAAATGACGATTTGACAAATACAAATATAAGAAAACTCTCGTAAATAGACTCGTGATACTGTGAGTACTCGTGATACTGTGAGTATTCGTGATACTGCGAGTACTCGTGATACTGCGAGTACTCGTGATACTGATACTGTGAGTACTCGTGATACTGCGAGTACTCGTGATACTGATACTGTGAGTACTCGTGATACTGCGAGTACTCGTGATACTGCGAGTACTCGTGATACTGATACTGTGAGTACTCGTGATACTGCGAGTACTCGTGATACTGCGAGTACTCGTGATACTGTGAGTACTCGTGATACTGTGAGTACTGCTGTTACTTCAGGGCTCCTTCTCGTTCTTCTCGGAGGTGTAAATGAGCCACACGACGGCTACTATGAACACAGCCGTAATCAAGATGCCCAAGGTGATCTTCAAAAGGTCTAAAACACAAAAAAAGATAAATAAGTCCAAATTACACAGACCAGACTAAACCAGGACTAAACCAGGACTAAACCAGGACTGAACCAGGACTAAACCAGGACTGAACCAGGTCTAACCCAGGTCTAAACCAGGAACTGTGACTAAACTACCTGGTTTTGCCCTGGTTTAACCATGTATAAAAGAATAACTCACCAAACATTTCTGGACGTTTGGATTTGACGCCCTGTGGAAGAAACACAGAACATCTCAGAACACCTCAGAACACCTCAGAACACCTCAGAACACCTCAGAACACCTCAGAACATCTCAGAACACCTCAGAACATCTCAGAACACCTCAGAACACCTCAGAACATCTCAGAACACCTCAGAACATCTCAGAACACCTCAGAACACCTCAGAACATCTCAGAACACCTCAGAACATCTCAGAACAAAGCTCCTCTGGAACAAAGCTCTTCTGGAACACTGCAGGTCATAGCTCCAGGTCTCATAACTGTGGTTCTAATGTTCTAACCCTCTACTCTTCTCCTGTTTTAATGTTCTCAAGTTCTAGTGTCTCTGAGCACATTAGACTGTATAAAGAAGTGGACATTTCCTCGCATTAGACCAGGTTAAAGCTCCACTGTGGAACATTTCCTCGCATTAGACCAGGGTTAGAGGAGGAGGAGGAGTTTTACCCTGAAGAAGAGTGAGAGCAGGTCCCAGGCCTGTTTGTTGTGTTCACACTGCAGTAGCGCCCCCCGGTGGAACAGCATGTCCACGGCCAGGTGCACGTTGGGTTTCTGGACGATGTGCTCACTGGGAATGAACGGGGGATCCTCGTGGAACGTGTGACGGAGAACCACCAAGACCACAGGCCGGTCTCCTACAGAACACACAGGGTTCAGTCCTGGTTTAGTCCTGGTTCAGACCTGGTTTAGTCCTGGTTTAGTCCTGGTTCAGACCTGGTTTAGTCCTGGTTCAGACCTGGTTCAGACCTGGTTTAGTCCTGGTTCAGACCTGGTTCAGACCTGGTTTAGTCCTGGTTTAGTCCTGGTTTAGTCCTGGTTCAGACCTGGTTTAGTCCTGGTTCAGACCTGGTTCAGACCTGGTTTAGTCCTGGTTCAGACCTGGTTCAGACCTGGTTTAGTCCTGGTTTAGTCCTGGTTCAGACCTGGTTTAGTCCTGGTTCAGACCTGGTTCAGACCTGGTTTAGTCCTGGTTCAGACCTGGTTCAGACCTGGTTCAGACCTGGTTTAGTCCTGGTTTAGTCCTGGTTCAGACCTGGTTCAGACCTGGTTTAGTCCTGGTTTAGTCCTGGTTCAGACCTGGTTTAGTCCTGGTTCAGACCTGGTTCAGACCTGGTTTAGTCCTGGTTCAGACCTGGTTCAGACCTGGTTCAGACCTGGTTTAGTCCTGGTTTAGTCCTGGTTCAGACCTGGTTCAGACCTGGTTTACTCCTGGTTTAGTCCTGGTTCAGACCTGGCATGTAGCTCTCGGCCTCGCTGATGTCACTTCCTACTCTGGAGGTGATTGGACAGAAGACCAGGACGTAGTCTGCGTCCTGGACGTCTGTGACCTCACAGTGCCCCCAGGTGGTGAGCGTGTGCACCACCTTCTCCTGCACTCCATGGCTCCCCCCAGTGGATATGAGTTTGAAGCGCCGCCAGGAGCCTGAGGAGAGGGACAGGGTCAGGGGAGGGCATCTGACACACATGATACAGGAGGATCCATGTGTGTGTGTGTGTGTGTGTGTGTGTGTGTCTGTGTGTCCTACAACTGTACAACAACTCACCCTTATGTTACGGATAATACTCCCTACAACAGTACAACTCACCCTTATGTCACAGATAATACTCCCTACAACAGTACAACAGCTCACCCTTATGTCACAGATAATACTCCCTACAACAGTACAACAGCTCACCCTTATGTCACAGATAATACTCCCTACAACAGTACAACAGCTCACCCTTATGTCACAGATAATACTCCCTACAACAGTACAACAGCTCACCCTTATGTCACAGATAATACTCCCTACAACAGTACAACAGCTCACCCTTATGTCACAGATAATACTCCCTACAACAGTACAACAGCTCACCCTTATGTCACAGATAATACTCCCTACAACAGTACAACAGCTCACCCTTATGTCACAGATAATACTCCCTACAACAGTACAACAGCTCACCCTTATGTCACAGATAATACTCCCTACAACAGTACAACAGCTCACCCTTGTGATGACCTCATGTCCTTTCAATCATTATATGATTTTTCTCTGTCTCTTGTTTATAGCTGAGATTTTTTATTTATTTTTGTTTTATTTTGACTTGTACATTTACATTTATATAATTTTGTTTTATTTAACACTTTCTCTTTCTCTTTTTTGTATTAATGCCATTTATATTTTTCACTCTTTGTTTTTATATTAAATCGTGACGTGTGAAGCTCCTGTGTCCAAATCATTTCCCTGGAGATCAATAAAGTTTAACTAAGTCTAAGTCTAATAATATAAAACTAAAAGAATTATATTATTATTATTGTTATTATTATTATATTAACATGTGTTTTCATGTGTACTCACGTGCTGCACTGCTGCTCATGTCTCTGCTTCTGTCACAACACAAACACATAAATCAGAAATATTCCGTACTGAAGCATTAAAAGCGCCCCGGCTGCCACAGCTGCGTCCGAACGAAACTTAAAAACCCAAAGTGTTTAGATCAGACTCACCAGAGTGGTACCAGGACTAAACCAGGACTGAACCAGGACTAAACCAGGACTGAACCAGGACTAAACCAGGACTAAACCAGGACTAAACCAGGACTGAACCAGGACTGAACCAGGACTAAACCAGGACTGAACCAGGACTAAACCAGGACTGAACCAGGACTAAACCAGGACTAAACCAGGACTAAACCAGGACTAAACCAGGACTAAACCAGGACTGAACCAGGACTAAACCAGGACTAAACCAGGACTGAACCAGGACTAAACCAGGACTGAACCAGGACTAAACCAGGACTAAACCAGGACTAAACCAGGACTGAACCAGGACTGAACCAGGACTAAACCAGGACTGAACCAGGACTAAACCAGGACTGAACCAGGACTAAACCAGGACTAAACCAGGACTAAACCAGGACTAAACCAGGACTAAACCAGGACTGAACCAGGACTAAACCAGGACTAAACCAGGACTGAACCAGGACTAAACCAGGACTGAACCAGGACTAAACCAGGACTGAACCAGGACTAAACCAGGACTAAACCAGGACTAAACCAGGACTGAACCAGGACTGAACCAGGACTAAACCAGGACTAAACCAGGACTGAACCAGGACTAAACCAGGACTGAACCAGGACTAAACCAGGACTAAACCAGGACTGAACCAGGACTAAACCAGGACTGAACCAGGACTAAACCAGGACTAAACCAGGACTGAACCAGGACTAAACCAGGACTAAACCAGGACTAAACCAGGACTGAACCGGGACTAAACCAGGACTGAACCAGGACTAAACCAGGACTAAACCAGGACTGAACCAGGACTGAACCAGGACTAAAGCAGGACTAAACCAGGACTAAACCAGGACTAAACCGGGACTGAACCGGGACTGAACCGGGACTAAAGCAGGACTAAACCAGGACTAAACCAGGACTAAACCAGGACTGAACCAGGACTGAACCAGGACTAAACCAGGACTGAACCAGGACTAAACCAGGACTGAACCAGGACTAAACCAGGACTAAACCAGGACTAAACCAGGACTAAACCAGGACTGAACCAGGACTAAACCAGGACTAAACCAGGACTGAACCAGGACTAAACCAGGACTGAACCAGGACTAAACCAGGACTAAACCAGGACTGAACCAGGACTGAACCAGGACTGAACCAGGACTAAACCAGGACTAAACCAGGACTGAACCAGGACTAAACCAGGACTAAACCGGGACTAAACCGGGACTAAACCAGGACTGAACCGGGACTAAACCAGGACTGAACCAGGACTAAACCAGGACTAAACCAGGACTGAACCAGGACTGAACCAGGACTAAAGCAGGACTAAACCAGGACTAAACCAGGACTAAACCGGGACTGAACCGGGACTGAACCGGGACTAAAGCAGGACTAAACCAGGACTAAACCAGGAGTAAACCAGGACTAAACCAGGACTAAATCGGGACTAAACCGGGACTAAACCGGGACTGAACCGGGACTGAACCGGGACTAAACCAGGACTAAATCAGGACTAAACCAGGACTGAACCAGGACTAAACCAGGACTGAACCAGGACTGAACCAGCACTAAACCAGGACTGAACCAGGACTGAACCAGGACTGAACCTGGACTAAACCAGGACTGAACCAGGACTAAACCAGGACTGAACCAGGACTAAACCAGGACTGAACCAGGACTGAACCAGGACTAAACCAGGACTGAACCAGGACTAAACCAGGACTGAACCAGGACTGAACCAGGACTAAATCAGGACTAAACCGGGACTAAACCGGGACTGAACCGGGACTGAACCGGGACTAAACCAGGACTAAATCAGGACTAAACCAGGACTAAACCAGGACTGAACCAGGACTGAACCAGGACTAAACCAGGACTGAACCAGGACTGAACCAGGACTAAACCAGGACTAAACCAGGACTAAACCAGGACTAAACCAGGACTGAACCAGGACTAAATCGGGACTAAACTGGGACTAAACCGGGACTGAACCGGGACTGAACCGGGACTAAAGCAGGACTAAACCAGGACTAAACCAGGACTAAACCAGGACTAAACCAGGACTGAACCAGGACTAAATCAGGACTAAACCAGGACTGAACCGGGACTAAAGCAGGACTAAAGCAGGACTAAAGCAGGACTAAACCAGGACTAAACCAGGACTAAATCTGGACTAAACCTGGACTAAACCGGGACTGAACCGGGACTAAAGCAGGACTAAACCAGGACTAAATCAGGACTAAACCAGGACTAAACCAGGACTAAACCTGGACTAAACCAGGACTAAACCTGGACTAAATCAGGACTAAACCAGGACTAAACCAGGACTAAACCTGGACTAAAGCAGGACTAAACCAGGACTAAACCAGGACTAAACCAGGACTAAATCTGGACTAAACCTGGACTAAACCAGGACTAAATCAGGACTAAACCAGGACTAAACCTGGACTAAACCAGGACTAAACCTGGACTAAATCAGGACTAAACCAGGACTAAACCAGGACTAAACCTGGACTAAAGCAGGACTAAACCAGGACTAAATCAGGACTAAACCAGGACTAAACCTGGACTAAATCAGGACTAAACCAGGACTAAACCTGGACTAAACCTGGACTAAACCTGGACTAAACCTGGACTAATCAGACTCACCTGAGTGCTGGTACGTCTGCGCCGCTCTCATAAAGATTTCTGACGCACCACGAGACTTTCACTTTTGATTTCAAAAAGTCAACAGGAAGTGCGGGACTTTCACAATAAAACAGCTCCAGACCACAGAAACTAGAACTAAAGCAGGACTAAACCAGGACTAAAGCAGGACTAAACCAGGACTAAAGCAGGACTAAACCAGGACTAAAGCAGGACTAAACCAGGACTAAAGCAGGACTAAAGCAGGACTAAAGCAGGACTAAACCAGGACTAAAGCAGGACTAAACCGGGACTAAAGCAGGATTAAAGCAGGACTAAAGCAGGACTAAAGCAGGACTAAATCAGAACTAAACCAGGACTGTGGAATGTTCCACATTATGGCATTTATCTTGTCTTATATTTATCTCTCTACATTCTGTTTGAATCCAGAAGGTTCTGGAACCGGACCACAGAGTGGGACAATCCTCCGTCCTAATTTGAGACGATCCAACCACAGACGCTCATGTGTCTCACGTGTCCCTCAAACGCAGAAGACGTCTATCTCCTCTTAAATAAATAAAGGATTATTTTATCTTATCTTATCTTATCTTATCTTGAAAATTCACGTATCATTCAGAACAAAATTTGTTTCTCAGGCCTTCATGTTGTTTTTTCTCCTTTTTTAACCATGGAAGTATAATGTTTTTTACATGTAAATCACCATGTGTGTAGAATCCCTCAGTCGTCCAGGTAGAATCCATAGCAAAAGGAGAAATTTAATTTGTCAACTGGACAGAGTTTATTTGGTTGAAATAAACCAAATAAACTCTGTCCAGTTGACAAATTAAATTTCTCCTTTTGCTATGTAAATCACCATGTTTGTTTTTGAGGCAAACTGAGCGTGCATCTATCTGATTGGTTAATCCTCCTGTCAGTCACTCCTTCTGAAATCAGGAGGACACAGGTCCAGATCCACTCGTCTTTGTAAAGCAGGAGTCTCCAGCCTGGAGTCTCCAACCTGGAGTCTCCAACCTGGAGTCTATAATGGATAATGGTTTCATAAACATCTAACTGTCCCCCATCTAAGACTCGCCGTGGCTCTTATATTTACTCAGTTTCTTTGCGACTGCTGAAATCGGTCGCTCTCTGGCATTTTCATTTTGTAAACGTGGCTCACTGGAGAAAAAAGGTTGGAGACCCCCATTGTAAAGTTTTGTCAAAGCGTACGGTTCTGTCTGGAACCTCCACACAGGTTTCACTGAACTTGGCCTAGTGGTGTCACTTGCTTGTCTCCATGGAGATCAGAGACGGACTGGGAATCTGTACGTTCCGGAAAAGTCCAGAACGGCCGTCCGCCCATGGGTCGATTTGTGCACTCACCCCCCAATCTGTTCCTAAATTCCCACCATGAGCCGATTTGTGGGGGAGAAGTCTAGGGCCGTTTTTTGGTCCCAGTCCGCCCCGATGGAGATAGATGAATTTAATGCCATACTGTGTACAATTCCAAACAAAGCAAAAACATCTCCAAGCAGGTGGCAGAACCTCATCCAGAAAAATCACAAAAATGTCTATGGTTTTATGATCTTATTCTAATCTTATTATCTATATTTTATATGATATCTCTAATCAGATATTTATTTAATATACTTATATCTACTTTCTGACCCTGCAGCAGCTGAAGTCTGGGTTTTTTTCATAAAACTGTATGTATTTATTTATTTTTTTTGTTGATGAATAAACATACTTTGGTTAAAATACATTGACAGAAAAGTCCAGAGTTAGACAGGAGTTTGTGTATCCAGTGTTCAGGAGCTGAATGTTTTAATAACAGAGGTGTTTAAATAATTTAAAAATAGAGGTGTGAAGTGAACACTGAACAGGTGAAGCGGCGCCATTAAACCGTCTGCTTCTGCTCCAGTCACAGGAAGTCCTCTCTCCACGCGCCACTTCCAAAACAAATCTGATCTGAAATATTCCGTCTTCAAACCGTGAATATGAACAATAACAGGGTTTAGAGATGACGTGAGTTGATTTATAACGTTATTAAAGGCGGTTTGGAGGGATGGCGCAACTTAGATTTGGTTAACATCCGCTTTAGTTCCCGTTTTCTCTCCAAGTGCAGTTTTATTTTGTAGGAGCGGACCGGATGCGCCGCGCTGGTTTCGCGGGCTTGGCTTCGCTGTTGTTTAGATCCAAGATGGCCGCAGCGGATGGAGAGTAAAGCGGAGCGTCATCCGAACTCAGGCCGAAGAACAGCGCTCTGACCCGGGCACACAAACCACCGAGGACCGGCCCCAGCACCAGGACCGGACCGAACCGAACCGAAGCCGAACCGACACCAGTCTTTTCTGAAGGTACAAGCCTGAACAAAGTAAAGAATCTAACAGCATCCTTTGGTCCGAATGATGCTTAATGGCTGATAAATGGTGATGGATGTGGGAAAATTCAGCGTTGAAAAAAAAGTAAAATAAATAAAAAATAACAGAAAACACCATGTTTAACATTTAAAGCAATAAAAGCCTGATTTATTTTTTATTATTATGATTTATTTGTCTGTTTTTAATGTTTGCCTGGTCGCGTTTTGAAGGTTATAAGGTTACTGCTTTACTACGTAACTGTCAGCGAGTGAACAGGACATTTTATGATACATTTCTCTCTATAATATTTCTACTTAAATATCTGTACTTATAATATATCTTCCGTTTTAGTTGTGATTTAGTTTATGAGCCTAAAGAGGCGCAGGGTGTGGCTCTGCTGTGACTCTAATACAATAATAGGATCTCATTAAACGCCGTTGATTGAAGCCCTCAGAGCCAAACACTGCGGCATTCCCTCAGTGCTCATGTGCATTATTACACACACAAGAGAAATGCAAGATGGAAAACGCACTTATTGCTTCGTTATTGCTTTGTTATTGCTTCGTTATTGCTTTGTTATCTGCAGCCTTTGGACCGCAGCCGCGCGTTTATGGCCCCAGGCGGAATATTAAACAGACCCGTGAATAATTCCTCCACACAGTCGCGAATAAAACCTGTTGAACCGAGACAGACCCGGTCAAACCCGCAGGATTCGGTCTGAACCGGGTCAGTCAGTGGGTCTTATGTGTATAATATCTATAATATCTATAATATATATTACATATACAGTCTACTGTTCCAGCGCGAGGCGGAGGCGGACCGCAGATTTGAAAAGCGCAGTTTGTTTGGACTCATTCTCATTCTGAACATTCTGGTTTTAGTCCTACTTTAGTTCTGCTTTAGTCCTGCTTCAGTCCTGGTTTAGTCCTGCTTTTTATTTTTTTATTTATTTATTTATTATTATTTTTTATTTATTATTATATATCTTAATCTTTTTTTTTGCATGCTCTTACTTTATTTTTAAATAGTGATACTTTATTATTATTATTATTATTATTATTATTATTATTATTATTATTATTATTATTCAGTGTTCTATGTTGCACCTCATCACCAAAGCAAGTTCCTAGTCTGTGAATTTGTGTTCACTGACAATGGCAATAAAAGCTTTTCTGATTTCTGATTTCTTTAGTCCTCGTTTAGTCCTGCTTCAGTTGTGCTTTAGTCGTGCTTTAGTCGTGCTTTAGTCCTGGTTTAGTCCTGCTTTAGTCCTGCTTTAGTCCTCGTTTAGTCCTGCTTCAGTCGTGCTTTAGTCGTGCTTTAGTCCTGGTTTAGTCCTGCTTCAGTCCTGGTTTAGTCCTGGTTTAGTCCTGCTTCAGTCCTGGTTTAGTCCTGCTTTAGTCCTGGTTTAGTCCTGCTTCAGTCCTGGTTTAGTCCTGCTTTAGTCCTGGTTTAGTCCTGGTTTAGTCCTGCTTCAGTCCTGGTTTAGTCCTGATTTAGTTCTGCTTCAGTCCTGGTTTAGTCCTGCTTTAGTCCTGGTTTAGTCCTGCTTCAGTCCTGGTTTAGTCCTGCTTTAGTCCTGCTTCAGTCCTGGTTTAGTTCTGCTTCAGTCCTGGTTTAGTCCTGCTTTAGTCCTGGTTTAGTCCTGGTTTAGTCTTGCTTTAGTCCTGGTTTAGTCCTGCTTCAGTCCTGGTTTAGTTCTGCTTCAGTCCAGGTTCAGTCCTGCTTTAGTCCTGGTTTAGTCCTGCTTTAGTCCTGGTTTAGTCCTGCTTTAGTCCTGGTTTAGTCCTGCTTTAGTCCTGGTTTAGTCCTGCTTTAGTCCTGGTTTAGTCTTGCTTTAGTCCTGGTTTAGTCCTGCTTCAGTCCTGGTTTAGTCCTGGTTTAGTCCTGGTTTAGTCCTGCTTTAGTCCTGCTTCAGTCCTGGTTTAGTTCTGCTTCAGTCCTGCTTTAGTCCTGCTTCAGTCCTGGTTTAGTCCTGGTTTAGTCTTGCTTTAGTCCTGGTTTAGTCCTGCTTCAGTCCTGGTTTAGTTCTGCTTCAGTCCAGGTTCAGTCCTGCTTTAGTCCTGGTTTAGTCCTGCTTTAGTCCTGCTTCAGTCCTGCTTCAGCCCTGCTTTAGTTCTGGTTTCTAACCCACTTTTAATCCTGGTTTTCGGTCCCTCAGGCAGACCTACAGCCCTGTGCAGACATGGACACCACCACGTCCATAAAGATGACCACTCTGGCCATCCAGAACCTGTTTGTTCTGGTGGAGGAGGAGAACCTGGCCGGGCTCAGGGCTCATCTGGACCGCTACAAGGAGGTGGACGGACGCAGTGACGTGAGGACCATCATATATCACTATCAGTGCTAGTATTTATAACTATGAGGATAATGCAGTACTTTCTACTAAAGGCTGGACTATTATAGTTCAGGTCACAGTCACCAGGGGGCGTTCAGTCTCCTGCTGCAATAGGCTGTGTGTGTGTGTGTGTGTGTGTGTGTGTGTGTGTGTGTGTGTGTGTGTTGTGGTATTTTAGTATTATATAGTAAATGTTTTGCTGTAGCCTCTGATGCTGTGTGTATGCAGTATTTGTAGTAGTATTCTAAATCTATTTGTGTGTACTTTGTAGAATGGTCAGACTCCTCTGATGTTGGCCGCGGAGCAGGGCAGTCTGGAGATCGTTCAGGAGCTGATCAGGAGAGGAGCCAATGTCAACCTGGACGACGTGGTGAGGACACAACACACACACACGCGCCCACACACACACACATACACACTGTAATGCTCAGATCAATGCTGTGCTCATGTTCACGCATGAGTGATGGAGAGGTGTTAAATGGAAACAGTCTCCATGGAAACACCCTCCGGTTGCCGTGGTGACCTGCACATACGCGTATGTGGACGAGTATTCAAATTTGCACTCAGATCACAGGGACAAAATCAGGTCCATGACGTAAATCCTTTAATATTGTTGTAAATATAAATTATAGTTTTACACGACTCAAGAGCAATCTGCAAAGAAAAGTTGATAAATATATTGGTAAATTACAGAAGTAAAGAGTTCTAAACACACTGATGACGTCACACTGATGACTTCACATTAGGGAGAAGGGAGTTTGGCACATTTTCCACACAAGAATCACTTTTTCAGTTACTCTAAACATGATTTCAACTAAATGAAGGTGTTTTCTTGTTTTGGATCAGTTACATTATGGTTATTCCCTGGTGTGATGTCACGATTTCCAGCCAAGAAGTACAATTTTAAACCTAAAAAAAATGGCCAAATTTGGAAAAGAAAAGTAAAATCTTCAATAAAAACTTAAATATAAAGATCTTAACTGTGTTTTGGTGAAATGTGTTGTCCAAACTGTCACAGGCACTTTACAGTCCAGATCCGGTTAAATAGGTTATGGTTAAAACCCTAACCATGATTAGGTCAGGGTTTAGGTTAAGGTTTAGTGATGGTTAGGGTTTAGGTTATGGTTTAGGTTATGGTTAGGGTTTAGGTTAAGGTTTAGGTTGTGGTTATGTTTTAGGTCATTGTTAGGGTTTGTTTTGGTCAGAGTTTAGGTTAAGCTTAGGGTTTGTTTAGGTTATGGTTAGGGTTTAGGTCTTGGTTAGGGTTTGTTTTGATTATGGTTAGGGTTTAGGTTATGGTTTAGGTTATGGTTAGGGTTTGTTTTGGTTATAGTCGGGGTTTAGGTTGTGGTTAGGGTTTGTTTTGGTTGTGGTTTAGGTTATGGTTAGGGTTTAGGTCTTGGTTAGGGTTTGTTTTGGTTATGGTTAGGGTTTAGGTTGTGGTTAGGGTTTGTTTTGGTTATGGTTAGGGTTTAGATTAAGCTTAGGGTTTGTTTTGGTTATGGTTTAGGTTATGGTTTAGGTTAAGCTTAGGGTTTGTTTTGGTTATGGTTAGGGTTTAGGTTGTGGTTAGGGTTTGTTTTGGTTATGGTTAGGGTTTAGATTAAGCTTAGGGTTTGTTTTGGTTATGGTTTAGGTTATGGTTATGGTTTAGGTTAAGATTAGGGTTTGTTTTGGTTGTGGTTAGGGTTTAGGTTATGGTTAGGGTTTGTTTTGGTTATGGTTTAGGTTATGGTTAGGGTTTAGGTCTTGTTAGGGTTTGTTTTGGTTATGGTTAGGCTTTAGGTTGTGGTTAGGGTTTGTTTTGGTTATGGTTAGGGTTTAGATTAAGCTTAGGGTTTGTTTTGGTTATGGTTTAGGTTATGGTTATGGTTTAGGTTAAGCTTAGGGTTTGTTTTGGTTGTGTTTAGGGTTTAGGTTATGGTTAGGGTTTGTTTTGGTTATGGTTTAGGTTATGGTTAGGGTTTAGGTCTTGGTTAGGGTTTGTTTTGGTTATGGTTTTGGTTATGGTTAGGGTTTAGATTAAGCTTAGGGTTGGTTATGGTTATGGTTTAGGTTAAGATTAGGGTTTGTTTTGGTTGTGTTTAGGGTTTAGGTTATGGTTAGGGTTTGTTTTGGTTATGGTTTAGGTTATGGTTAGGGTTTAGGTCTTGTTAGGGTTTGTTTTGGTTATGGTTTTGGTTATGGTTAGGGTTTAGGTTAGGGTTTGGATCTAGTCTCCAGGAAATAAATGGAAATCAATGGGATGTCCCCAACAAGCATGGAAACTTGACGTGTGTGTGGCAGAGTGGTTAGCCCATACACCTGTGCTCATATTTCTGTGCCGGTAGGACTGCTGGTCGGCTCTGATCTCAGCGGCAAAGGAAGGGCATCTGGAGGTGGTGAGGGAGCTGCTGGAGAACAGCGCCTACATCGAGCACCGCGACATGGTGAGAGCAATGCATGATGGGAAGACTCTATTTATCCAGCCACGTTCACCACGTTCACCACGTTCACCAGACACATATGACCTGCCCCCACTTCAGTCTGACACTACAGGGAGGGCATCTGACACACAGGGTGTTTTATGAAATTACCCAGGTTCGCTGAAGGTGGTCACAACACAAAGACAGCACAGGGGCAGAGCTAGAATAAAATGTGTCCTTTTTACTCCCCGCTCTGGATGCCTCCCCTTTAACAAGACAGCACGGGGTCAGAGCTAGGATAGTCGTGTCACGCTATCCCCCGCTCGTGATGCCTCCCCTTTAACACTTCAACACTGGGACAGAGCTAGAATAGATGTGCCCCGCTATGCCCCGCTCTGGACACCTCCCCTTTAACAAGACAGCACGGAGACAGAGCTAGAATAGATATATCCCGCTATTCCCCGCTCTGGACACCTCTCCCTCAACATTACAACATCACAACATTACAACACGGAGACAAAGCTAGAATAAATGTGTCCTTTTTATTCCCCGCTCGTGACACCTCTCCTTCATCATCATCACATTGGTTCAAGCAAACATCAAGTTTCATCATCAATATCATCAAAGCTCTTACCGTTGACACTTGGGCTGGAGAGCCAACAACCCCGGCAGAGTGGCTTGAACCGGCTGGGCGTCCGTACGTAACCCGCAGCTGACTCTAACGGGGGTTTACCCTCCAGTCCTATTTATCTCTTTCCCTGGCACAAGGACCGCGGGGGGAACAGGGGGGGCCAATCCCTGTTCCCAGCGTCCTGCTCGATTGTTTGCATTCCGTTCCCCCAAGTGCTGGGAACACTTGGGAGGACGGAGCACCTTGCCCTTCGGTGTCATGGCAACCAACAATAATAATCAACAAGCTACATAAGCATAATATTGCAGAGCATAATATTGCAGTACAGCCTTAAAGGTACAATATGCGGACATGTTATATGTCAATTGAATTGGGGCAACTTTTTACACATATTTTATCACATTCCACCTCTTGACACAATTCAATTAATAAAACCACATCCATCTTCCGAGTGGGAGTTATTTACCAACCACTCATTATAATTAGCAGGTTTATTACGAGCCATAAAATTTTGAGTAAAATGACATGCGAAATCTAACATATCTTCCCTTTCATCAAAAGGGAAGGTGTGTTGCCAAAAATTACCATGTGTCCATGAACATACGTAAAAGATATGACCTGGGATTTGTGGGTCCACTTTAATATTAAATTGTTCCGTTCCATTAGGTCCGTCTACCATGTGCAAGCTCACTTTCATAATGTGTTAAATATTAAGCGCTGTAAATTCCCATAAACGCGTCTGATATACCAGCAGGTGCATAGGTTACATAGGGTTAGGCATATAATGATGCAGATTAAAACAAGCAAAGGCGGTGCCATTATCCTCCTGGCAGTGGGCGACCATCCACCAAAGATGTCATACCAGTGCCAGGCGGCGCTCGATTTTACCTTTTGCGCTACCGCTCGTACTTCTCCAGCCACTAACAGAGTGGTAACGTGCAACCGTGACATGTTATGCTGATGATTCTGTATTATGTGTTTTAGTTCCGTGGACCGATTCAGTGCGCACCTGAATCGATCCAGAGATATCCCAAGACGGGCATCATGGAGCGTATCCCATTGCAATTCTGTGAGTCTATGGCTCCATGTAAAGTTGGTTAACAAATAGGTTGCATTATGCCACTCCCAAACATGCACTCCAGTCAAACATCCAGAGAAGGGTGAGTAGGGGAGCTGGGGATGTGCATGAGTGGTGGCTACACACAATGTGTGGGGCCCCACTTGATACACAATATCCCTAGGCTCCGATCTTGTCCAATCACACAAAGCGTTTTCCTCTTTCAAGCACGGGTGAGTAAAACCTGACTTAAGGATGCACACTAGTCCTCTGTTAGTATAGTCACAGTCTGTTAGGTCAAATGTCATGTTAGTTTTAGGATTCAGCCATTTGCCGCCAATATGTAAAGTCCAGTATGCGTCATGTGCTATGATCGGTAAGACATAGTATCTACACACTGGTTCTACATGAGACACATCATACTGAACCCAATATCCTTCACATACAGTATCATTACACATTGTATGTTGCAGTTGTACATGTAGCCATAGGGTATGCGATATATTCCAATGTTTTATCCATTCTTCATAGTTTTCCGGTGGTTTAAGATTCGTTGCATACGTTCACGCTGCTGTAGTGCGTATAGGTATTGTAGGCTACATGTAGTCCAGTTCATCCAATCAGTCACATTCTGGAATACTTCATTCGTGGTATTCCATTGTTGGTATTGTAGTTGATAAGCGTCCATCCATAATTTAGCATTATCAACCTGTCCTTTAATTGCCATTGGCATCCACAAAACTGTTTTCTCAAGTCCATTATGTGTGTAGGCTCCTGTTTGACTTAATTTTTCGGATGTTATTTGATTATCGACCAAATTACTTAGTCCCAGGAGGGAACCTGTTCCCCCCAGGACCGTATCATACCATTCATGTCGAGATCGGTTGCATTTGGGTATGGAGGGGAAGATTACTCTCCAACGTATTTCTTCCCTTTGTTGTCCCATTGCCATGTTGACACATGATGGCACTATGGGAACTACATGAGCTATTTTGAGTTCTTCTTTTGGTACCACCCGAACCATGTATCCAAATCTGGTTCGGTTAGATATTTCCGTCGAATTACATATCCACACATCATTGGTTACAGTAATATTCCACTCAGTCCCGTTGTTACTTCCACAGGCATAATCGGTGATATTGCACTCACACATGGGGGCCTTAGCCCGGACTGTGATGGTGGTATTTACCAATACCACTGGTCCACGTCGAATTATCCCAAGCATAGTGTGTAGTTTAACCACCCCCGTTTTCTTCATCGACCATCCCGGTGTTATTGCCCCCACTGGACAGCAGAGGGCGATCACCGCCAGTACCGTCACACCAAGGACAGGGGCGGTAGTGCCCGAGGAGCCGACACCTCCAATCCTTCGGCCACCCCTGGTCCTCTCTCTCCCCTCGCCATAGCGCCGGGCACGATTCTTCGGTCATCGTACCAGATATCTCCAACCGATCATTCTGCAAACAAAATTATGCTTTTCAAACAAAGAATGGTATTAGTTACGTCGCTGATAACATTTATTCACTGGCACATTTACCCAGCGATCCTCTCCAGGGTACATTACTGTGACTATTTTATCAGTGCCTTGTGCAATTATTTCAGCTGCTTTAGGTGGGCCGTTCTCCTGCCGTACCCATACCTTTGCTCCTGATTGGTCAGTAGATCCGAAACCCGCTGTCCCTCTCGCTGTCACATGCGAGGGGGCAGTCACCTCTGTTGGATTAGACATTTCACACGGTTTTATTACCAATTGGGCTATCTTATCCCATTTTTGCACAGTAAAAGGTTCAATTTTCATATTGACCAATATTACTCCTAATTCACCTTGGTAATCAGCATCAATTACTCCTCCAGCCACAGTAATTCCCTTTAAGGAGAGTCCTGATCGGGGTAATATATGCCCATAAGTGCCCTTTGGGCACTGTAGTCCCAACCCTGTTTTCACCACTGTGGGTGTATTCTGTACTAGAGTTAACGTCTCTAGCGCCTTTAAGTCTAGTCCGGCAGAGCCAGGCGTGGCTCTGAATGGTAGCTCAGCACCAGGGTCTATTTTCCACATTTTAATTGGTTCTTCATTTGGGGTTTCCACTATAGTGACCATTCTGTTCAGTGGAGTCTGTCCCTCTCCTAAGGGCCTATTATTAATTCGTTTCTGATTTCCACTTCCGCTTACCTGCCTTCCATTGAGCCGACCCGTCAGTGAACCAGGCATAGTCTCTTTGTTCCGGGGTCAAATCATTATACGACCCTCCTAACTTTACTGGAGACTCCTGCAGGGGTGTTATGTCGAAGGGGATTTCCCCCTCCATAACACTGATACACCCTTCTGTCCTGTTTTCACTCTTTCAGCAACATACCATTTCCATTTAATTATACTACTTTCTTGTTCTGTCCCTCTCCTAAGGGCCTATTATTAATTCGTTTAAGCACTTCATACCAGTTTTTCCTCCAATTATCTAGTGTCCCTTCTGGTGAGTGTTTCTTTAAAGCACTTTTCAAAATACCGTTCATTCTTCCTATCAATCCGGATGTTCCTTAGACCAGTCTCTTACCTGATTTCCTGTAAAATGTGTGCCATTATCTGTTTGTATTTGAATAGGTAATCCATAGTATTGTTCTATCAAATCTAAGCACTTTAGAGTAGAATTCTGGTTAGCATACTTACATGGATGCACTACTAACACCCCATATATCGCTGTCCCAATTATCAGGGTCCCAATCGTCACTTGTCACATTGGCTATAAACGCACGCACCTGCGGACGAGCTACGGGCCGTGGAGGCTTTCGCCTACGCTGCCTGTTGGTCCGGGACACATGCATGACAGCCTTCTCGGCTAGTCTGGACATTTCTTGTAAAGTACTTTGTAAACGAGCTACTTCCTCACTCGCTGCCTTCTGTTGTTCAGTTAAAGTTGCTACTTTTTGTTCCAAATGACCCACATATATGGACTGCTGTTTCCATGCAGTCGCACATATCCACATACGACGCTGCACGCCTTGCAGCGGCGCCTTTTTAGCCGGGACTACCCCTTTAAGAGTAGTTAACACATGCTCTACATCCCAATTTTGCACTCCGGGACTCCAGTCCCCCGGAGTCCCACCTTGTTCTGTTAAACATTTATGCACTTCAGCCCACGGCCCCGTCCAAACGGTCGCCGCGACTGCACCAATCTCAATTTCTGCATCAGGCTTAGTTTGTTTTGTAAACATCTTTAGTTTGTATTGTGAATCCTTCACTTCAAAATTATGATCCTGCCGACAACGCCAAAATGTTTTATGAAATTACCCAGGTTCGCTGAAGGTGGTCACAACACAAAGACAGCACAGGGGCAGAGCTAGAATAAAATGTGTCCTTTTTACTCCCCGCTCTGGATGCCTCCCCTTTAACAAGACAGCACGGGGTCAGAGCTAGGATAGTCGTGTCACGCTATCCCCCGCTCGTGATGCCTCCCCTTTAACACTTCAACACTGGGACAGAGCTAGCATAGATGTGCCCCGCTATGCCCCGCTCTGGACACCTCCCCTTTAACAAGACAGCACGGAGACAGAGCTAGAATAGATATATCCCGCTATTCCCCGCTCTGGACACCTCTCCCTCAACATTACAACATCACAACATTACAACACGGAGACAAAGCTAGAATAAATGTGTCCTTTTTATTCCCCGCTCGTGACACCTCTCCTTCATCATCATCACATTGGTTCAAGCAAACATCAAGTTTCATCATCAATATCATCAAAGCTCTTACCGTTGACACTTGGGCTGGAGAGCCAACAACCCCGGCAGAGTGGCTTGAACCGGCTGGGCGTCCGTACGTAACCCGCAGCTGACTCTAACGGGGGTTTACCCTCCAGTCCTATTTATCTCTTTCCCTGGCACAAGGACCGCGGGGGGAACAGGGGGGCCCATCCCTGTTCCCAGCGTCCTGCTCGATTGTTTGCATTCCGTTCCCCCAAGTGCTGGGAACACTTGGGAGGACGGAGCACCTTGCCCTTCGGTGTCATGGCAACCAACAATAATAATCAACAAGCTACATAAGCATAATATTGCAGAGCATAATATTGCAGTACAGCCTTAAAGGTACAATATGCGGACATGTTATATGTCAATTGAATTGGGGCAACTTTTTACACATATTTTATCACACAGGGACAGGAGGAGGGGAGGGCATATGATGTAAAGTGGTGCTGTGTTTCAGGGCGGGTGGACGGCTCTGACCTGGACCTGTTATAAAGGACGAACTGAAGTGGCAAAACTTCTGCTGGAAGAAGGAGCCAACCCCAACACCACCGGACAGGTACTGCTCTAGTCCTGGTCTAGTCCTGGTCTAGTCCTGGTCTAGTCCTGGTCTAGTCCTGCTCTAGTCCTGCTCTAGTCCTGCTCTAGTCCTGGTCTTGTCTAGTCCTGCTCTAGTCCTGCTCTAGTCCTGGTCTAGTCCTGCTCTAGTCCTGCTCTAGTCCTGCTCTAGTCCTGCTCTAGTACTGGTCTAGTCCTGGTCTAGTCCTGCTCTAGTCCTGCTCTAGTCCTGCTCTAGTCCTGCTCTAGTACTGGTCTAGTCCTGCTCTAGTCCTGCTCTAGTCCTGGTTCAGTCCTGCTCTAGTCCTGCTCTAGTCCTGCTCTAGTCCTGCTCTAGTCCTGCTCTAGTCCTGGTCTAGTCCTGCTCTAGTCCTGGTTCAGTCCTGGTCTAGTCCTGGTCTAGTCCTGCTCTAGTCCTGCTCTAGTCCTGGTCTAGTCCTGCTCTAGTCCTGGTCCAGTCCTGGTCCAGTCCTGGTCTAGTCCTGCTCTAGTCCTGGTTCAGTCCTGGTCTAGTCCTGGTCTAGTCCTGCTCTAGTCCTGCTCTAGTCCTGGTCTAGTCCTGCTCTAGTCCTGCTCTAGTCCTGCTCTAGTCCTGCTCTAGTCCTGGTCTAGTCCTGCTCTAGTCCTGGTCTAGTCCTGGTCTAGTCCTGGTCTAGTCCTGCTCTAGTCCTGGTCTAGTCCTGGTCTAGTCCTGCTCTAGTCCTGGTCTAGTCCTGCTCTAGTCCTGCTCTAGTCCTGGTTCAGTCCTGGTCTAGTCCTGCTCTAGTCCTGGTCTAGTCCTGCTCTAGTCCTGCTCTAGTCCTGCTCTAGTCCTGGTCTAGTCCTGCTCTAGTCCTGCTCTAGTCCTGCTCTAGTCCTGCTCTAGTCCTGGTCTAGTCCTGGTCTAGTCCTGGTCTAGTCCTGCTCTAGTCCTGGTTCAGTCCTGGTCTAGTCCTGCTCTAGTCCTGGTTCAGTCCTGGTCTAGTCCTGGTCTAGTCCTGCTCTAGTCCTGCTCTAGTCCTGCTCTAGTCCTGGTCTAGTCCTGCTCTAGTCCTGGTCCAGTCCTGGTCTAGTCCTGGTCTAGTCCTGGTCTAGTCCTGCTCTAGTCCTGCTCTAGTACTGGTCTAGTCCTGCTCTAGTCCTGCTCTAGTCCTGCTCTAGTCCTGGTTCAGTCCTGGTCTAGTCCTGCTCTAGTCCTGGTCTAGTCCTGGTCTAGTCCTGCTCTAGTCCTGGTCTAGTCCTGGTCTAGTCCTGGTCTAGTCATGGTCTAACCCTGGTCGTTCTCTTGCAGCAGTACAGTGGTTCTGGTTCTAGTCGGTCTAGTCCTGGTTTAGTCCTGGTCTAACCCTGGTCTTTCTCTTGCAGCAGTACAGTGGTTCTGGTCCTGGTCTAGTCCTGGTTTAGTCCTGGTCTAACCCTGGTCTTTCTCTTGCAGCAGTACAGTGTGTATCCGATCATTTGGGCCGCAGGACGAGGACATTCCGAGATCGTGAAACTGTTACTGGAGCACGGCGCCAAAGTCAACTGCTCCGACAAGGTTAGCTCACACGCTACGTGGTTAGCTCACACGCTACGGGGTTAGCTTACGCTACGGGGTTAGCTCACACCCTACGGGGTTAGCTCACACCCTACGGGGTTAGCTCACACCCTACGGGGTTAGCTCACACCCTACGGGGTTAGCTTTCGCTACGGGGTTAGCTCACACGCTACGGGGTTAGCTCACACTCTACGGGGTTAGCTCACACCCTACGGGGTTAGCTCACACTCTACGGGGTTAGCTCACACCCTACGGGGTTAGCTCACACCCTACGGGGTTAGCTCACACCCTACGGGGTTAGCTCACACCCTACGGGGTTAGCTCACATGCTACTGTCACAGACTACACAGACCATCATGCTTTGCTCCTCAGTACTAAAAAAGTGCTTTACAGAATAAGAAATCATTAAAATCACAAACAAATCCAAACATAAATATTCATCAGAAAATGAACATTAAAAAAGAAGAATAAAGAATAAAATCCTTTCAGACTTCTGCACAGCTGCTGAAGTTTAGTTTTGTGAAATGTCCCTGAAAACTCTCACTCCACCTCAGTGTTAAAAAATACGTCTGGTCCCATCCCTCACTTGTTTTATATTTCAGGGCTCGACCGTCTCTAATCTGGGCTTCTGTTTCTTCATTTTATTACCATCATTTGAACATGAGTTTTTGTGGTTCCTCAGTACGGCACCACTCCTCTGATCTGGGCGGCGCGGAAAGGACACTACGACTGTGTGATGCACCTGCTGGAGAACGGCGCCGACGTGGACCAGGAGGGGGCGGTATGGAGCGCTTTACAGACTTCATACTTTACCACATGTGACAGGAGCCTATGGAAAATCATTTGTTCCATCAGATTTTTTATTTTATACGCCGTTGAATTTCTCACTTTGAATTATTTTTTTTCTGAATGTTAGTTGATGAAATTTTAAGTGTAGATTTTCAAAGTGTTTAAAATAAATCACCCTTTAAATATTCAGCACAAATATTTTCAAGCCCTCAAATTCAAAAGTGATAAACAGGAAATGGTGCAGTGACTCTGTGTCTCTGTGTCTCTGATTCTAACCCGTTTGCTGCCTCATCAGAACTCGATGACGGCGCTGATCGTGGCGGTGCGCGGCGGCTACACGGAGGTGGTGAAGGAGCTGCTGAAGAGGAACCCCAACGTGAACATGACGGACAAAGACGGGAACACGGCGCTGATGATCGCCGCCAAAGAAGGCTTCACCGAGATCGTCCAAGACCTGCTGGAGGCCGGGACCTACGTGAACATCCCAGACCGGGTAAATACCAGGACGAAACCAGGACTAAACCAGGACTGAACCAGGACTGAACCAGGACTGAACCAGGACTAAACCAGGACTAAACCAGGACTAAACAGGATTAAACCAGGACTGAAGAGTGTTTGTGTTTGGTCAGAGTGGGGACACGGTGCTGATCGGGGCGGTGAGAGGAGGACACGTGGAGATCGTCAGGGCTCTGCTGCATAAATACGCCGACATCGACATCAGAGGACAGGTACTACTCACCGTACAATACATCTACATCTACAGGAGGGCTTCTATATGTATGTCTGTGGTGGACTGTTCAGCTGTTACCATGGAGACACAATTCACACATTTGCAAACAAGGTCAAAAAGGTTTTAAAATAATTTGAAAACTCAAGAAACCAGCAGTGATTTAAAGAGCACATTTTCATTTTCCTGTGATCAGGTCGAGCGTTCATGGTCCTGTGACTCACTGAAAAACTGTTGGCTAATGCTAATGCTAATGCTAGCTTGTGACTGTAATGTTCTTTAGAGGGACCTGGTGGAGTTCAGCTAAATCAGTTTGTTATGGTCAGATTGTGTTCAAACAAAACTCAAATTAAAGTCTAAATTCAGACAGAGCAGTGCCTCCAGTTAGCGTCAGAGCCTCAGAGAATGTTGCTGACATAGGATCAATAGTACAGGGTCTATTCCACAAGTACAGGTGTAACAGGTGTGAGGGTGTGACTGACGGCCCTTTTAGTGGACTGCTGAGGTACTGCCTTCCAAACGGTGTGGCACGGTTAGGACCTGGGACCGACTCGGGACCCGCGCAGACACTGACCTTTTCCACAACGGCCGGAAGAGCCGCGCTTTAGGTTTATGGAACTTCTGGTTAATGGTTTTCTGTGGCAAAATGTCACAAAGCCAAACTGATAACATGACCCAAATCCCGGCCACACACTCCTCCTCTCTGGTCCCGGTAAAAGTGTAAATCTCAAATATGCTGCATATGTCTAGTGTCTCACCTGTCTCTTATTTTACCTGTCTGTCTCTTGTCTCACCTGTCTCTCGTCTCACCTGTCTGTGTTTCAGGAGGGGAAGACGGCTCTGTACTGGGCAGTGGAGAAAGGAAACGCCACCATGGTCCGAGACATCCTGCAGTGTAACCCCGACACAGAGACCTACACCAAGGTCAGACTGCAGGGGGCGCTATAGACAACTGTATACAGAGAGGAGACAGGAGAGGGGCAGAGGAAGGAGGAGAGGAGCAGAGGAGAGGGGCAGAGGATGGTGCAGAGGAGGGTCAGAGGAGCAGACGAGGGTCAGAGGAGCAGAGGAGAGGGGCAGAGGAGAGGGGCAGAGGAGGGGCAGAGGAGCAGAGGAGAGGGGCAGAGGAGGGGCAGAGGAGGGGCAGAGGAGGGGCAGAGGAGCAGAGGAGAGGGGCAGAGGAGAGGGGCAGAGGAGGGGCAGAGGAGGGGCAGAGGAGCAGAGGAGAGGGGCAGAGGAGAGGGGCAGAGGAGCAGAGGAGAGGGGCAGAGCAGCAGAGGAGAGGGGCAGAGGAGAGGGGCAGAGGAGCAGAGGAGAGGGGCAGAGGAGCAGAGGAGAGGGGCAGAGGATGGTGCAGAGGAGAGGGGCAGAGGATGGTGCAGAGGAGGGTCAGAGGAGCAGAGGAGGGTCAGAGGAGCAGAGGAGAGGGGCAGAGGAGGGTCAGAGGAGCAGAGGAGAGGGGCAGAGGAGGGTCAGAGGAGCAGAGGAGAGGGGCAGAGGAGAGGGGCAGAGGATGGTGCAGAGGAGGTTGTGATCTGTTTGTATTTTCAGGATGGAGAGACGCCTCTGATCAAAGCCACAAAGATGAGGAACATCGAGATCGTGGAGCTGCTGCTGGACAAAGGAGCCAAAGTCTCAGCTGTGGACAAGGTCCGGTCCTGGTTTAGTCCTGGTTCAGTTCTGGTTTAGTCCTGGTTTAGACCTGGTTTAGTCCTGGTTTAGTCCTGTTTTAGTCCTGGTTTAGTCCTGATGTTGTCTCGTGCAGAGGGGAGACACGCCGTTGCACATCGCCATCCGCGGTCGGAGCAGGCGATTGGCCGAGCTGTTGCTGAGGAACCCCAAAGATGGCCGCCTCCTGTACCGCCCCAACAAGAGCGGAGAGACGCCGTACAACATCGACTGCAACCACCAGAAGAGCATCCTCACGCAGATCTTTGGAGCACGTACGAATCCTCTGCATCGTCCTCTGCTCCTCTGACCCTCTGCTCTGACCCTCTGCTCCTCTGACCCTCCTCTGACCTTCTGCTCCTCTGACCCTCTGCTCCTCTGACCCTCCTCTGACCTTCTGCTCCTCTGACCCTCTGCTCCTCTGCTCCTCTGACCCTCATCTGTCTCTCTCCCCCCCCACACACACACACCTGTCTCTCCTGTCTCCTATAGGACACCTGTCTCCGTCGGACTCTGGGGGGGACATGTTGGGGTATGACCTGTACTCTTCGGCTCTGGCAGATATTCTGAGTGAACCCACGATGCAGCCGCCCATCTGTGTGGGACTCTACGCCCAGTGGGGCTCCGGCAAGTCCTTCCTGCTCAAGAAACTCGAGGGTAAGACCTGGTTTAGTCCTGGTGTAGTCCTGGTTTAGACCTGGTTTACACCTGGTTTACACCTGGTTTAGAGCTGAGTCCTTGCCTGGTCCTGGTCATGGTCTGGTCATGGTCTGGTCCTGGTCTGGTCCTGGTCTGGTCCTGGTCTAACCCTTGGTCTCCTGTTGCAGATGAGATGAAGACTTTTGCTGGGCAGCAGGTGCAGCCTCTGTTCCGGTTCTCATGGTTAGTCCTGGTTCTGACCCTGGTCCTGTGTGGGTCCGTGGGTCTGGTTCTGGGGTTCACGGTGGATCCTCGTTTGGCTCTGGCCGTGGCTCTCAGTCTGCTCGCTCTGCTCTACCTCTTCTTTGGTGAGGAAATACTACTATTACTACTACTGCTACTACTACTACTACTACTACTACTACTGCTGCTACTGCTACTACTGCTACTACTACTACTACTAGTACTACTACAACTACTACTCCTGGTCCTGGTCCTGGTCTAAACCCTCTGTCTCTTGCAGTGGTGGTGTA
Source organism: Taenioides sp. WSHXM2023 (assembly GCA_029959045.1). Lineage (NCBI taxonomy): Eukaryota > Metazoa > Chordata > Actinopteri > Gobiiformes > Gobiidae > Taenioides > Taenioides sp. WSHXM2023. The sequence goes on from CM057103.1 coordinate 26,729,961, forward strand.
CTTTGGCGGGCTCAGGCTCTGGTCCTGATCCTGGTCCTGGTCTAAACCCTCTGTCTCTTGCAGTGGTGGTGTACTTTGGCGGGCGCAGAGAGGGCGAGTCGTGGACGTGGGCGTGGCTCCTCAGTACGGCTCTGGCTCGTCACCTTGGATACCTGGAGCTGCTGCTGAAGCTCATGTTTGTGAATCCTCCAGAGCTTCCAGAGCAGAGCACCAGAGCTCTGCCTGTCAGGTACCATGTCCAAAAGAAATAAAACATACACAAATATATATACGCATATATATACACAAATATAATATATACACTAAATATAATAAACGAGCCTCAAACTACAGCAGAGCACCAGAGCTCAGCCGTCAGGTCTGAAACACAACCAGGTCCTGCACATATCTGCTGGCCTCCATGAGCTGAACGTTGGGTGACGTCACACTCACTTAGAACACTTTTTTATACAGTCTAGGATCCTGGTCCTGGTCTTGGTCATGGTCCTGGTCTTAATCTTAGTCCCGGTCTTAGTCCTGTCTCTGGCTCTCGGCAGGTTCCTGTTCACAGACTACAGCCGCCTGTCTTCGGTTGGAGGAGAGACGTCAATGGCGGAGATGATCTCCACTCTGTCCGACGCCTGTGAGCGAGAGTTTGGATTCATCGCCACCAGACTGTACAGAGTGTTCAAGACCGAGGAGAACCAGGGTAAGAACTAAACCAGGACTAAACCAGACTGTACCGAGTGTTCAAGACCGAGGAGAACCAGGGTAAGAACTAAACCAGGACTAAACCAGACTGTACCGAGTGTTCAAGCCCGAGGAGAACCAGGGTAAGAACTAAACCAGGACTAAACCAGGACTAAAGAAGGTCATGTGTTGCAGGGAAGAGGAAGTGGAAGCGTTCCTGCTGCGTTCCTTCGGTTCTCCTCTTCTCGATGGTGCTCCTCTGCATTCTGGGAGGACTCAGTCTTCTGGCCTTCCTCAGGGCTGAGTCTGGGTCCAAGTCTGGTCCTGGTCTGGAGGGGTCTGAGGAGGTAGGTCTGAGGCACGGGGAGGGCATCTAGCATATTACTCTCTTTCTCAGGACAATAATGATGCAGTCCGGGTGGTTCTTGTAGACCTGGGAGGGCATCTGACACGTTTCTCTCTCTTTCAGGACTATAATGACGCGGTCCGAGCGGTTCTGGTGGGTCTGGCCTCGGTTATTGCGTTGCCTCTTCTGCTTCACTGTAAAACTTGGTTCCACATGATCCACTCTCTGCTCCACTCCCAACGCAGCCGGCTCCACAGCGCCACCACCAGGCTGCACAAGCTCAAGAGCGAGGGCTTCATGAAGGTCAGTGCAGAGAACACCAAAACCTGATCAGACCCATCCCCAAGACCTGGTCCAGACCCATCTAAACCTGATCAGACCCATCCCCAAGACCTTGTCCAGCCCCATCTAAACCTGATCAGACCCATCCCCAAGACATGGTCCAGATTCATCTAAACTTGATCAGAGCCAACATGACTTAAATCTGTTCTGTGTTCTGGTTCTTGCTGTGATTGGCAGGTTTTGTGTAGGTCTGTAGTGTGATTGGTCAGTTTGAATGTTTCCTGTGCTCTGATTGGCTCTTGCTGTGATTGGCAGGTGCTGAAGACGGAGGTGGAGCTGATGGCTAAAATGGCTCGCACCATCGACAGCTTCACACAGTACCAGACGAGACTCGTGGTGGTGATCGACGGTTTGGACTCCTGCGAACAGGACAAGGTTCTGCACATGCTCGACACGGTGAGGTCACTTCCTGTCTCTCTGCACATGCTGATGTCACTTCCTGTCTCACACACACTTTTTAAGCATGTTTGTGTTTGTGTTTTGGTTTAGACCTGGTTTGGACCTGGTTTAGACCTGGTTTGGTCCTGGTGTGGTCCTGGTTTAGACCTGGTTTAGACCTGGTTTAGACCTGGATTAGGGTTTAGAGTTATCGCTACAGAGAAATGCTACGATAAACGATAAAACTGAAACTACTTTCCGACACTGACACAAAAACAATAAAGCAGCAGAATCCCAGTAAATCATTTTAAAATAAACAGAATCATTAAAAGGCCTGAGCTGCAACTGATAAAAAATCAGAATGAACCTAGAATTATCCACAGAGTTACTTATTCGTCTCTCTGCAGCTCAAATCTCAGCATGTTGCATCATAAATGACAAAAATCTCCCCACTGTCGCCAAGAAACTGCACACGAGAAACATTGAGACCCAAAATACATACGGTTTCCATCTTTCATGTATGAACACGACTGGAGATGAGTTTGTTTCGTTTAGACAAGTTTGAGTAATCCACTCCTCTTCTCTCCTCTTTCTCCTCCTCCCTCGTTCTCAGGTGCGCGTTCTGTTCTCCAAAGGTCCGTTCATCTCGATCTTTGCGTCTGACCCTCACATCATCATAAAGGCCATAAACCAGTCCCTGAGCAGCGTCCTGAGGGACTCCAACATAAACGGACACGACTACATGCGCAACGCCGTGCACCTGCCCGTGTTCCTGCACAGCCGCGGCCTCTGCCCCGCCCGCCGACAGGTGCAAGCCCCGCCCCCGCCGCCCACAAATGGGGAGGTGGAGCCAGGCAGCCAGCGCCAGACGCTCTCTGAAGCCGGTAATGTCCAAAACTCTATAAACCACAAACTACAAACCAACAACTTTTAACCAAACCACATTTAAAGAGGGGGGTTCTGCTAAATCGATTTTTTCTCTCATGTTCTAACGTTGTTCCTCATCACAAACCTGAAGAGGTTTTAGAGTCATCCATGCATGTTTGAGTAATCTAGTGATCTCTCTTGGGCCCTATTCAAACCCTCCTTGCAGTTAGCAGTACGAGTCTGTACGAGGCTCCGCCCACAAGTCTACGTCCCCCATGCTCCCACAGTACGAGTCTGTACGAGGCTCCGCCCACAAGTCTACGTCCCCCATGCTCCCACAGTACGAGTCTGTACGAGGCTCCGCCCACAAGTCTACGTCCCCCATGCTCCCACAGTACGAGTCTGTACGAGGCTCCGCCCACAAGTCTACGTCCCCCATGCTCCCACAGTACGAGTCTGTACGAGGCTCCGCCCACAAGTCTACGTCCCCCATGCTCCCACAGTACGAGTCTGTACGAGGCTCCGCCCACAAGTCTACGTCCCCCATGCTCCCACAGTACGAGTCTGTACGAGGCTCCGCCCACAAGTCTACGTCCCCCATGCTCCCACAGTACGAGTCCGTACGAGGCTCCGCCCACAAGTCTACGTCCCCCATGCTCCCACAGTACGAGTCCGTACGAGGCTCCGCCCACAAGTCTACGTCCCCCAGGCTCCCACAGTACGAGTCCGTACGAGGCTCCGCCCACAAGTCTACGTCCCCCAGGCTCCACACGACAATTCTCCATAAATACACAAAAACTTGAGACAAAACTGAACACAACAACTGGACAAACCTGATGTGATAATGTTGTGATTGTGCTCTGAAGGGGGAGTGACTTATGACCGAGAGCGAAGGGTGGAGAGATCAAAATACTGTATGTTTATTACTAAATTTAACCAAACACACATATGTAAATGAAATGAGATGTAAATGTGACCTCAGGGTGGCACGAGGAGCTGGACCGGAAACTCTCTCAGACCAGTTTGGCAGATCTCAAGTTTGGAAGCAAGACCACCCTGAACCGACGGGTAAGACCTGGTGTAGACCTGGTTTAGTCCTGGTGTAGACCTGGTTTAGTCTCCAGTTTAGTCCTTCAGACCTGCTTTACACAGTCTTCTCTCTCTCCTGTCGTCCCTCTCTCCTCCCCTCCTCCTCTCCTCTCTCTTCCTGTCCTCTGTAGGATACGTCTCGCCGCAGACAAAGGTCCGTCACTCGACAGATGTCTCTGGATTTGACCAAACTTATGTTGGCTGAAGACTGGTTCAACGACATCAGCCCCCAGAGCATGAGACGGCTGCTCAACATCGTGTCACTGACAGGGAGGCTGCTGCGGGCCAATCAGGTGAGAGAACACAGGCAAACAGCCAATCAGAGACAGCGGAGACCCCTGGTCCAGTAGCAGGGCTTGTTGTTTGAAGCTCCTGTGTCTGTTGCTATAGTAACTGCAGTTTGGCCAACGTGGAACATGTGGAAATGTTGAATTTAAATATTTAAAGTGTTCATAAAGGTTCAAACACCAGAGTTTGAATTCTGTTTCTACAAATAAACTCTGTGAAAGAGTCAAACTGTGTCTGAAGATGTTTCAGATGAGGCACACGTGTGACTGCAGACACAGAACACGAGACAAACACGCCAGGGGTCACAGGTCACAGGGTCACAGGAGGTAGAGGTCAGAGGTGGTAGGGGTCACATGTGGTAGGAGTCACAGGAGGTAGGGGTCAGAGGTTGCAGGGTCACAGGTGGTAGGGATCACAGGAGGTAAGAGTCACAGGTGATGGGGTCAGAGGTCGTAGGTTTTACAGGTGGTAGGGGTCACAGGAGGTAAGGGTCACAGGTGGTAGGGGTCAGAGGTCGTAGGGGTCACAGGAAGTAGGGGTCAGAGGTCGCAGAGTCAGGTGGTAGGGGTCACAGGAGGTAAGGGTCAGAGGTCGTAGGGGCCACAGGAGGTAAGGGTCAGAGGTCGTAGGGGTCACAGGAGGTAAGGGTCACAGGTGATTGTAGGGCCACAGGTGGTAGGGGTCACAGGTGGTAAGGGTCAGAGGTTGTAGGGGTCAGAGGTCGTAGGGGTCACAGGAGGTAAGGGTCACAGGTGGTAGGCATCAGAGGTCGTAGGGGTCACAGGTCATAGGTTAACCCTCTCCCTGTCTCCCTTGTCTCAGATCAGTTTCCAGTGGGACCGTTTGGCCTCGTGGATTTCTCTGACGGAGCAGTGGCCCTACAGAAGCTCCTGGCTCCTCCTGCACCTCGAGGAGAGCACTGACGTCCACGATCAGGCCTCCCTCAGAGCCATCTACGAGAGGTCTGTCCTCCTCTACACCACTCTGTCCTCCTCTACACCGCCCTGTCCCTCCTCTGCACCACTCTGTCCTCTGCACCGCCCTGTCCTTCTCTACACCACCCTGTCCTCCTCTGCACCGCCCTGTACTCCTCTGCACCACTCTGTCCTCTGCACCGCCCTGTCCTCCTCTGCACCACTCTGTCCTCTGCACCACTCTGTCCTCTGCACCGCCCTGTCCTCCGCTACACCACCCTGTCCCCTGTCCTCCTCTGCACCGCCCTGTACTCCTCTGCACCACTCTCCTCTGCACCACTCTGTCCTCTGCACCGCCCTGTCCTCCTCTGCACCACTCTGTCCTCTGCACCGCCCTGTCCTCCTCTGCATCCTGTCCTTCTCTGCACCGCGCTGTCCTCCTCTGCACCACTCTGTCCTCTGCACCGCCCTGTCCTCCTCTGCACCCTGTCCTCCTCTACACCACCCTGTCCTCCTTTACACCGCCCTGTCCTCCTCTGCACCAACCTGTCCTCCTCTGCACCACTTTGTCCTCCTCTGCATCGCCCTGTCCTCCTCTACACCGCCCTTTCCTCCTCTGCACCACTCTGTCCTCTTCTACACCACTTTGTCCTCCTCTGCACCGCCCTGTCCTCCTCTGCACCACTCTGTCCTCCTCTGCACTGCCCTGTCCTCTGCACCGTGCTGTCCTCTGCACCACGCTGTCCTCCTCGGCATCCTGTCCTCCTCTGCACCACTCTGTCCTCCTCTGCACCACTCTGTCCTCCTCTACACCACCCTGTCCTCCTCTACACCGCCCTGTCCTCCTCTGCACCACTCTGTCCTCTGCACCGCCCTGTCCTCCTCTGCATCCTGTCCTCCTCTGCACCGCCCTGTCCTCCTCTGCACCGCCCTGTCCTCCTCTACACCGCCCTGTACTCCTCTGCACCACTCTGTCCTCTGCACCGCCCTGTCCTCCTCTGCACCACTCTGTCCTCTGCACCGCCCTGTCCTCCTCTGCACCACTCTGTCCTCTGCACCGCCCTGTCCTCCTCTGCATCCTGTCCTCCTCTGCACCACTCTGTCCTCTGCACCGCCCTGTCCTCCTCTGCACCAACCTGTCCTCCTCTACACCACCCTGTCCTCCTCTACAACGCCCTGTCCTCTGCACCACCCTGTCCCCAAGCACTTCCTGTTTAATCCTGGTTTTGTCCTGGTTCAGTCCTGGTTCAGTCCTGGTTTAGTCCTGGTTCAGTCCTGGTTCAGTCCTGGTTTAGTCCTGCTCTAGTCCTGGTTCAGTCCTGGTTTAGTCCTGGTTCAGTCCTGGTTCAGTCCTGGTTTAGTCCTGCTCTAGTTCTGCTCTAGTTCTGGTTCAGTCCTGGTTCAGTCCTGGTTCAGTCCTGGTTTAGTCCTGGTTCAGTCCTGGTTACCTCCGCCAAGGAGGTTATGTTTTCGCCTGAGTTTGTCTGTTAGTTCGCAAGATAACTCAAAAAGTTATGGACGGATCTTGATGAAATTTTCAGGAAATGTTCCGAATGGTAAATCCAACAGATGATTACATTTTGGTGATGATCCAGAAGAAACCTAGATTCTGGATCACTTTGAAAATTTCGTTAGCTGCTTGGCGGAGGTCTGCGCTCTCTGAGTGCTTTTCTAGTTCAGTCCTGTTTTAGTCTTGTTTTAGTCCTGGCTCAGTCCTGGTTCAGTCCTGTTTAGTCCTGCTCTAGCCCTGGTTCAGTCCTTGTTCAGTCCTGCTCTAGTCCTGGTTCCGTCCTGCTCTAGTCCTGGTTTAGTCCTGGTTTAGTCCTGGCTCAGTTCTCTCTCTCTCTCAGGGTGTGTAAGATGATCCCTTCGTCCAAAGACGTGGAGCCTCTGTTGGAGATCGACGCAGACGTTCGTAGTTTTGAGGTTTTCCTTTCGTCACGTCAGCCGCCGCTCACCGCCAGAGACGTCAGGACCTTCCTCCCCTGCACCATCAACCTGGACCCCAAACTCCGCGAGATCATCTCAGGTGAGCCAATCAGAGCGCAGAGCAGGTGAGAGCGGCCAATCAGAGCGCAGAGTAGGGGAGAGCGGCCAATCAGAGCGCAGAGCAGGGGAGAGCGGCCAATCAGAGCGCAGAGCAGGGGAGAGCGGCCAATCAGAGCGCAGAGCAGGGGAGAGCGGCCAATCAGAGCGCAGAGTAGGGGAGAGCGGCCAATCAGAGCGCAGAGCAGGGGAGAGCGGCCAATCAGAGCGCAGAGTGCTCTTCTCTGATTGGTCATCTATAATATGATATGGGGGCCTCAGAAGCATTTCATGGGGCCCCCCAAAGGTCCACACAACAAGCAAGAAAGAAAACTAGTTTATATTTGTTCATTAGTATTACATAATCCTGAAGCATGTGGAAATACTGTTGGAATATAATGACTGAGATTAATCAAAAAAAATATTGTTCTCTTTTCTGATTGGCTGTTTCACACGTGTTCTCTTCTCTGATTGGCTGTTGCAGACGTGCGTGCGGCGAGGGAGCAGGTGGCGGTCTCAGGTCCGACCTTTGCCCCGATGGACCCCAGGCCCACCTCCATCTACAGCCAGGTGTCTCTGTCGCCCTCTGCCTCCTACAGCGGCATTACAGGACCCCAGCATCCGTATTATAACAGGGTGAGTCTCCCTCTCCCCAGACGCCTCCCCCAGCACCCGTATTATAACAGGGTGAGTCTCCCTCTCCCCAGACAGCTCCCTCTGCCCCACTTCTCCCCTGACTCCTACCCCATCTCCTCTGACTCCTACCCCATCTCCTCTGACTCCTCCCCCTCTCCCCTGACTCCTCCCCCTCGCGCAGGTGAGTTTTCTCAGGTATTTTAGGGGGTCATACAGAGGCGTGTGATTGGACGGTAAGTCGGTGATGTCATCTTTATGTTCACATTCATTTATTTATTCATGTTTATTTAATTCCACTGTTACATCACTGCTGCTGCAAGTCCTGTCCTGGTTTAGACTGGGTTTAGTCCTGGTTTAATCCTGGTCTTGACGCTTGAGTTAACTAGATCCTGACTTTTCTCAGGTCTAAATCCTAGAAAAGTCAAAGCCATTGATAGGACAGAAATGAACCTTTCCTGAAGTTCTACCATTTAATGTAGAAAATCACAGGAGATTGTCTAAAGAAAGAGGGTTTTTATTTTCATCGTGGGATCAGAATCGGTATCGAGTATCGAGTCGGTTCCTGAGTATCGGGAGTGAAACATTAGTATCGTGATTCACTTGCCGCAGCAGCTTTTATCCCCTTATATTTTTGCTTCTTGTTTTTCTTGTGTTCATTTTGATTTTGTGAGGTTCATTTGTGTTCTTGTGGTCCAGCCGTATTTCCCTCCTCATCACCTTTACGCTCTGCCACGCCCACTTGTGGCCATGCCCTTCACCTGCCCGCTCCCGTCTGCTCCTCCGAAGTTCTACCACAGATCGGGCCCGAGCTGGGACGCCGTGAGTATCAGAACCAGAACACACACAAGACACGTTCACTCACAGCTGAAAAGACTTGGATCCAAATAAATAGCTCTAGTCCATCTGTGGACGTATCGAACCCACTCGCTGACCTGCTTTAGTCCTGGTTTAGTGCTAGTTTAGTCCCGAGTTAGGCCTGGTTTAATCCTGGTTTGGACCTGGTTTAGTCCTGGTTTAGTCCTGTTTAGTCCTGGTTTAGTGGCTTGTGTCCAGATGTCTGTCTCAGACCATCTGGACCAAAGAAAGATCACAGGTCCAGTCTGACGCTCCAACTGCTCAAACATGTCTGTGATTTTACAAATGTGGTGTTGACTCCTGTGTCTGTCTCCTCCTCACCTGTCTCCTCACCTGTCGCCTTCACCTGTTTCTTCACCTGTCTCTTCACCTGTCTCTTCACCTGTCTGATTCACCTGTTTGTCCAGGTCTCATCTTTGAAACGTAAACAGGTACCAGTCCTTTAATCCTCCCTCCCATCCAGAGACACGGGTTAGACCTGGTTTAGTCCTGGTTTAGACCTGGTTTAGACCTGGTTTAATCCTGGGTTAGTCCTGGGTTAGTCCTCCTGGTTTATTCCTGGTTTAGTCTTGACTGAGTCCTGGCTTAGTCCTGGTTTAGACCTGGTTTAGCCCTGGGTTAGTCCTGGGTTAGTCCTGGGTTAGTCCTGGGTTAGTCCTCCTGGTTTAGTCCTGGCTTAGCCCTGGCTTAGTCCTGGTTTAGTCCTGGTTTAGACCTGGTTTAGACCTGTTTTTTCTTTCCTTTGGCTTTGCTCCTTCCTGTGTGCCTCTGTTGTGCCCAGACTCCATTTCCCAGCTTGCATCTGTCACTGAGTGTAGATAAACATTGCTCCCTGATTGGTTCACTGACACGCTGTGCTGTGATTGGTCCAGGGCCCCGGCTCTGTGTTGGCCCCGCCCCTCCTGCTCAGCGCCATGACGACGGAGGCGGTTTGTGAGCGCGTGCAGACGATGGCCGGCCTCGACACCAGCATGCTCCCCCAGTACAGCGCCACCATCAGGAAGGTGACTGCAGCTGTAGTCCTGGTTTAGTCCTGGTTCAGTCCTGGTTCAGTCCTGGTTTAGTCCTGGTTTAGTCTTGGTTCAGTCCTGGTTCAGTCCTGGTTCAGTCCTGGTTTAGGCCTGGTTCAGTCCTGGTTCTGTCTCTTGTTTCAGGCGAACATAAACGGTCGGGTTTTGTCTCAGTGTAACATCGATGAGCTCAAGAAAGAAATGAACATGAACTTTGGAGACTGGCAACTGTTCAGGGCCGCGGTGAGTACTGCAAGTACTACAAATACTACTACTACTGCAAATACTACTACTACTACCAACTTTATATATATATATATATATATATATATATATATATATATATATATATATATATATATATATATATATATATATATACACACACACACACACACACACACACACACATATTATCTTATTTAAATCATATATTTATATATATATTGTTATCTTAAATTCCATCTATTATTGTTCTACTTGTCCAGGTGCTGGAGATGCGTCGTGCTGAGGGCCTGCGGGAGGAAGTGGGCAGTGAAGCAGGAAGTGTTGCCGTGGAGTCGGTGCGCTTGGCCCCGCCCCTCGCCAGGTCAGAGTTCGGCTTCAACCTGAGCTTCGATGAACTCAGCAACATGGGCCTGGAGGAGCAGCGCCCCCGCTGGACCGGCACGGTACTGCACCAGAACTCTAGAGGAACTTGGACTTTGCTCCGAGTTAGGGTCAGAGTCAGACCTGCTTTAGACCTGCTTTAGTCCTGGTTTAGTCTTGGTTTAGTCCTAGTTTAGAACTGGTTTAGACCTGGTTCAGTCCTGGGTTAGGCCTGCTTTAGTCCTGGTTTAGTCCTGGTTTAGACCTGGTTTAGACCTGGTTCTTGTCTCTTCAGGGCCCTCCAGACTCTCCAGAATCGGGGGACATTTGGCGTCTGACAGACCGGCAGCAGGCTGAGTACCGCACAGCGTACCAGGACTACATCACCCATATGTCCAGCCTGGACCAAGACCCGGACCGGAACCAGGACCAGACCCGAGATCGGACTGAACCAGACCGAGTTGAACCGGACCGCAGAGTCCTCAAGAGGAACTCCATCAAACTCCCAGAAGACAGTGACGTTCTCCACCCCATCAGAGAGGACCACGAGGAGGAGGAGCCAGGAACCAGCTCCAAAGTCCAGACCAAAGTCCAGACCCAAGTCCAGACCAGAGACCGACCCAGGAGCGGGCAGTACCAGAAACTCAGCGATGAAGACTCTGAGGCCCTGGACAAGAAGGACTCCTCTGATTCTGGAGTCAGGTCTGTCCTGGTTTAGTCCTGGTTTAGTCCTGGTTTAGTCCTGGTTTAGTCCTGGTTTAGTCCTGCTTTAGTCCTGCTTTAGTCCTGCTTAAGTCCTGGTTTAGTTCCATATCTTCACTGTCTCGCCTCCTCTGTCCCTCAGGTCCAATGAGAGCTCTCCAAACCACTCTCTTCAGGACGAGGAGCCGAGCCGCGCCAAACCGGCCCAAGATGGCCGCATGTCCATCTGCTCGGACCAGGGCAGCGTGGGGTACGCCTGCATCACCCCACACAGGGAGGGCATCTGACACACGGGAGGGCATCTGACACACGGGGAGGGCATCTGACACACGGGGAGGGCATCTGACATACGGGGGAGGGCATCTGACACACGGGGATGGCATCTGACACACGGGGAGGGCATCTGACACACAGGGAGGGTATCTGACACATGGGGAGGGCATCTGACAATCTGACACAGTGATACAGGAGGACGGGAGGGCATCTGATTCAGTTGAATCCTCTTTCAGGGCTCACGTTTGGGAGGAGGAGACCTTCAACAACCTGAACAAGGCCAAGACCCAACAGACCAACCAGAGCCTCAACAACAACAGCCCGGGTCCAGACCAAGACCGGACCCAAGACCGGACCCAAGACCAGGTCCAGACCCAGGTCCAGACCCAGGTCCAGACCCAGAACGAGAACGTGAGAGTGCTGCAGCTGAAGAGAGGTCTGAGGCCCGGGGACCCTCCTGAGGTCACCACTGTGTGCTTCAGCTCAGAAAGAGAGAGCATTCTGTAGACCAAGACCAGGACCAAGACCAGGACCAGACCAGGACCTGGACCTGGACCAGGACCAGGACCAGGACCAGGACCAGACCAGGACCAGGACTAGAGAAGGACCAGACCAGGACTAGAGAAGGATCAGACCAGGACCAGGACTAGAGAAGGACCAGACCAGGACTAGAGAAGGATCAGACCAGGACCAGACCAGGACTAGAGAAGGACTAGACCAGGACTAGGATTGGACCAGGATCAGACTAGGACCAGACCAGGACCAGGACGAAATCAAAACTAAACCAGGACCAGACCCAGGACTAAACTAGGACTAGACCAGGATTAAATCAGGACCAGACGCATGATTAAATCATGATTAAATCAGGACCAGACCAGGACCAGATGCAGGATTAAATCATGATTAAATCAGGACCAGACCAGGACTAGAAGTAGATCTGTGATGGTTGTTCTCATCCTGCAGATCTTCTGTAGCTTCGTCCCCTTGAGCAGTTCTAATTTGGTCCATGAGGGGGCGCTGAAGGCTCTATTCCTCTTTAGGATGTGATGGAACCTCAGCATGTACCCCCCAAAATCTGTAAAGACCTTTTAAATCTTTTTCTTTTTGGACTCTCAAATCTAAAACTAGAATCAAAACTTTCTCCTCATGTTCTTCACCTCTGGATCCTGAAACAGTCCCATTGACAGGACACAACACTGAAACTTCTTATGGTTCAGATCGCGGTGATTTGGTCCAAAAATGATGCCAGAAAAAAGTCCAAACTCAGGAGGAAAAATCCAAAACCCAACCTGCTCCTGGAGTCACAGAAATTCTCCTGAAATTTTTGAAAAATCTCTCTGAAAATGTGAGTTAAAGAGAAACGTGAGAGTCCCGTTGGTGGAGCATGCTCGGTTCAGTCTCTGTGTCGGGGCGGGACGAGATCTGATGAGACTGAACTCCCGCGAGACTGAGGACGAGATCTGACGAGACTGAACTCCCGCAAGACTGAGGACGAGATCTGACGAGACCTAAGTCCCGCAAGACTGAGGACGAGATCTGACGAGACCAAACTCCCGTGAGACTGAGGACGAGATCTGACGAGACCAAACTCTTGCGAGACTGAGGACGAGATCTGACGAGACCAAACTCCCGCAAGACTGAGGACGAGATCTGACGAGACTGAGGGCGAGATCTGACGAGACCAAACTCCCGCGAGACTGAGGACGAGATCTGACGAGACCGAAGTCCCGCAAGACTGAGGACGAGATCTGACGAGACTGAACTCCCGCGAAACTGAGGACGAGATCTGACGAGACCAAACTCCCGTGAGACTGAGGACGAGATCTGACGAGACCAAACTCTCGCGAGACTGAGGACGAGATCTGACGAGACCAAACTCCCGCAAGACTGAGGATGAGATCTGACGAGACTGAACTCCCGCGAGACTGAGGACGAGATCTGACGAGACCGAAGTCCCGCAAGACTGAGGACGAGATCTGACGAGACCAAACTCCCGCGAAACTGAGGAGGAGATCTGACGAGACCAAACTCCCACGAGACTGAGGACGAGATCTGACGAGACTGAGGGGGAGATCTGACGAGACCAAACTCCCACGAGACTGAGGACGCGTCTCGTTTCTCTTTTCTCGCTTCCTTCTCCTTGATTCCTCTCCTCGATTCTGCAGGAAATGGAAGAGGAAGTCCCGCCCACAGAGGAGACACAGAGAGGAGGAGAGGAAAGAGGAGAGGAAAGACGAGGAGAGGAAAGAGAAGGAGGAGAGGAAAGAGGAGGAGCAGAGGGGAAGAGAGGAGCAGAGGAGAGGTAAGAGGAGGAGCAGAGGAGAGGAAAGAAGAGGAGAGGAAAGAGGAGGAGAGGAGAGGAAAGAGGAGGAGCAGAAGAGAAGAGAGGAGCAGAGGAGAGGTAAGAGGAGGAGAAGAGGTGAGGAAAGAGGAGGAGAGGAAAGAGGAGGAGAAGAGGAGAAGAGAGGAGCAGAGGAGAGGTAAGAGGAGGAGCAGAGGAGAAGAGGAGAGGAAAGGAAAGAGGAGGAGAGGAGAAAAGAGGAGAGAGGAGGAGTGAAGGAGAAGAGAGGTGGAGGATATAAATTCACCACTGAGACTAAGTTTGATTGTTTTATCTGAAGTCTCCTCCTGAAGGGGAAGAGAGGAGGAGAGGAGGAAGAGAGAGAGGAGAGAGATGGAGAGAGAGGACAAAGGAGAGAGAGAGAGAGGAGAGAGGGATATAGGGGGACATGGGGGGAGAAAAGGGGAGAGAGGAGGGAGAGAGAGAGGGATGGGGGGAGGAGCTGGACATCGGTTTAATCAAATAATTGAAATAATAAAAATGAAATTCCAGTGGATTTAAAACACTCGATGTTTTAGGAAAATAAAAACACAGAATTTGGTCGTTTCGGTTGCTCGATTCGATTATTGTGAATCGTTTCAGAATCGCCTCGTTCTCGCCGGACCCTCGTCGTCTCGTGTCCGCCCCGTTTATATGACGATTGTGAAATTGTGAAAATATTGTGGAGTAAATTTGATGTTGTAACGTTTATTGTTAAATTATTGTGATTTTTGGGGATGGGACAAAACGATCCGGAGACGTTTTCTTCACGGTGAGGGACGTCTCCAGTTCTAGAACGAAAACAAAAAGTCAAATAAATGTGAGGTTAAAATTCAAAACTCAATCAGATAATTAATGTTTTAGGAATTCTTTTAAAATTTTGTGTGTTTTTTTGTCCCATCCCCGGGAACTTTATTTTCTGTGAATGTAATGACAATTATTTATGACATTTCTATTTATTTGCTTTTCCTCAAATGATAAATTTACAGCGAACATTTCAAAGTTATTTTTATAATTTTAAAAACAGATATTTTAATACTTTATTATTTCCAGTATTTAGCACAAATGTTTTTATTATTTATTTATTTTTCTTTTGTTCAGGTTTTTAATTTAACTCTTGTCGACATTACATCATATTTACAATTTATTGTCCTTTTCTGAAACATTGAAAATGTTTTAAAAATGTTTTTAAAGTGTTTTAAAGTGTTAAAGTGGTGACAGTATTTCATTTCCATGTTAAACACACAGTCTGTGCTCCCCCTGGTGGACACTGGTGGAACTGCTGTATGTTCTAAATAAACTTGTGCATGTGACACTCGCCTCTGTGTTTAAAGCTTCATCACGGGGTTTTTCTGTCCTCGGTTCTCAGTCCTCATCACAGTTTGATGTCAGTTTCAGTTTCAGTTTCCCTCTGTTTATGTCGTCAGGAGCAGCAGAGCGTTCGTCTCTGAGCTGAAGGTTGTCGGTTTGAATCCTGCTCCCGACATGAACATCATCCACAGACCCACAGGCTGGTGGTGCGATTCCAGCTCCGACTAATGAATGCTGTTGTTGTGTCCTTGGGCAAGACACTTCACCCCCCTCTCCCCCAGTGTGTGTGTGTGTGTGTGTGTGTGTGTGTGTGTGTGTGTGTGTATGTGTGTAAAGTCGCGTTTCTCTCGGACAAAACCTGATTTCACTGAAACAAATCATTTTTTACAAGGTCAGACTCTGCTGAGGTCTGTGGGCGTGTCTGTGCGGTGGTTGGTGGGCGTGTCTGTGCGGTGGTTGGTGGGCGTGTCTGTGCGGTGGTTGGTGGGCGTGTCTGTGCGGTGGTTGGTGGGCGTGTCTGTGCTGTGGTTGGTGGGCGTGTCTGCGCGGTGGTTGGTGGGCGTGTCTGCGCGGTGGTTGGTGGGCGTGTCTGCGCGGTGGTTGGTGGGCGTGTCTGCACGGTGGTTGGTGGGCGTGTCTGTACGGTGGTTGGTGGGCGTGTCTGTACGGTGGTTGGTGGGCGTGTCTGTACGGTGGTTGGTGGGCGTGTCTGTGCTGTGGTTGGTGGGCGTGTCTGCACGGTGGTTGGTGGGCGTGTCTGCACGGTGGTTGGTGGGCGTGTCTGTGCGGTGGGTGGTGGGTGTGTCTGTGGTGTGGTTGGTGGGCGTGTCTGTGGTGTGGTTGGTGGGCGTGTCTGTACGGTGGTTGGTGGGCGTGTCTGTGCGGTGGGTGGTGGGCGTGTCTGTGGTGTGGCTGGTGGGCGTGTCTGTGGTGTGGCTGGTGGGCGTGTCTGTACGGTGGTTGGTGGGCGTGTCTGTGGTGTGGCTGGTGGGCGGGGACAGTAGTGTGAGTTTGGTCTGTTGCCGTGGTGACGCTGGTTTTGAGGCGGAGCGTTGGGCTGTAGTGCGTTGGCGGCGACAGCAGATGGCGCCGAGAGCTTTGTCCCTGAAGTCGCTGGAGACGTAGCAGTAGATGAACGGGTCGAGCAGCGTGTTGACGGCGCTCAGAGCCAGACTGAGCATGTACGGCCCGTACAGGTCAGGCTCCGCCTCCTCGCCATCGTCCGTAAGCGACAGCAGCAGCAGGACGTTACTTGGGACAAAGCTCATGGCGAAGACGAGCAGCACCAGCGCCGTGGCTCTGACCGCGTGGCCGTACTTCTCGCCGCCATGGCGCTCGCCGTGACGCAGCAGCGTGTGAAGAATCGCCCCGTGACAGAAGACAACAACAACTAGCGGCGCCACAAAGCATAGGCAGAACAAGCAGACGAAGTACGGCAGGAGCAGTGCCTCCTGCTGGCTCTGCGGCAGCGCGTCGTGACACGTGGTGATGCGCGGCTCGTCCAGGTCGAAGGTTTGATGCATCAGGAGCGGCGGCAGCATCGCCGCGACGACCGTGAGCCACACCCCCGTCACCATGAGCAACGATGTGCCCCGTGAGCGGAGCACCCGCGCCCTGAACGGGTGCACCAGCGCCACGTAACGGTCCAACGCCACAAACGCCAGACACACCACCGAGCCGTACATGTTCCCGTAGAACAGTGCCACCACCAGGCGGCACGCGCCCTCGCCCAGGACCCAGTGGTTCCCCGACAGGTGATACGCCACCCGGAACGGCAAGGCCAACAGCACCGACAGGTCGCACACCGTCAGAGTCACCAGCAGAGACGTGGACGGGACACGTTTGGATCGAAACAACAGGATCCACAAAGCCACGAGGTTCGAGGGCAGAGCCAAGACCAAGACCAGGATCTGGACCAGGGGCAGGACCAGGACCAGGGACCAGGACTGGACCGAGTTCAACTGAGACTCCCTCAGAGTCGTGAAGTTACACGGAGACGTGACGATCCGGAACGAACGCAGACCTGAGAGAGACAGGGAGACAGGGGAGACAGGGGGGACAGGGGAGAGAGGGACAGGGGAGACAGGGACAGGGGGGACAGGGACAGGGGAGACAGGGGGACAGGGAGAGAGGGACAGGGGAGACAGGGACAGGGGGGACAGGGGAGACAGGGACAGGGGAGACAGGGGGACAGGGGAGACAGGGACAGGGGAGACAGGGGGACAGGGAGAGAGGGACAGGGGAGACAGGGACAGGGGGGACAGGGGAGACAGGGACAGGGGAGACAGGGACAGGGGAGACAGGGACAGGGGAGACAGGGGGACAGGGAGAGAGGGACAGGGGAGACGGGGGACAGGGGAGGCAGGGGGACAGGGGAGACGGAGACAGGGACAGGGGAGACGGGGGACAGGGGAGGCAGGGACAGGGAGAGAGGGACAGGGGAGACGGGGGACAGGGGAGGCAGGGGGACAGGGGAGACGGAGACAGGGACAGGGGAGACAGGTGACACAGGGATGGGAGGACAAGGACAGGTGAGACAGGGACAGGGGAGGCAGGTGAGACACTGCTGCATGTGCCCTGGGGCAAAGCACTGCGCATGTGGCTACCACACACGCAAACAATATAAAAGGATATGGACCTGATTTAGACCTGGTTTAGTCCTGGTTTAGACCTGGTTTAGTCCTGGTTTAGTCCTGGTTTAGTCCTGGTTTAGTCCTGGTTTAGACCTGGTCTAGACCTGGTTTAGTCCTGGTTCAGACCTGGTTTAGTCCTGGTCTAGACCTGGTTTAGACCTGGTTTAGTCCTGGTTCAGACCTGGTTTAGTCCTGGTTTAGTCCTGGTTTAGACCTGGTTTAGACCTGGTCTTGTTTAGTCTTTCATTCACACACAGGAAATATCTGTTTATCTTTGAACGGAAAAGCGTCAGGAAACTGCAGCATTTTAGCCTCTGTAAAAAGAAACTAAACCAGGACTAAACCAGGTCTAAACCAGGTCCATATCCTTTGTTATTATATTGAGGTGGACGTGGGACTCACGGACTGTCATGGACGAGCAGACGTCTGGAGGATCTTCACCACAGACCAAGTCCAAGACCCAGACCAGGACCAGGACCACAGCCCACATGGGCCTCATCTTAGTCCCTCTTTAGTCCTGGTTTGGACCAGTCCAGATGTGGTTCACTGCCCTGCTGTAGACCTGGTTCAGACCTGGTCCTGCTTTAGACCAGGTTTAGACCCAGCTCTGGTGTGCCGTAGTCCTGCTGTAGTCCTGGTTCAGACCTGGTTCAGTCCGGTCTCGTCTCTGGACCAAATGATTCCCAGATGTGGCCCCTCCCCCTGAGCTTCAAAGTCAGAACTCCATTTCCCAGAATGCACCAGTCTGTAGTCTGTGTCTAAACCAGGACCAAACCAGGACTAAACCAGGACCAACCCAGGATTAAACCAGAACCAAACCAGGACTAAACCAGGACTAAACCAGGGCCAACCCAGGATTAAACCAAAACCAAACCAGGACTAAACCAGGACTAAACCAGGTCTAAACTAGGACCTAACCAGGACCAAACCAGGATTAAACCCGAACCAAACCAGGACTAAACCAGAACCAAACCAGGACTAAACCTGGACTAAACCAGGACTGAACCAGGACTAAACCAGGACTAAACCAGGACTAAACCAGGATTAAACCAGAACCAAACCAGGACTAAACCAGAACCAAACCAGGACTAAACCTGGACTAAACCAGGACTAAACCAGAACTAACCCACGGGTCATGAGGCTTTATTTTGCAGTGATTTTATTTCTGTTACAAAATCAAACGTGAAAATCAAAAGTGAAATAAAAGTGTTTGAATCATTTTTATATTTTTGGTTTTAAACATTTCAAACAGAAACAGAAAAAACAAGGAACTTCCACGAGTCGCTGGTTCAACTCCAGACCTGAAACACAGAACAACTGTTAGTCCTGGTTTAGTCCTGGTTCTGTCCCGGTCTAGTCCTGGTTTAGTCCTGGTTTAGTCCTGGTTCAGACCTGGTTTAGTCCTGGTTTAGTTCCAGGTGTAGTATTGTTTCTCACCTGGTCCGGTCTCTCTCTGGTCCCGGTCTAGTCCTGGTCCAGACCCCGGTCTCGGGTCTTGGCCCTGAGCTTGTTGACTTGAGTCTCTGCGACGTCAGCGCGCTCCTGGGCCTGTTCCAGCTCGTGCTGCAGGTGGCGCTGTTTGGCGGCGCTGGTGTTGGCTTCAAGCTCCGCCTCCTCCAGAGAACGTTTGTACGACTTCAGCTTCAGCTGGAGCTTCTCCACCAGGTCCTAGAACCAGACCAGAACCAAACCAGGTCTGAAACAGGTCCTAGAACCAGACCAGAGCCAAGCCAGGTCTGAAACGGGTCCTAGAACCAGACCAGAACCAAACCAAAACCAGACCAGAACTACACCAGGACTAAACCAGAACTGAACCTGGTCTCACCTGGAGTCTTGCCGTGTTCTTGCGCTCCTCTTCGCTCTGATAGGTCAGCTCTTTGATTCGCCGCTCGTACTTCCTGATTCCCTTCACAGACTCCGCCCCTCTCTTCTGCTCCGCCTCTAGCTCCGCTTCCAGGTCGCGTAGCCGCGCCTCCAGCCGCTGCAGTTGCTTGCGTCCTCCTTTGGAGGCGCTCTGCTCGGCCTCGTCCAGACGCAGCTGCAGGTCTCTGATGGTGGCCTCCATGTTCTTCTTCATCCTCTCCAGGTGGGCGCTCAGGTCCTGCTCCTTCTTCAGCTCCTCGGCCATCATGGCGGCGTCCGTCAGGGCTTTCCGGGCTTTGTCCTCGGCGTTCCTGTTCTCCTGGACAGCCTCCTCCAGCTCGCTCTGGAGCGCGCTCAGATCGGCCTCGGCCTTCTTCTTCTGGTGAATGAGGGAGGTGTTCTGAGCGTGGAGGAGCTGCGTTCTCTCGGCAGCGTCGCTCAGTTCTTGTTCAGCGAGTTTTCGGCAGCGTTCGGTTTGTTCCAGCGCCGCGCGCAGCTCCTCCAGCTCGGCCTGAAGCAACACGTTCCTCCGCTCGCTCAGAGCGGCGTTCTCCTTCTGACCTTCTGCCTCGTGTCTGGCCTCGTCCAGGAGCAGCTGTGTGTCCGACAGCGCCCCCTGTAGGGCTTTGAGCTGCCGCTGTGCCTCCGCCGTGCCGCGCGTCGATTGGTTGAGCTGCAGCTCCATCTCGTTTAGATCCGCCTCCATCTTCTTCTTCACCCTCAGAGCCTCGTTACGGCTGCGCGTCTCCGCCTCCAGGGCGCTCTGCAGAGACTCCAGCGCCCTCTGCTGGTTGCGTTTGGCCTGGTCCATCTCCTGGTCCTTCTCCGAGATCTTCCTCTCCAAATCTGCTCGGGTTTGGCCGAACTCCAGCTGCAGGCGGAGGATCTTGGTCTCCTGATGCTCCAGGGTGGCCTCGGCCTCCTCCAGAGCGTTCTGTAGGTCCTGTTTCTCCTGGAGAAGAGCTTTCCTTAGTTTGTCCAGCTCGTGAGCGCTGCGCCCGCCTTCGCCCAGGCGCTCCGTCAGCTCCGAGACCTCCTCCTGAAGATTCTTGTTCTCCCTCTTCATGGTCTCCAGCTGGTCCAGCGCCTCCTCGTACGAGTTCTTCAGTTTGAAGAGCTCCGTGCTCAGAGAACGTGACTCCTTCTGCGATGCCTCCAGCTCACACTGAGCCTCCTCCAGCTTCTGTTTCCACTCACTCAAGATCTGCAGAAGAACAAGTCCTCAGGGTCAAAGGTCAACACAGAAGATCTGCAAAATACGAACTGTACTCTGGGTACTGAAGTACTGTAGTACTGTAGTACTGTGTGTACTGTAGTACTGCAGTACTATAGTACTGTGAGACCTTGTCAAAGTTGCGTTGTTTTCGGTCTAACGCGGCGGCCGCAGCGTTGGAACGTTCCAGATCCACCATCAGGTCCTCGATCTCCGTCTGGAGCCGAACTTTGGTTTTCTCCAAAGAACTCGACTTTGAGTTCGCCGCCTCCACGGCCTCCTCCGCCTCCTGCACACAAAAACACACAAATATACACAAAAACACACAAATACATACAAAAACACACAAATACATACAAAAATACACACAAAAACACAAATATACACAAAAACATACAAAAATACACACAAAAACACACAAATATACACACACACACACACACACACTGAGCCTGGGGTTTGGAGTTTAACATTTTGTCCCAAATCAAAATCTGAACAGTTAGAACGGACCAATCAGACGCCTTGTTTCCCCGAGGCCCCTCCCACTAGTGTTTTGATTGACAGCGGTGTGTGAAGGGGTGTGACCTTCAGCAGCCTCGCTCCTGATTGGTTCTTTTGTTGCTATGATACCCTCCTGTACCTGCAGCCTCTGGACCAGTTTCTTCTTGGCCTCCTCGAGCTCCTCGCTCCTCTGCAGCCCCTCGGTCTCGTAGCGGCTCCTCCACTGTTGTGCGTCTGCGTTGCTTTTGGACAAGAGTCTCTGGAGTTGTGCTCGCGCCTCCTGCTCCTCCTCCAGCTGCTCCCGCAGGAGGTCACAGTCGTGACGCGCCGACTGCACCGCGTGAGCCAGAGACACCTTCGCCTTGGACTCCTCCTCCACCTGCCCACGCAGCTCCTCTATCTGAGACGAGGGACCGGGTTTAGTCCTGGTTTAGTCCTGGTTTAGTCCTGGTTTAGTCCTGGTTTAGTCTTGGTTTAGTTTTGGTTTAGTCTTGGTTTAGTCTTGGTTTAGTCCTGGTTTAGTTTTGGTTTAGTCCTGCTTTAGTCTTGGTCTAGAACTGGTTCAGACCTGGTCTAGTTCTGTCTCAGCCCTGTGTCAGACCTGCTGACTGTAAGTGTTCTTGGAGTGGTTGGTCTGGCTCAGCAGACCTTCTATAGTCCTGGTCTAATCCTGGTTCAGTCCTGATTCAGTCCTGGTCTAGTCCTGGTCTAGTCCTGGTTCAGTCCTGGTTCAGTCCTGGTCTAGTCCCGGTCTAGTCCTGGTTCAGTCCAGGTCCAGACCTGCTGGCTGTAGGCGTTCTTGGCTCGGTTAGTCTGGTTCAGGAGAACTTCTCGCTCTTCTCGTTCTCTCTGGAGCTCCAGGTTTTCGGCGCTGAGTTTGGCGTTGGCGCTCTGGACGTCGGACAGCGCCCTCTGGCTCTCGTCCAATCGGCTGCGCAGCTCGTTAGTGGCGTCCTCGTTAGCGCGCGCCGTCTTCTCCGCGTTGGCTTTGGCGCGCACCACCAGCTCCAGGTTTGAGCTCACGTCCTCCAGCTCCACACGCAGCTCCGCCTTCTCCTTCTCCAACTTCTGCTTCACTGAGAAGACAGTCAGATGCCCTCCCATCACCCGTGTGTCAGATGCCCTCCCATCACCCGTGATCACCCGTGTGTCAGATGCCCTCCTATCACCCGTGTGTCACCCGTGTGTCAGATGCCCTCCCATCACCCATGAGTCAGATGCCCTCCCGTACCTCAGATGCCCTCCTGTACCTCAGATGCCCTCCCGTACCTCTCTGCAGGTTGTCTATCTGCTCTCCGAGCTCGGCCACTGCGTCTGCGTGCTTCTTCCTGAGGGTGGCGCTGGTGGATTCGTTCTGGAGCGTGACCTCCTCCAGCTCTCTTCGGAGCTTCTGGAACTCGGCGTCTCGTCTCTTGTTCATCTCGAGCTGAGCGCTGGTGGCTCCTCCCGCCTGCTCCAGACGCTCGCTCAGATCCTCCAGCTCTCGGCTCAGGTCCGAGCGCTGCTTCTCCACTTTGGCCCGAGAGGAACGTTCTGCCTCCAGCTCCTCCTCCAGCTCCTCCAGACGAGCCTGGCTCTCCTGCACAATCCCACATTCACTGTGATCACAGGGTCCTGGTTTAGTCCTGGTTTAGTCCTGGTTTAGTCCTGGTTTAGTCCTGGTTTAGTCACATGGAGACCGATAAGGCACATTTTAAAGGTTCTATATCAGACAAAACTGACTCTGAGCTCAGTCATGTTCTAATGTTCCTCATCACAAACAGAGCTGGAGTTGTTTTGTTTCATTCACATGTTTGAGGAACTCTTTCTGGGTGCATTTCCTTCTCCAGTTTTATTTTCTTAATTGGTGACACGCAGGTCCAAATTATAACAGAATGATCCTGG
This sequence comes from Taenioides sp. WSHXM2023, assembly GCA_029959045.1. Classification (NCBI taxonomy): domain Eukaryota; kingdom Metazoa; phylum Chordata; class Actinopteri; order Gobiiformes; family Gobiidae; genus Taenioides; species Taenioides sp. WSHXM2023. The sequence continues at coordinate 26,752,668 of CM057103.1, forward strand.
AGGTCAGAGGTCAGAGCTACAGAGACACACTGTGGGGCTGGTTTAAAGTTCTCCTACCTTGAGCCTCTTGCTGAGTTGTGTTCCAGCTGCCTGCTCTTGCTCCAGGCGGTCGCTCATCTGGCTCAGCTCAAATTCCTTCTTCTTGTTCCTCTCCTCCAGCTGCTGCTTCTCGTTATCTAGGTCCATGAGGTTCTCCTGCAGAAGTTTCAGGTCTCCCTCCAGTTTGCGTCGGCTCCTCTCCACCTCCATGCGCGCCTTCTTCTCCTGCTCCAGAGCGCCCTCTAGGTCGTCCACCTGCTGCTCCAGCTTCAGCTTGGCTTTGTTCAGAGCATTGCACTTGTCTTCTTCACTTTGGAGGTCGTCCAGGGTCTGCTGCTGTGCCTCCTGAAAACACGTGAACTTTGAACCAACTTTTACACATGACCAGGATCATATAAGAAAACATCACCTTCCTCTCTCCTCCTCTCCTCCTCTCCCCTCTCTCCTCCTCTCTCCTCCTCTCTCCTCCTCTCTCCCCTCTCCCCTCTCTCCTCCTCTCTCCTCTCTCTCCTCCTCTCTCCTCCTCTCTCCCCTCTCTCCTCCTCTCTCCCCTCTCTCCTCCTCTCTCCTCTCTCCTCCTCTCCCCTCTCTCCTCCTCTCTCCTCCTCTCTCCTCCTCTCTCCCCTCTCTCCTCCTCTCCCCTCTCTCCTCCTCTCTCCTCCTCTCTCCTCCTCTCCCCTCTCTCCTCCTCTCTCCTCCTCTCTCCCCTCTCTCCTCTCTCCTCCTCTCCCCTCTCTCCTCCTCTCTCCCCTCTCTCCTCCTCTCTCCCCTCTCTCCTCTCTCCTCCTCTCTCCTCCTCTCTCCTCTCTCCTCCTCTCCCCTCTCTCCTCCTCTCTCCTCCTCTCTCCCCTCTCTCCTCCTCTCTCCCCTCTCTCCTCTCTCCTCCTCTCTCCTCCTCTCTCCTCTCTCCTCCTCTCTCCCCTCTCTCCTCCTCCTCTCCTCCTCTCTCCCCTCTCTCCTCCTCTCTCCCCTCTCTCCTCCTCTCTCCCCTCTCTCCTCCTCTCTCCTCTCTCCTCCTCTCCCCTCTCTCCTCCTCTCTCCTCCTCTCCCCTCTCTCCTCCTCTCTCCCCTCTCTCCTCCTCTCTCCTCCTCTCTCCTCTCTCCTCCTCTCCCCTCTCTCCTCCTCTCTCCTCCTCTCCCCTCTCTCCTCCTCTCTCCCCTCTCCCCTCTCTCCTCCTCTCTCCTCCTCTCCCCTCTCTCCTCCTCTCTCCCCTCTCCCCTCTCTCCTCCTCTCTCCTCCTCTCTCCTCTCTCCTCCTCTCCCCTCTCTCCTCCTCTCTCCTCCTCTCTCCCCTCTCTCCTCCTCTCTCCTCCTCTCTCCCCTCTCTCCTCCTCTCTCCTCCTCTCCCCTCTCTCCTCCTCTCTCCCCTCTCTCCTCTCTCCTCCTCTCTCCTCTCTCCTCCTCTCTCCTCCTCTCCCCTCTCTCCTCCTCTCTCCCCTCTCCCCTCTCTCCTCCTCTCTCCTCTCTCCTCCTCTCCCCTCTCTCCTCCTCTCTCCCCTCTCTCCTCCTCTCTCCTCCTCTCTCCTCCTCTCTCCCCTCTCTCCTCCTCTCTCCTCCTCTCCCCTCTCTCCTCCTCTCTCCCCTCTCTCCTCTCTCCTCCTCTCTCCTCCTCTCCCCTCTCTCCTCCTCTCCTCCTTTCTCCTCCTCTCCTCCTCTCTCCTCCTCTCTCCCCTCTCTCCTCCTCCTCTCCTCCTCTCTCCCCTCTCTCCTCCTCTCTCCTCCTCCTCTCCTCCTCTCTCCTCCTCTCCTCCTTTCTCCTCCTCTCCTCCTCTCTCCTCCTCTCTCCCCTCTCTCCTCCTCCTCTCCTCCTCTCTCCCCTCTCTCCTCCTCTCTCCCCTCTCTCCTCCTCTCTCCTCCTCCTCTCCTCCTCTCTCCTCCTCTCCTCCTTTCTCCTCCTCTCCTCCTCTCTCCTCCTCTCTCCCCTCTCTCCTCCTCCTCTCCTCCTCTCTCCCCTCTCTCCTCCTCTCTCCTCTCTCTCCTCCTCTCTCCCCTCTCTCCTCCTCCTCTCCTCCTCTCTCCCCTCTCTCCTCCTCTCTCTCCTCTCTCCCCTCTCTCCTCCTCCTCTCCTCCTCTCTCCCCTCTCTCCCCTCTCTCCTCCTCTCCCCTCTCTTCTCTCTCTCTCCTCCCTCGTTCCTCTCTCTCAGACCCTTGTACCTGCAGCGCCTTCTTCTCTCTGGTGAGTTTGAGGATATTCTCGTCCTGAGCGGCCATCTCCTCGGTCAGGTTCTTCACTTTGTTCTCTGTGGCGTGTTTCTCCTTCTCCACTTTCGCCAAGGTGAGCTCCAGGTCATCTATGTCTCTCTTCAGCTCCGCGCATTCATCTTCTAGTTTGCGCTTCTTGGAGGTGAGGTCGGCGTTTACCTCCTCCTCATCCTCCAGGCGCTCGTTCAGCTCCTTCAACTTGGACTCCAGTTGGATCTTGCTCTTGATGAGCTGCTCACAGCGTTCCTCTGCGTCTGAGAGCGTATCCTGCTCAGACTGGATCTGCAGAGTCAGGTCGTTCTTCTCCTGGATCAGACCCACCATCTTCTCCTCCAGCTCTTTGCGTCGCGCCTCAGACTTCTCCAGAGCCTCCTTCACGCGTTTGAACTCATCCTTGATGTTGGCCATCTCCTTCTCCGCCTCGGCGCTCTTCAGCAGAGGTTTGATCTTAAAGAAGAGCTTCATCCAGGGCCAGTTCTTCACCCCGAGGAAGGAGCGCAGGTTCCACTGGATGACCATGAGGGCGTCTCTGCGCTCCACCATCCGGGCGAAGCGCTCCCTCATGAGCAGAGCACGAGCGTTGGCCTGGAGACGCGTGATGATGCGAGACAGCTGCTCGTCTCTCATTTCCTCTAGAGTTCCCAGGAGCCCCGCCTTGAAGAACACCTTTGTGTGTCCAAACTTGTACTGCGTGTGGTCTATGTCCAGAGAGCCCAGCAGCTTCTCGGCACTCTTCTTACAGTCCATGAAGGTCCCCTCGGGGATGGCGGCCGCATTTAAGATGCGGTAGCGCTGTTTGAAGTCGCCATACAGGACGCGGTTTGGGAAGCCCTTCCGGCAGATCCGGATGCCCTCCAGGACACCGTTACAGCGTAGCTGGTGCAGCACCAGGCAGTTGTCCATGGCGCCCGGAGTCTTGGACTCATTGGGGATGAGGCAGCGGACGAAGTGTGGGTGCGTGGTCTTCAGGTTGGTCATGAGCTTGTTCAAGTTTTCTCGATGAAGCGCCGACACCGTTTGGAATGAGGAGCCCTTCTTTTTGGCGCCTTTCCCGCCCTTGTCTCCGCCCTCAGAGCCGGCGTAGTTTGAGAAGAGCAGACTAAGCAGCTTCAGAGAAGACTTCTGGTACAGACCCACCACTGTCTCGTTCAGAGGGTCCTTGTTCTTCACCAGCCAGTTGGTGATGTTGTAGTCTACGGTGCCGGCGTAATGCACTAGGGCAAAGTGCGCCTCGGCTTTGCCTTTGGCAGCGCGCGGCTTCTCAAACATCTTGTTCTTGCCCAGGTGGTTGTCGTACAGTTTGGCCTTGAAGGTCTGGTCGCTGGCCTTGGGGAACATGCACTCCTCCTCCAGGATGGACAGAATGCCCAGGGGCTTCTCAATAAGGTCAATGCAGGCCTGCAGGTCCATGCCGAAGTCGATGAACTCCCAGTCGATGCCCTCCTTCTTGTACTCCTCCTGCTCCAGCACAAACATGTGGTGGTTGAAGAACTGCTGGAGCTTCTCGTTTGTGTAGTTGATGCAGAGCTGCTCGAAGGTGTTGAAGTCGAAGATCTCGAAGCCGGCGATGTCCAGCACCCCAATGAAGTACTGGCGGTGCTGCTTGGTGTCCAGGCTATGGTTGATACGCACAACCATCCAGTTGAACATCTTCTCATAGACGGACTTGGCGAGCGCCCCCATGGAGTAGTAGACCTGGTCCACGCTCTGGCCCTTGGTCACGTACTCGTTGCCCACTTTGACCCGTGGGTGGCACAGGCCTTTGATCAAGTCGGCCGAGTTCAGCCCCATGAGGAAGGCGGATTTATCGGCAGACTCAGTGCCATCTGGCTCCGCCTGCTCCTCGCGCTGCTTCTGTTTAAACCTCATGTTGCCGTAGTGCATGATGGCGCCGGTCAGTTTGTAGACCGCTGCCTTTTCCTCGGCGGTGAAACCCAGGACGTCGAAGGCGCTGTCCGTGGCCATGAGCTCATCAGCATCATTGATGGAGGCAACTGTCACCTCCCCCTGAGACGTGTACGAGTAATCATACGGGTTTGTGGTGATGAGCAGCTGCTCCAGGAGCTCGGGCTTCTGGTTGGACAGGATCTGGTAGAAGATGTGGTAGTTCCTCTCGGCTTTGAGCTGAAACGTGACTCGGGACTTCTCCAGGAGGTAGGTCTCGATGTCAGCGGACGACAGTTTTCCGCTGGTGCCGAAGTGGATTCGGATGAATTTTCCGAAGCGAGAGGAGTTGTCGTTCCGTACGGTTTTGGCGTTCCCAAAGGCTTCAAGGGCGGGGTTAGCCTGGATGATTTGATCCTCTAAAGTGCCCTTGTTCTGCTCCTTCTTGCTGGCTCCACCCACTGCGGCAATGCTAGCGAAGTATTGGATGACGCGTTTGGTGTTGACAGTTTTCCCAGCGCCGGATTCTCCGGTGATGAGTACGGACTGGTTTTCGCGGTCCGTCAGCATGTACTGGTATGCATTATCGGAGATGGAGAAGATGTGAGGTGGCGCTTCGCTGCGTTTCTTGCCACGATATGCTGCCACCACCTCAGCGTCGTACACTGGCAGCCATTTGTACGGGTTTACGGTGACGCAGAAGAGGCCGGAGTATGTGTAGATCATCCAGGCGGCGTAGCGCTCCTTCAGGTTAAACAGAACGGCCGGTTCATGGAGGAAGGTGAACATTGCCATGTCCTCGATCTTATCGAACTTGGGCGGGTTCTGAGGGTGGACCTGTGTGTCCTTCACGGTCCGAGTCTCGCCGGTCTCCGTCATCACGGTGACCAGCCCCGCCTCCCGGCTCTTGATGGACGCCTTCACGTACTCCACTTTATCGTCCACCACGAAACACTCTGTCTTTATGTCAAAGGGGCGTGTCTGCGCCTCCAGACGCTCCCGCTCCGACTTACGAAGGAACGGCGCCGCTTTTCCAAACTCTGCCATCAGCCCGTCCGCCATGACGACCTGAGACAGAAGAACAGGTAATGATAATAACATAATCATATTTTTTACCAATAATTATGATAATATTGATAATAACATTATGATATTAACAACAAAGAACATAATAACTACATAATAATATTATGATATTAACCTGATAATAATAATAATAATAATAATAATAATAATAATAATAATAATAATAATAAGCGAACTGTATCTCAGCCCGACCTGATAATAATAAAGGTGTTATTATTGCCTGTTCTTTTGTCTAATAATCAATATTATTATTAATAATAATATTAATATTATAATGCCGACCCTCATTAGAACTACAGGATATAAGATATAAGGGGATCTAGAAATGATCCATTAAAGGTGAAGGCTCCACAGACTGACAGAGATGTGAGGCTCAGAGGCACAAGGTCAGACAGAGGACTGTGTCTGTAATGCAGGTAATTTAAAGAGAGACTTTTGCTTTGAAATCTTTTGTTTTTATTTATTTTTGGAACCTGAAATTTGACAAATGTGATTTTTTCTGGAAGCAAACGATGAAGTGTGAGAATCTCAGCGGCACCACAGACTACAGACATCTACTGTTTTATCGAAAGGATCGAAACTCAGACACTAAAACGAGTATCGAAACTAGATCCTCCTTTTTGGTGGGTATCGATACTAAAGAAGTCGCATTAGCAGAACCGAGCAGAACCTTCCTGAAGGTGTTTAGAACGACCTGGAGCTGATCAGAACAAGTATAAGAGCACAGAGACTAGAATACACCCACGGACCTGGTTTAGACCTGGTTTAGACCTGGACCACAGAGGATTCTACACATATAAGGACACATGGGAATAGAAAAGAAAGTTCTGCCATTTAATGTTGAAAATCGCAGGTTTTGCAGGTTTTTGTCTAAAGAAAGACCTGACGACTGACGAGTGGAGGAGGAGAAGACCAGACTCACCACAAAAGAAGAAGTCCACAAGAAGATCTGAAGTTTAACAGAAGATCTGACCCAAAGACCAGACTGAGACCAAGTCCGGGCTCTGGGTTTTAAACCCGGACTGAACCAGTCCTGCCTCTCGGCCCTCCCACTGGGACCAAATCCAACCAAACCAGGTCTTAACTAGGTCTGAACCAGGACTAAGCCAGGACTACATCAGGACTACAGCGGGGCCTGGGGTGTTAGATTCCTTTAAAGGAGAGAAGATGCTCCCTTTATCAGGTGCTAGGAGATAGGAGCTAGGAGGTATGAAGGGAAGGAGATAGGAGCTAGGAGGTATGAAGGGAAGGAGATAGGAGCTAGGACACAGGACATGACATGAGTCAAACCAAGACTGAACCAGGACTAAACCAGGACTGAACCAGGACTGAACCAGGACTAAACCAGGACTGAACCAGGACTAAACCAGGACTGAACCAGGACTGAACACAAAAACAAGACTTTTGTGTGTAGGATATTGATTAAAGTAAATGTTTATTGTTGTGTTTTCATGTGACGGTGAAGTTGGGAGGACATAAACAAGCTGCTTCACACAAATAGAATTAAAATGAATTTCATGAATTCATTCATAAACCAGAACTAAAGCAGAACTAAACCAGGACCATCGTCTTCTCCTTAAATGGCTCTTTTGTTCTGTAGAAGGTCCTTATTTGTTGAGCAGGTGAAGTTCTCAGACTTACGGTAAATGAGCTTCAGTTTGAATCAGAAATCTGCTCATGTTTCTCACTTCTCCAAACTGTGACGTCAGAGGCGAAAGTCCCACACAAGCACAGGAAGTGAACACCTCACGAGGCCTTTAAGAAGCACAGCCCAGAGCAGGAGAACAGAGACACGAGGACAGAGACGAGGGACACGAGGACAGAGACGAGAGACACGAGGACAGAGACGAGAGGCACGAGGACAGAGACGAGAGACACGAGGACAGAGACGAGGGGCACGAGGACAGAGACGAGAGGCACGAGGACAGAGACGAGAGGCACGAGGACAGAGACGAGAGACACGAGGACAGAGACGAGAGGCACGAGGACAGAGACGAGAGACACGAGGACAGAGACGAGAGGCACGAGGACAGAGACGAGGGGCACGAGGACAGAGACGAGAGGCACGAGGACAGAGACGAGAGGCACGAGGACAGAGACGAGAGACACGAGGACAGAGACGAGAGGCACGGGGACAGAGACGAGGGGCACGGGGACAGAGACGAGAGGCACGAGGACAGAGACGAGAGGCACGAGGACAGAGACAAGAGGCACGAGGACAGAGACGAGGAACACAGGGACAGAGACGAGGGGCACGAGGACAGACGAGGGACACGAGGACAGAGACGAGGGGCACGAGGACAGAGACGAGAGGCACGGGGACAGAGACGAGAGGCACGGGGACAGAGACGAGAGGCACAGGGACAGAGACGAGAGGCACGAGGACAGAGACGAGAGGCACGAGGACAGAGACGAGGGACACAGGGACAGAGACGAGGGGCACGAGGACAGACGAGGGACACGAGGACAGAGACGAGGGGCACGAGGACAGAGACGAGGGGCACAGGGACAGAGACGAGAGGCACGAGGACAGAGACGAGAGGCACGAGGACAGAGACGAGAGGCACGAGGACAGAGACGAGGGACACGAGGACAGAGACGAGAGGCACAGGGACAGAGACGAGAGGCACGAGGACAGAGACGAGAGGCACGAGGACAGAGACGAGAGGCACGAGGACAGAGACGAGGGACACGAGGACAGAGACGAGAGGCACAGGGACAGAGACGAGAGGCACGAGGACAGAGACGAGAGGCACGGGGACAGAGACGAGAGGCACGGGGACAGAGACGAGGGGCACGGGGACAGAGACGAGAGGCACGAGGACAGAGACGAGGGGCACGAGGACAGAGACGAGGGACACGAGGACAGACGAGGGACACGAGGACAGAGACGAGGGGCACAGGGACAGAGACGAGAGGCACGAGGACAGAGACGAGGGGCACGAGGACAGAGACGAGGGGCACGAGGACAGAGACGAGGGACACAGGGACAGAGACGAGGGACACGAGGACAGAGACGAGAGGCACGAGGACAGAGACGAGGGGCACGAGGACAGAGACGAGAGGCACGAGGACAGAGACGAGAGGCACGAGGACAGAGACGAGAGACACGAGGACAGAGACGAGAGGCACGAGGACAGAGACGAGGGGCACGGGGACAGAGACGAGAGACACGGACAGAGACGAGGGGCACGAGGACAGAGATGAGGGGCATGAGGACAGAGACGAGAGGCACGAGGACAGAGATTAGGGACACGAGGACAGAGATTAGGGACACGAGGACAGAGACGAGGGGCACGAGGACAGAGATGAGGGACACAGGGACAGAGACGAGGGGCACGAGGACAGAGATTAGGGACACGAGGACAGAGATGAGGGACATGGGGTGTGTGGCGATGGGGGCGGGGCGTGTGGCGATGGGGGCGGGGCTGGCTCAGGCGCTCTGCTGTGCCATCGTTCTGCTGCACGTCTGTGGTAAGAATTTGTGATTTTTCTTTATCCAAATAAATAAGCACGTTTTTTTTATTCCAGTCTCTTTTCACGTTCAGGATCAGGGGCTGTGGCTCCTGCTGTGGTGGTCCAGACCGGATCCAGGGCGGTCCTGCCCTGTCCCGGTCTGAAGCAGAACTCGGACTGTGGGGGGGGTCTCTTGGGTCTTCAGAAGGACCCTGAACTCTACGGCTTCAGACCAGGACCGAGCGCTGGTTCGAGGGGGTCAGGTGAGTCTCACCTGTGTGACCTCAGACATTCACAAAAACACATTTAGTATTTCTATTTACTTCAGTTTGTGGCTAAAGCTTTTTTCTGTAGAGTTTATTTTAGATTTTTGAGTTAGTGCCGTAAATCGAGAAACAGGAACACAAAGTATAAACCTCATGAAAGAAAATGCGGCGGTGCATCTGCGTTTGGTGACAGATGATTCTTTGTTGTGTAGATTTGCTTTTGGACACTTTGTTTTGTCCTGAGTCTGAGTTCTCGTGTTGCGTTTGAAGCCAAATCTTTGCTTGAGTGAGTGACATCACACTGGGGGTGTTCTACATCGACCTGTATCTGTCAAAGAAGATCATCTGAAAACTCAAGAAAAACTCCCCAAGTGTTTTAAAGAGACATTTTCATTTTCATCCTGTGATCAGGTCGAGCGTTCATGGTCCTGTTCAGGAGTTTGATTTTACACTAAAATGTGAAAGTGACGCACTGAAAAACTGTTGGCTAATGCTAATGCTAATGCTAATGCTAGCTTGTGACTGTGATATTATATAATATATTATATTATTGTATATAATTCTTTAGAGGGACGTGTTTAACGGCACAGATCAGTTCACCTGTGGGAGTTCAGTTCAGTCACTTCTTTACGGTCTTCATTTAAAATGAAGATCAGAAAGTCTAATTTGAGTAACAGAGCTGCAGACAGAGCAGTGCCTCCAGTTAGCATCACACCCCCAGAGAATGTGGATGACATCAGCTGCACAGGTTCAAAACACAGTGGAGACGATCTGTTCCAAGCCGAGTTTGAACGTCCTGTGTATTTGTTCAAATGTGGTTCTGTGTGCGGTCATGTGGTTCTGTGTGCGGTCATGTGGTTCTGTGTGTGGTTCTGTGTGTGGTCATGTGGTTCTGTGTGCGATCATGTGGTTCTGTGTGTGGTTCTGTGTGCGGTCATGTGGTTCTGTGTGTGGTTCTGTGTGTGGTCATGTGGTTCTGTGTGCGATCATGTGGTTCTGTGTGTGGTTCTGTGTGCGGTCATGTGGTTCTGTGTGTGGTTCTGTGTGCGGTCATGTGGTTCTGTGTGCGATCATGTGGTTCTGTGTGCGGTCATGTGGTTCTGTGTGTGGTTCTGTGTGTGGTCATGTGGTTCTGTGTGCGATCATGTGGTTCTGTGTGTGGTTCTGTGTGCGGTCATGTGGTTCTGTGTGCGATCATGTGGTTCTGTGTGTGGTTCTGTGTGCGGTCATGTGGTTCTGTGTGCGGTCATGTGGTTCTGTGTGTGGTTCTGTGTGTGGTCATGTGGTTCTGTGTGCGATCATGTGGTTCTGTGTGTGGTTCTGTGTGTGGTTCTGTGTGTGGTTCTGTGCGGTCATGTGGTTCTGTTTGCGGTCCAGCGTGTGGACAGCTCCGGTCAGGTCCATCTCCATGGCGACTGCTCTCTGTTGGTGCTCCCGGCGTCGGTGGAGGACGTCGGGTTTCACTCCTGTTTTCACTCTGGCCCGAAGAGACGCCCCCCGAGCACCGCCCTGTCGCTCCTCACAGGAAACACACCAACTGAAAACACACTGTTCCACCTTGTGATGTCATCATGTGGTGATACAGGAAGTGCTCCACTGTGTTTTTAAACTCCACACACCTTCACTAGAATCATTTGGATCATTTCAGTCCTGGAATTGTCGATCTCGACTGAACTAAAGGTAAAAGGAGCTGTTCACTTGAAAACTACCACTTGATGACATCACAGGGTGGTGTGGTGTGTGAATGTTTTTGAGGAGGAACATCAGAACACGACTTACGGCTCAGAATCAGTTTGTGTGATTCAGGAACCTTCACGTTTATGAGCGTCTGATGTTTTCACCACGTCATTACATCATCAGTTGTAAATGTCCGTTTACACCTACCACCTGTCCCCGCCCACTGCTCTGTATTTACCTTTGAATTATTAAACAAACCCAGACTCCAGGTTTAACTTTAGGATATTTCATGGCAAAGTACAACAGATCTTTTTCCCAACAGCCGAAGTGCCGCGTTTTCTCCACCAGCTTCATAAATCTGCTCCATCACCAAATCTTCAACCAACAAGGTCCACAAAGGATAAACATTCTTCCATTTCATGTCGATTTTCTCACAGACAGATTTGTGCAGTTTGAATGTTCGACGTCTCTAGGACCATAACATTAGTTTTTCCTCAGTATTTCTCTAACGCTCGTCGTTGTTCTCCTTTAAGCTTTCGTCTTTCTTCCCTTGATCGTTGTGGATAAATTCTTCATGAAGAATGTTTATCCTTTGTGGACCTTGTTGGTTGAAGATTTGGTGATGGGGCAGATTTATGAAGCTGCTGGAGAAAACTCCAGACATTTACACACACATTTAGATACAGAAAAACTCTAACCAGAAGTTCTACAAACCTAAAGTGCGGCACCTCCGGCTGTTGGGAAAAAGGTCAGTGTTCAGTCAGTACGGAACACTGTGTCCGCCCCATCCAGGAAAACCACGGATCAATCAGGAAGCACTGACCGGTCCTACGTCCAGTCCGGTCTAACTGAAGAGAGTGGGGGCGGGGCCTGGAGGACTAAGGAACACTGTGATTGGTCTAACAGGTATCCACACTTCAGACTCCGCCCCTACCGCTGTAATCAGGGCAGTTCTGTGTGATGTCACCAACTACCAGCGGAAGCAGCAAGAACTTCGATTTAAGCGTTTTGGAGAACAAAACTGCGAATGAACCGAGTTTAGTCTGAACAGGAGAACTCTGAAAACAGCAGGAAAAGCCCAGAGTTTTATCTGTGACGAAACAGTCTGAGCAAAATGCAAACTGAGCACTTCTGACGACTTAAAGAAACAAAATCCAGGTTTGTGTTTGAGAGGGACAATGTTCTCCTGCGGGTGAAGGTCTGGACCTGACCTGGACCTCTGAGGGTCACACAGGAGGTCACGGAGTCCTTTAATTCGGTTTCTTTTCTTCTTCTTTGCAGCTGTCGGTCGAAGGTTCTCGCTCCTCTTCAAACCCAAACTGAGGAGGCCACAGTTGCCCTGGGGCAGAGTGAAGGCGGTGGTGGCCAACAGCCCAGTGTGGTTCAACGTGACCAACCTAATCAGCAGGAACATCTGGCCCTTCAAATTCAGCAGCAAAGGTGATTTTATTTATTTGATTTTATCGTACGTCACAATTTGGAGAAACATCTGAGGAGAACAGTTCGGAGAAACATTTGAGGAGAACAGTTTGGTGAAACATCTGAGGAGAACAGTTTGGAGAAACATCTGAGGAGAACAGTTTGGAGAAACATCTGAGGAGAACAGTTTGGAGAAACATCTGAGGAGAACAGTTTGGAGAAACATCTGAGGAGAACAGTTTGGAGAAACATCTGAGGAGAACAGTTTGGAGAAACATCTGAGGAGAACAGTTTGGAGAAACATCTGAGGAGAACAGTTTGGAGAAACATCTGAGGAGAACAGTTTGGAGAAACATCTGAGGAGAACAGTTTGAAGAAACATCTGAGGAGAACAGTTTGGAGAAACATCTGAGGAGAACAGTTTGGAGAAACATCTGAGGAGAACAGTCTGGAGAAACATCTGAGGAGAACAGTTTGGAGAAACATCTGAGGAGAACAGTCTGGAGAAACATCTGAGGAGAACAGTTTGGAGAAACATCTGAGGAGAACAGTTTGGAGAATAGCTCTGATTTAAGTCAAGTGGAGTTAATCTGTATTAGCAAAAAAAAAAAAAAAAAAAAGAGTCATGCCATTTTCTACATTTTTTTATTGCACCAACACCAAAATCATACATATATTTTCTTGTCTTATTTTGTTTTCATGTCTCTGCGTTTTCATTTTTGTTCAGACCACGCCTCATTTGGACGATGATTTTAATCAAATATTCTTCTGTTTTTTGGACAGATGAACAAAGTGAGGACTCTACATTTGTTTTATCTTCAAATTCCCACAAGCTCCAAGGTGAAGATCTGACCCACACAGACTCTGGTGTTTTATTATAATTATTTTAATATTAACACGATTTCATAACATTTTGTCTCTTCACAGTTTCCCACAAAACCAGCGCCGCCGCCGCCGTCCTGCTCCTGATGTTTCTCCTCGTTTCTTAAAACTCCTGAATCACACTGAGATTTAATCCAGGGTCTGATGTTCAAAAACACCTGGAGTTGTGTTTGTTTCATTCACATGTTTGAGGAACTCTTTATTATTAGTCTGTCTACATCTCCAAAGCTCCAAACACTCTGTTCCACCTTGTGATGTCATCAAGTGGTAGTTTTCAAGTGAACAGCTCCTTTTACCTTTAGTTCAGTCGAGATCGACAATTCCAGGACTGAAATGATCCAAGTGATTCTAGTGAAGGTGTGTGGAGTTTAAAAACACAGTGGAGCACTTCCTGTATCACCACATGATGACATCACAAGGTGGAACAGAGTGTTTTTATTACTCATCATATTTATTAGATTAGATTAGATTAGTTTATTTCAAGGGGGACAGTGCAATTTCATAAAACACATGAATAAAACATGAGTAAAACAGCCAGAATTAGCCAAAGAGGCTATTTTTCATCTGCAGTCCCCTGGCCACGATGTTAAAATGGCAATAAAAAGGTCAAAAACAGACATTGTTAATAATTTCATAATTTATTGACAATTAAAAAGAAAAGTTTGTAAATGTTCGTGTTTACAGTTTATTTTTGGTTGAAGTGTTAAAGGGGGAGGGTCAAACTGTCTCTGCGGATGTGGTGGTGTGTCAGATGCCCTCCCTGAGCTCGTGGTGCGTCAGATGCCCTCCCTGAGCTCGTGGTGCGTCAGATGCCCTCCCTGAGCTCGTGGTGGTTGGGTTTTGACTTTTGGAGATTTGTTTTTAAATCCCGCAGTGAGACAGGAGTGATTTGTGTGTGTTTTGGTTTATTTGGGGAATTGAACCCAAGACTCGCTCCAGGTGGCAGGTGTGGCAGGTGGAGCAGGTGCGGCGCCATCTTGGTGTCAGATTTAAAGCCTGAGGAGCAGCACGAAGATAATGGAAACAAGAACATTATAAACCTCCACCAGACGAGACCGAAACCTGCTCTAGACCTGGACTAAGCCAGGACTAAAACAGGACTAAACCAGGACTAAACCAGGACTGAACCAGGACTAGACCAAGACTCAAAACCACATTTGTGTTTATTCCAGTTTTATTTGAACACATTCTGTTTTTCTGCATAGATCAGAAACATTCAGCTCCTCTGAGGTGAAAACGAAAAACAAAACACAATTAAATTATTAACACAATCTTCAAAATGAAAGTTTAAGTTCTTTTTGAAAACATTGAACTCACATTCTTGGAGCTCTTGTGTTCAGGCTGCAGCAGTGATTGTGTAAAGCTTCAGGACGAGGTTCAAAGGTTAAAGGTCAAATCTACGAAGGGTTAAAGTCACTGAGAGATTCAAGGTCCTGGATCAGGTTCTGAAGGTCTGATGTTCCTCCTCAAAAACACCTGGAGTCGTGTTTGTTTCATTCACATGTTTGAGGAACTCTTTATTATTAGTCTGTCTACATCTCCAAAGCTCCAAACGCTCTGTTCCACCTTGTGATGTCATCAAGTGGTAGTTTTATCTTAAGTTCAGTGGAGATCTGTGATTCCACGACTGAAATGATCCAAATGATTCTGGATTTCTCAGCGTAAATCAGCAGAGTTTGTGTGTTAAACGTGTGAATGAAACAAAACCAAACTCCAGGTGTTTGTGACGAGGAAACGACATGAGGTCAGAGGTCAGAGGTCAGAGGATTATGGGACGTTTAACCGAAAAACAAAAATAAATGAAAGTTTGTGTTTGAGTCGTTTCTACAGCAGCAGGACGGCACCGGTGAGAACTTTGGGTCCGAGCAAAAAGGCGCCTCGTTTACAGGCCGAGGAAAGAAGACGACGAGGGACAAACGAAAGGAAAGAAGAATGAAAGATTATCAGGGGGTTAAAGCTTTAAAGCTGCACTCTGTAACTTTTCTCCATGGCGTCCTTCCCCAGAATGTTCCACAGTATTAAACGTTTCCATCTTGCATTTATTCTATTTTTGCGATTTAGCTCAAAAAAACCTTAGAAACATGCTTCTGTGAGCGGGGTCGTCTCTCCACAGATCTGACCCGTAACTAAACCCCTAAACCTCTTGTGTGCAACGTTAAAATATTTTCTTTTAGCTTGTGAAAATTCAAACATTTGGTTCTGACAGAGACTAGAACCTGTTAAAGGGACAGAATTCTGTGTTTCAGTCGCCGCTAAACCGTTCATTTTGTCCCAAATCCAGAGCTGAACATTTAGAACGGACCAATCAGACGCCTTCTCTCCCCGAGGCTCCTCCCACTACCGTTAGCAACAGGTTTGATTGACAGCGTTGCTAAGCGCCCGCTCCCTCCTGAACCACGGATCTGTCCCCGCTCTAGTGGACGCTCCAGGTACTGCAGCTCCAGACAGAATTCTCCCATAGAGCGCAATGCATTATGGGAATTCAAACTGCATCGGTCCAAACGCTCCACGCCACGCTCTGATTGGCCCAAACGCTCCACGCCGCGCTCTGATTGGCCCAAACGCTCCACGCCGCGCTCTGATCGGTCCAAACGCTCCACGCCGCGCTCTGATCGGTCCAAACGCTCCACGCCGCGCTCTGATCGGTCCAAACGCTCCACGCCGCGCTCTGATTGGTCCAAATGCTCCATGCTGTGCTCGTTACAGACGCAGAGAAAATTATTTTTGTGCCCATGAGCCAATGAGCCCAGGCCCCTGAAAACAACATGACGCCATGTTGGTTCAGCTCCAGGTTTGATCCGAGTTCTGTGGCTGAACCGGCGGTGTGGGAGGGGGCGTTACCTTCAGCAGCCTCGCTCCTGATTGGCTCTTTGGTTGCTATGACACTCGAGGGCAGAATTGCCACCGCTGGCCTCGATGAGCTTCATTTGGAGCCAAAGGCTGTGGGGGACGTCTCACTCAGGACACTTCTTCAGACAGACTATGCTTCACGTTTCAGTAATCCTGCATATTTAGTCTGTGTCTCCAGAGCTCCAAACAGTCTGTTCCACCTCGTGACATCATCAGATGGTTCTCCACAAAGAGCTCCTCTGTGTTTTTAAAGTCCGTTCATTTGGACCAAAGGTGAGTACTCGTTATATTCACGATACTCCGATATACTGTAGTTTTTCACCTGAGTGAAAGTGCTTCACTCCTCAGCGCACCGGCAGCTGGAGTCCCTGCGCCCTCTGCTGGCACTTCATATTCACAAACATAAGGCCACAAAAACTACACCTGATTTTAAAGCTGCACTGTGGAACTTTTGTGGTGGAGGGTCTGCATAGAGAAACTATTGCTTTCCCTGCTATGTTCCACAGTATGGCATTAAACGCATTTATCTCCATGGAGACAACCCCCGTCTGTTACAGGTCGGATCTGTGGAAAAGAAGAATGTGTTTCACGAGTTATTTTTGAGCAACAAAGACACAGATCAGTGTAATGCCAAACTGTGGGACATTTCAGACAAAACAACATGATCTTTATCGATACTTAGCAGCTGACGTCATCCACATTCTCTGGGGCTGTGATGCTAACTGGAGGCACTGCTCTGTCTGAGGCTCTGTTAGACTTTAATCTGTTTTATTTTAACTCAATCTGACCAGAAAGACCCGACTGACCTGAGCTCCACCAGGTGAGAAGATCTGAGCTGTGAAACACGTCCCTCTAAAGAACATGACAGTCACATGCTAGCATTAGCATTAGCATTAGCGTTAGCGTTAGCGTTAGCGTTAGCGTTAGCGTTAGCCTACAGTTTCTCGGTGAGTCTCTCACTTTTCGTGTCAAACCCTCCTGAACCGTAAACGCTCTGACCAGAGTTTTTCTGGAGTTTTTCTGGAGTTTTTCTGGAGTTTTCAAACGATCTTACAAATGTTTTGTCAGCGTTTGCTAATGTGTGCGTTGTGTCTCCATGGTAACGGCTGAACACTCTGCCATAGACATACATGCTGTACACCCCCAGTGCGATGTCACTGCAAAGTATCAATAACATGATCTTCATAAGACCACCAAAGTTCCGCAGTGCAGCTTTAAGTTCACTGTGAAACCCGTGAGGAAAGTTCAGCTCGTCCTGCACGTTTCACATCCGTGCGTTTTTACTTTGCTGTTTTTACGTTTCGTCTTAGAACATCAGACGTTCATCTCACGTTCATCAGACGTTCATCAGACCATCACTCGTTCCTCACTCGTCCCTCACTTGTTCCTCACTTGTTCCTCACTCGTTCCTCACTCGTTCATCAGACCTTCGTCACTCGTTCCTCACTCGTTCATCAGACCTTTGTCACTTGTTCCTCACTCGTTCCTAACTCGTTCATCACTCGTTCCTCACTCGTTCCTCACTCGTTCATCACTTGTTCCTCACTCGTTCCTCACTCGTTCATCAGACCTTCATCACTCGTTCCTCACTCGTTCCTAACTCGTTCATCACTTGTTCCTCACTTGTTCCTCACTCGTTCATCAGACCTTCATCACTCGTTCATCACTCGTTCCTCACTTGTTCCTCACTTGTTCCTCACTCGTTCCTCACTCGTTCATCACTCATTCCTTACTTGTTCCTCACTCGTTCCTCACTCGTTCATCAGACCTTTGTCACTCGTTCCTCACTCGTTCCCAACTCGTTCCTCACTCGTTCCTCACTCGTTCCTCACTCGTTCATCAGACCTTTGTCACTCGTTCCTCACTCGTTCCCAACTCGTTCCTCACTCGTTCCTCACTCGTTCATCACTCGTTCCTTACTTGTTCCTCACTCGTTCCTCACTCGTTCATCAGACCTTCGTCACTCGTTCCTAACTCGTTCATCAGACCTTTGTCACTCGTTCCTCACTCGTTCCTAACTCGTTCATCACTCGTTCCTCACTCGTTCCTCACTCATTCATCAGACCTTTGTCACTCGTTCCTCACTCGTTCCTAACTCGTTCCTCACTTGTTCCTCACTCGTTCCTCACTCGTTCATCACTCGTTCCTTACTTGTTCCTCACTCGTTCCTCACTCGTTCATCAGACCTTCGTCACTCGTTCCTCACTCGTTCATCAGACCTTTGTCACTCGTTCCTCACTCGTTCCTAACTCGTTCATCACTCGTTCCCAACTCGTTCCTCACTCGTTCATCAGACCTTTGTCACTCGTTCATCACTCGTTCCTCACTCGTTCCTCACTCGTTCATCAGACCTCCGTCACTCGTTCCTCACTCGTTCATCAGACCTCCGTTACTCGTTCCTCACTCGTTCATCACTCGTTCCTCACTCGTTCCTCACTCGTTCCTCACTCGTTCATCAGACCTTCGTTACTCGTTCCTCACTCATTCCTCACTCGTTCATCAGACATACTCCTGCAGGCTGTAACTGTCCTTCACCTCCTTCTGCTCCGGTTGTGAGTTCAGTTCTTTGGTGTTTTCCAGGTGTTCCACATCTTCCTGAATCCTCAGGGCTTTGGCGCCCTCTGTCTGCGTTCCGCGGATACTCACGATTTTCCTCTCGCCGTTTGGACGACTCGTCGTGTTCTTCGGGCACGACAGGCAGAATATGACTCCAGACGCCAACAGGAAGCCCGCCGACACGAAGGTTAAGCAGAGAGCGCCCCCTGGCTGATACCTGCTGCTTTCAGGAAGATCTGTGGTTAAAAACGCCGTTATGATTTCGTTCGTGTACCAAGACGCGGGGACGAGACACAAAATGGAGGACAAAACGAAACACGCGCCGGCCGCCATCGCCGTGTGAGCTTTGGCGCGTCGACTCCCGCCCCAGCGTGTGCACTTCAGCCCCAGAGACCCCAAACACAGCCCCAGCCCCGTGACCAGGCTGGACAGAACCATGGAGATCCGCGTGAGCTGGAGGTACGCGGGGAGGCTTAGCATGCTAGTCTTCATGGTGCAGCTGAAGACCCCGGAGCTGTAGAAGTTACAGTCCATCCACAGGCCCTGCATGTGCGAGATCGGCGTCATCAGGTTGGTCCAACCCGTCACAGACACCTTCCAGTTCGGTAACACGGTCGCCACGGTAACGCCCACCAACCCCAGCAAGGCCAGGGCAAAGGCGAGGATCTGGACCGCCGTGGAGAGCATGGTCCACGGCGAGAGGGGCGGAGCTAAAACCTGCCAATCAGAGAAGAGAGAAACATAAGAACCAAACACAAAACTAAAACCACATGAAAACTGGACTAAACCAGGACTAAACCAGGACTAAACTAGGACTAAACCAGGACTAAACCAGGACTAATATTTTCACCCTTATTATCCATGAAAATGAGACCAAATCATTTCAATTCAAAACTAAATATTTTCTCTTATGGGTAGAGGTCCTCAAAATGGCGCCTGTAACAGGGAAAATACCTGGTTTAGTCCCGGTTTAGTCCCGGTTCAGTCCCGGTTCAGTCCCGGTTTAGTCCTGGTTTAGTCCTGGTTTAGACCTGGTTTAGTTCTGGTTCAGTCCTGGTTCAGTCCTGGTTTAGTCCTGGTTCAGTCCTGGTTTAGTCCTGTTTTAGTCCTGGTTTAGTCCTGGTTCAGTCCTGGTTTAGTCCTGGTTCAGTCCTGGTTTAGTCCTGGTTTAGTCCTGGTTCAGTCCTGCTTTAGTCCTGGTTCAGTCCTGGTTTAGTCCTGGTTTAGTCCTGTTTTAGTCCCTGCTTTAGTCCTGGTTCAGTCCTGGTTCAGTCCTGGTTTAGTCCTGGTTTAGTCCTGTTTTAGTCCCTGCTTTAGTCCTGGTTCAGTCCTGCTTTAGTCCTGGTTCAGTCCTGCTTTAGTCCTGGTTCAGTCCTGCTTTAGTCCTGCTTTAGTCCTGGTTTAGTCCTGGTTTAGTCCTGGTTCAGTCCTGGTTTAGTCCTGGTTCAGTCCTGCTTTAGTCCTGGTTCAGTCCTGCTTTAGTCCTGGTTCAGTCCTGGTTCAGTCCTGCTTTAGTCCTGGTTCAGTCCTGCTTTAGTCCTGCTTTAGTCCTGGTTTAGTCCTGGTTTAGTCCTGGTTCAGTCCTGGTTCAGTCCTGGTTTAGTCCTGGTTCAGTCCTGCTTTAGTCCTGGTTCAGTCCTGGTTTAGTCCTGTTTTAGTCCTGGTTTAGTCCTGGTTCAGTCCTGCTTTAGTCCTGGTTCAGTCCTGGTTCAGTCCTGGTTCAGTCCTGCTTTAGTCCTGGTTCAGTCCTGGTTCAGTCCTGCTGTGACATCACAATGTGGAACAACACGACTCCAGGTCTGTTTGTGAAAATTAGAAAAAGGCTTTTAATAAACCAGAACATTTATGAGCTAAACTACGAACTAAAACGACTCAAAATGAGACGAATATTTTAATTAATGCAGATAATTTATTCATTTATTTATTTCCCAGTGTTGAGATGAACAGAATTTGTCCCAAATCTACAGAAAATTTCACAGATTCTGCAGAAAACAAAAAAACACAGCGACATAATTTTTATTCTGATGGTCATAATTTAAACTGAGATTAAAAAATAATAAAAATATGAAATAAAAGTGAAGCGCTCACCTTATCCTCCCTGAGCCGCGGCTCTGTGTCCTCGTCTCCTCTGGGACAGAAGCTTCATGGTCCTGAGGTTCTTCATGGTTCGGTCCCGGGCGTCTGGAGCTCCTCCGTGTTTGAGGAAAGCGCTGGTTTTGACGCTCCGCTGAAGGTCAGTGAACGAGCCGCAGCCTTATCTGATGTCAGTGAACGCACCACGCACCAAAAATGGACAAAAAGACTCAAAAAAACACAGAATTTACACCAAAAATATGAGTTTTAGCAGAAAATTGAGGTGAAATCTGAGGATTGTTGTGGTGGAAATGTCCAGATGAGACGAGGGACGTTTGATCGAGTCCTGAGCAGCACTGCAGATGTTTGCAGTCGACCGCCACAAGAAATATTCACACGCTTTAGTCCTGGTTTAGTCCTGATCGAGTCCTGGTTTAGTCCTGATTGAGTCCTGATTGAGTCCTGGTTTAGTCCTGGTTTAGTCCTGGTTTAGTCCTGATTTAGACCTGATTTAGACCTGTTTTAGTCCCTGGTTTAGTCCCTGTTTTAGTCCTGTTTTAGTCCTGCTTTAGTCCCTGCTTTAGTCCCTGGTTTAGTCCTGGTTTAGTCCTGTTTTAGTCCTGTTTTAGTCCCTGCTTTAGTCCCTGGTTTAGTCCTGGTTTAGTCCTGGTTTAGTCCTGGTTTAGTCCCTGCTTTAGTCCCTGGTTTAGTCCTGTTTTAGTCCTGTTTTAGTCCTGGTTTAGTCCTGGTTTAGTCCAGTTCTCCAGATTCCGTTGATTTAAATCAAATATTTTTCTCAGATAAATAAATCATATTTTTTGCTTTTGGATTTGAGTTTTGCTGCAGATTTTTCCCTCGGCTCAAGTCAAAACTCCAACACCAAACGTTTGTCTGAGAAGAAGAACGAGAAGAACCAAAACCGACGAGTCCAAAGATCCTCCAGGGTTTAAACGAAACGATAAACTCCAACAAAAGTGTGAACGTGAGGCCTCCAAATCCTGTGGAGAAAAGAGAATGAGACGATCTTTATTCAGATCATTTTTACTCTCAGAATCTGAATAAAACAAAGAGCTGTTTTTACATTCAATTCAATTCAATTCAATTCAAATATAAGAAATTAAAACAAGACGTTTGATGAAATTAAACGTCAAATTGTGTCTTACATTTTAAAACAGTTGGAGCTTTTTTCCCTCAGAGTTAAAAAAAAATCACATTTTCAGTCACGTTTCCTTCTAAAAACTGCAAAAACGAATAAAACGTTTGTAAAATTTTAGGTGAATCCTCGTCCTTTTTCTCGTCCTTTTTCTCGTCCTTTTTCTCGTCCTTTTTCTCGTCTTTTGTGGCGTTGGTTTGAGAGACGTGTTTTTAAATCGAAAACGAGAAAATCACGACTGCTCTGGACCGCCCCATAACCAAAAGAGACGCCCCCTCCTCTTTCCATTTGTCCAGATTTACAGAGAGAGAGAAAGAAAGGAGAGAGGAGGAGGAGAGAAAGGATGGAGGGAGGAGGAGGAGAGAAAGGAGAGAGGGAGAGATGGAAAGAAGAGGGAGAGATGAACGATGTTGGGTGATTTAGGGGAGAGGATGAGAGGGGGAAGAGGGAGAAGAAAAGAAAGAAAGGAGAGAATGAGAGACGGATGGAGAGAGTTTATCTCCACCCAAACACATGTGACGGAGGGAGGGGCGAAGCGACAGAACATTAATGTAAAAGAAAAGATAAAACCAACAGAATTAAACAGCTTCATCACAGTATAATCCAGGACTAAACCAGGACTAAACCAGGACTAAACCGGGACTAAACCAGGACTAAACCGGGTCTAAACTGGGTCTAAACTGGGTCTAAACTGGGTCTAAACCAGGACTAAACCAGGACTAGATGAGGATCAAACCAAGACTAATATTTGCTCCTTTATTATCCATGAATCCAGCTCCATCACAAGATTCACTGTAATTCATCTTTTTCTTATATTTTTACATTTTTATTTTCTTATTTTGTTTTGCGTTTAAAACATGAAAAGTGTTTTTAAAGGTACGATTAAAAAAAAAAAGCTGATTCTTACATCACTTCAGCTCAGGTTTGACTGTTTCTTTTGTCTGAACGGATCTGTGTGTTTCACTTTAATCCTGAACTTAAACAAATCAGACGTTTCAGGTGAGGAGGATCTGAACAGAGTTTGGTGTAAACAGAAGCTCTGAGCTCCAGCCCCATTTTACACAAACGTCCCATGATCCTCTGCTCTCTTTAAACGTCCCATGATCCTCTGCTCTCTTTAAACGTCCCATGATCCTCTGCTCTCTTTAAATGTCCCATGATCCTCTGCTCTAACGTCGTTTCCTCGTCACAAACACCTGGAGTTTGGTTTTGTTTCATTCACACGTTTAACTTTTTCTTTCTTTTTTTTATTCTTTTTTCTTTTTCTTTACAGTTTTCATTTTTGTTTGTTGTTTTTACAGATTTTTGTTTGTTGTTCACCTCAGAGGAAGAACGTCCCTCACCCCGACCCTGATCCTCCTAAACACCGAAGATCCTCAGGACCGTGTGAAAATGTGAAAACTCTGTTTATTTTTATAATGACGGTTTATGAAGCTCAGACTGAAACTGAAACAAAAACAGAAACAAACAGAGAATTCAGCCCAAAAACACCGACGAGAACCAGTCCAGAGGAGGTTCACACAACAGGACTAAACCAGGACTAAAGCAGGACTAAAGCAGGACTAAACCAGGACTAAACCAGGACTAAACCAGGACTAAACCAGGACTAAAGCAGGACTAAACCAGGACTAAAGCAGGACTAAAGCAGGACTAAACCAGGACTAAACCAGGACTAAACCAGGACTAAAGCAGGACTAAACCAGGACTAAACCAGGATTAAACCGAGACTAAACCAGGACTAAAGCAGGACTAAACCGAGACTAAACCAGGACTAAAGCAGGACTAAACCGAGACTAAACCAGGACTAAAGCAGGACTAAAGCAGGACTAAACCAGGACTAAACCAGGACTAAAGCAGGACTAAACCAGGACTAAAGCAGGACTAAAGCAGGACTAAAGCAGGACTAAACCAGGACTAAACCAGGACTAAAGCAGGACTAAACCAGGACTAAAGCAGGACTAAAGCAGGACTAAACCGAGACTAAACCAGGACTAAAGCAGGACTAAAGCAGGACTAAACCAGGACTAAAGCAGGACTAAAGCAGGACTAAACCAGGACTAAACCAGGACTAAACCAGGACTAAACCAGGACTAAAGCAGGACTAAACCAGGACTAAAGCAGGACTAAAGCAGGACTAAACCAGGACTAAACCAGGACTAAAGCAGGACTAAACCAGGACTAAAGCAGGACTAAACCAGGACTAAACCAGGACTAAAGCAGGACTAAACCAGGACTAAAGCAGGACTAAAGCAGGACTAAAGCAGGACTAAAGCAGGACTAAACCGAGACTAAACCAGGACTAAAGCAGGACTAAACCGAGACTAAACCAGGACTAAAGCAGGACTAAACCGAGACTAAACCAGGACTAAAGCAGGACTAAAGCAGGACTAAACCAGGACTAAAGCAGGACTAAAGCAGGACTAAACCAGGACTAAACCAGGACTAAAGCAGGACTAAACCAGGACTAAAGCAGGACTAAACCAGGACTAAAGCAGGACTAAACCAGGACTAAAGCAGGACTAAACCGAGACTAAACCAGGACTAAAGCAGGACTAAACCGAGACTAAACCAGGACTAAAGCAGGACTAAAGCAGGACTAAACCAGGACTAAAGCAGGACTAAAGCAGGACTAAACCAGGACTAAACCAGGACTAAACCAGGACTAAACCAGGACTAAAGCAGGACTAAACCAGGACTAAAGCAGGACTAAAGCAGGACTAAACCAGGACTAAACCAGGACTAAAGCAGGACTAAACCAGGACTAAAGCAGGACTAAACCAGGACTAAACCAGGACTAAAGCAGGACTAAACCAGGACTAAAGCAGGACTAAAGCAGGACTAAAGCAGGACTAAAGCAGGACTAAACCAGGACTAAAGCAGGACTAAACCGAGACTAAACCAGGACTAAAGCAGGACTAAACCGAGACTAAACCAGGACTAAAGCAGGACTAAAGCAGGACTAAAGCAGGACTAAACCAGGACTAAAGCAGGACTAAACCGAGACTAAACCAGGACTAAAGCAGGACTAAACCGAGACTAAACCAGGACTAAAGCAGGACTAAAGCAGGACTAAACCAGGACTAAAGCAGGACTAAAGCAGGACTAAAGCAGGACTAAACCAGGACTAAAGCAGGACTGAACCAGGACTAAAGCAGGACTAAAATAAGAATAAATCTTTCTCTGTATGGCACATTTGAAAAGAATCAAACTCCCACAGTTTCTTAAATCCGTCTTAATTATGTAAAAGTAAAAGTAAAAGTACTTCAGTACTTGTCTAATGCAGTACTTCAGTACTTGTCTAATGCAGTACTGCAGTACTTTAGTACTTGTCCTGTCGTGCAGCGGTGCGTTCAGGGCCCCTGGGACATTCGAGCGCCTCAGGGTTTGGGTCTGAGGGACGGAGACTCTCAGCTGCTCATTTCACGCTTCATCAACTCGACTCAATCATAGCGGACGGGCCCTAAACGCACCGTTTACCCCGTGACCTGTGACCTCGAACGCAGCGCGAGGACGAGGACGGAGACACTGAGGAGGACAGAGACGAGGACAGAGACGAAGACAGAAACGAGGACGGAGACGAGGACGGAGACGAGGACAGAGACGAGGACAGAGACGAGGACAGAGACGAGGACGGAGATTGTGAGGAGGACAGAGACGAGGACAGAGACGAGGACGGAGACGAGGACGGAGACGAGGACAGAGACGAGGACGGAGACGAGGAGGGAGACGAGGACAGAGACGAGGACAGAGACACTGAGGAGGACAGAGACGAGGACGGAGATGAGGACAGAGACGAGGACAGAGACAAGGACAGAGACGAGGACGGAGACACTGAGGAGGACAGAGACGAGGACAGAGACGAGGACAGAGACGAGGACAGAGACGAGGACGGAGACGAGGACGGAGACGAGGACAGAGACAAGGACAGAGACGAGGAGGGAGACGAGGACTTAGACGAGGACAGAGACGAGGACAGAGACGAGGACGAGGACAGAGACGAGGACAGAGACGAGGACGGAGACGAGGACAGAGACGAGGACAGAGACGAGGACGAGGACAGAGACACTGAGGAGGACAGAGACGAGGACAGAGACGAGGACGGAGACGAGGACAGAGACGAGGACGGAGACGAGGACAGAGACGAGGACAGAGACGAGGACGGAGACGAGGACAGAGACGAGGACAGAGACGAGGACGGAGACGAGGACGGAGACAAGGACAGAGACGAGGACAGAGACGAGGAGGGAGACGAGGACAGAGACGAGGACGGAGACGAGGACAGAGACACTGAGGAGGACAGAGACGAGGAC
Source organism: Taenioides sp. WSHXM2023 (assembly GCA_029959045.1). NCBI lineage: Eukaryota > Metazoa > Chordata > Actinopteri > Gobiiformes > Gobiidae > Taenioides > Taenioides sp. WSHXM2023. The sequence goes on from CM057103.1 coordinate 26,778,521, forward strand.
AGAGACGAGGACAGAGACGAGGACGAGGACAGAGACGAGGACAGAGACGAGGACGGAGACGAGGAGGGAGACGAGGACGGAGACGAGGACAGAGACGAGGACGGAGACGAGGACAGAGACGAGGACAGAGACGAGGACAGAGACGAGGACGGAGACGAGGACAGAGACAAGGACAGAGACGAGGACGGAGACGAGGACAGAGACAAGGACAGAGACGAGGACGGAGACACTGAGGAGGACAGAGACGAGGACAGAGACGAGGACAGAGACGAGGACAGAGACGAGGACGGAGACGAGGACGGAGACGAGGACAGAGACAAGGACAGAGACGAGGACGGAGACACTGAGGAGGACAGAGACGAGGACGGAGACGAGGACAGAGACAGTGAGGAGGACAGAGCGTTTGTCCTGGTCATTTACAGTCCTGGTTTAGTCCTGGTTTAGTCCTGGTTTAGTCCTGGTTTAGACCTGGTTTAGTCCTGGTTTAGTCCTGGTTTAGTCCTGGTTTAGTCCTGGTTCAGTCCTGGTTTAGTCCTGGTTTAGTCCTGGTTTAGACCTGGTTTAGTCCTGGTTTAGTCCTGGTTTAGTCCTGGTTTAGTCCTGGTTCAGTCCTGGTTTAGTCCTGGTTTAGTCCTGGTTTAGTCCTGGTTTAGTCCTGGTTTAGACCTGGTTTAGTCCTGGTTTAGTCCTGGTTTAGTCCTGGTTTAGTCCTGGTTCAGTCCTGGTTTAGTCCTGGTTTAGTCCTGGTTTAGACCTGGTTTAGTCCTGGTTTAGTCCTGGTTTAGTCCTGGTTTAGTCCTGGTTCAGTCCTGGTTTAGTCCTGGTTTAGTCCTGGTTTAGACCTGGTTTAGTCCTGGTTTAGTCCTGGTTTAGTCCTGGTTCAGTCCTGGTTTAGACCTGGTTTAGTCCTGGTTTAGTCCTGGTTTAGTCCTGGTTTAGTCCTGGTTTAGTCCTGGTTAGATTCCCCGTTTACAAAGGGCCGGTGTTTCAGGCCTTTGTTTCTTTTACACGTTTGTTTGTCTTTTAAATATATTTTTATTCATTTTAAAAATCTCAGATTGTGGATTTTATTTTAAAATATTTTAAACTCAGATTCAGATTTGGTGAAATCGACTCCAGTGAAACTCGAGGCCCCAGAGACTCTGGAGTTTCACGTTTCTGTTAAATGATTTCTGTTTAAAGTCGTACACGGCTGTTCCTTTGTCCTCTGTGTGGGACACGTCCCCGGGACACGTCCCCGGGACACGTCCCCGGGACACGTCCCCGGGACACGTCTCCAGAGGCCGGAGCAGAGGGGGAGGACGTGCTGACTGTGTCCGACCCACGAGCTCCGTGTGTGGGGTAAAGGCAGAGCGGGGCCCCGGGGCCCCTGGAGCTGCACTGTAAAAACAGTCTGAAGTGACCTGAGCTTTAGAGGAAAACAGGGACAGGAAGAGGCCCTGCCATAGGCCACACAGGAGTCAGGTTTGTGGAGATGCGAGCTCGCTCACAATAAGGACACATGTTTTTCAGTGCAATAAAAACACATGCTTCTATTTTTGCCAAAAACTGATTAAAAAATGATTTAAAAAATACAGCAGTTTTTTTTTTAATAATAAGTAATTTCAATCAAGTTAAATTTGGTCCAAAAATATTACATTTTAAGTCGTGTTTTTCCTCCCAAAATTCTAAATAAAACACTTGAGGGAACCTCAGTCTGTCCTGAATGTTTCCAGATTATTTTAATTTAAAATAAATAAACAGATGAAACGGTAAATTCAATAATTTCATCTGTTTTAATCTAAATCAGACCCATTCTTCTTCTTCTCCTTCCTCTTCTTGTTCCTCTTCTTCTTCTTCTTCTTCTTCTTCTTCTTCTTCTTCTTCTCAGGTGTACTTCCTGTATTTTATTTTTGCAGTGCTCTGGAGCAGAGGGGGGAGGGCGGCGCCGGCGTTACCCGACCGAGGAGCTCCGTGTCTGGGTACACGGCGCAGATTCAAGCCCCGGGCGCTGGTTCTGATTGGACAAACTCCCACTGGGACATTTAACAACAGAGGAACACTTTGTTTTATGATCGCCCCCTGGGGCTTTTTCAGCGGAACTACAGCGAACACCAGAACACTGCACACGTGTGATTCATTCAACACTTGTGTATGTGTCTAAGCGCTTATATCTGCATTTAAACAATCTGTTTGTTTCATTTTAGAATCTTTCTTTAGGTCGGGGTGAGGCTTCAGTGGGATTCAAACTGCACCATTTTCTGATCCAGATTCTGCTCCAAACACTCTGTTCCACCTTGTGATGTCATCAAGTGGTAGTTTCCAAGTGAACAGCTCCTTTTACCTTTAGTTCAGTAGAGATCGAAATGATCCAAATGATTCTAGTGAAGGTGTGTGGAGTTTAAAAACACAGTGGAGCACTTCCTGTATCACCACATGATGACATCACAAGGTGGAACAGAGTGTTTTCAGTTTGAGAAGAAGAACTCGTGTTAAATCTGCAGGTTTGTGAGTTAAACGTGTGTAAATTGTGATAGTTTGTATTAAATCCCCCCGCGGCGCCCCCTCTGGTCAGAATTAGCCGGTCATTACACGCGGCAGTTTGACCTCTGACCCCCGACTCCGCTGTGATAATGGCCCGCGTCTGTGCTGAGTCCCCGGGGGGCGCCACGGGGCCCCTCTGTTCAATGGGCCCCGCAGGAGAACAAATGAAGTGCTTTATCTACAGAAAAACACACAGAGGTTTGAATTAGAGAAGAGAAAGAGAAAGAGAAGAGAGAGAGAGGGAAGGAAGGAAGGAAGGAGGGAGGGAGAGAGAGGGAGAGAGAGAGGAGGGAGGGAAGGAAGGAGGGAGAGAGAGAGAGGAGGGAGAGGAGGGAGAGAGAGAGAGAGAGGGAGGGGAGGGAGAGAGAGAGAGAGAGGAGGGAGAGGAGGGAGGGAGAGAGAGGAGGGAGAGGAGGGAGGAGAGAGAGGGAGGAGGGAGGGAGAGAGAGAGAGAGGAGGGAGGGAGAGAGGAGGAGAGGAGGGAGGGAGAGAGAGAGAGGAGGGAGAGAGAGGGAGGGAGGAGGGAGGGAGAGAGAGAGAGGAGGGAGAGGAGGGAGGGAGGGAGGGAGAGAGAGGAGGGAGGGAGAGAGAAGAGGGAGGGAAGGAACGAAGGAGGGAGAGAGAGAGGAGGGAGAGGAGGGAGGGAGAGAGGGAGAGAGA
>CM057103.1:26786803-26794303 GCA_029959045.1 Taenioides sp. WSHXM2023
GGGGCTACAGCTGGAGGGGGAGGGGCTATAACTAGTGTGGGAGGGGCTAGGCGTGCGATGCTCCGCCTCTTTTGTGTCATATGGGTTTTTGGGGATGTCCAGGTCTGCTGCTCGGCATTCTGGGAAAATCTGGTACAGGGAGTTGATTCTGTCCGAGCTCTGAAGAGAAAAACATCGTAAAGACGTTAACACGAGATTCGAGTTTCATTTCCGTTTAATTATGTCACTACGTTTAGTCCTGGTTTAGTCCAGTTTTAGTCCTGTTTTCGTCCTAGGTTTAGTCTGGTTTTAGTCCTGTTTTAGTCCAGTTTTAGTCCAGTTTTAGTCCAGTTTTAGTCCTGTTTTAGTCCTGTTTTAGTCCAGTTTTAGTCCAGTTTTAGTCCTGTTTTAGTCCTGTTTTAGTCCTGTTTTAGTCCTGTTTTAGTCCTGTTTTAGTCCAGTTTTAGGCCTGTTTTAGTCCTGTTTTAGTCCTGTTTTAGTCCAGTTTTAGTCCAGTTTTAGTCCAGTTTTAGTCCTGTTTTAGTCCTGTTTTAGTCCTGTTTTAGTCCTGTTTTAGTCCTGTTTTAGTCCAGTTTTAGTCCAGTTTTAGTCCAGTTTTAGTCCTGTTTTAGTCCAGTTTTAGTCCTGTTTTAGTCCTGTTTTAGTCCTGTTTTAGTCCTGTTTTAGTCCTGTTTTAGTCCTGTTTTAGTCCTGTTTTAGTCCAGTTTTAGGCCTGTTTTAGTCCTGTTTTAGTCCAGTTTTAGTCCAGTTTTAGTCCAGTTTTAGTCCTGTTTTAGTCCAGTTTTAGTCCTGTTTTAGTCCTGTTTTAGTCCTGTTTTAGTCCAGTTTTAGGCCTGTTTTAGTCCAGTTTTAGGCCTGTTTTAGGCCTGTTTTAGTCCTGTTTTCGTTCTGTTTTCGTCCAGTTTTGTCAGTATTAAACCTTTAGATTACAGATATAATGTATGAGGCGTATCACTTTTCCAGACGCTCTAATTCACTTTATAATTCCACTTCTCTCACTCCACACTCCCACAGCTGCCCTGGGACAGACTGACAGAAGTGAGGCTGCCAATCCGGACCATCATCCCCTCCCACCACCAATCTGAGAAGGTAAGCAGGGCTGTTGTGTCCTTAGGCAAGACACTTCACCCACAGTGCCCAATATGAAAGTGGAGTGTGTGTCTGAGCGAGGAGAGGTTCAGTCTGAGCGAGAAGAGGTTCAGTCTGAGCGAGAAGAGGTTCAGTCTGAGCGAGGAGAGGTTAAGGATCAAGGTTTATGGACATTGTATGGAAGTTTCTGCATTTCAGAACTCGCCTACTGTACAATTAAAACAAGTGACTTCAGTCCTAGTTTAGTCCTGGTTTAGTCCTGGTTTAATCCTGGTTTAGTCCTGGTTTAGTCCTGGTTCAGTCCAGAGTTTCATTCTCTGACATCTCCGTCTGTCTGCTAAATCAACAATTTTGTGAAGTCCGCCGAGATAACTGTTGTTGTGATTTTGGGCTATACAAAAATAAACTGAATTGAATTGAATTGAATAGTTTAGTCCTGCTTCAGGCCTTGTTTAGTCCTAGTTGAGTCTTGGTTAAGTCTAGTGTCAGTACATGCTTAGTCCATGTTTAGTCACTGTTCATTCATGCATTAGACATTTACAGACAAGACATTTAAAAGGCAAAACCCACGGAAAGCCCCAGGTCCGTACGGTGTCTCTCCTTTCACCCTGAGACACTGCGCTGAAAAACTGGCTCCTGTCTTCACGGACATCTTTAACAGCTCCCTGGAGTCATGCCATGTCCCAGCCTGCTTCAAGCTGTCCACCATCATTCCCATCCCCAAGAAGCCCAGGATCACCGGACTTAACGACTACAGGCCTGTGGCGCTGACGTCTGTAGTCATGAAGTCTTTTGAGCGCCTGGTTCTGCCTCACCTCAAGTCCTTCACCTCCCCTCTCCTGGACCCTCTGCAGTTCGCCTACAGAGCCAATCGGTCTGTAGACGACGCCATCAACCTGGCCCTCCACTTCATCCTTCAGCATCTGGACTCCCCGGGAACCTACGCCAGGATCCTGTTTGTGGACTTCAGCTCTGCATTTAACACCATCCTCCCTGCTCTGCTCCAAGACAAGCTCGCCCAGCTCAATGTGCCTGACTCCACCTGCAGGTGGATCACTGACTTCCTGACGGACCGGAGGCAGTGCGTGCGGCTGGGGAAGAATGTCTTGGACACTCGGACTATAAGCACAGGATCTCCACAGGGCTGTGTGCTTTCTCCCCTGCTCTTCTCCCTCTACACCAACTGCTGCACCTCCAGCCACGACTCTGTGAAATTGGTTAAGTTTGCGGATGACACCACCCTCATCGGGCTCATCTCGGACGGCGATGAGTCTGCCTACAGGAGGGAGGTGGACCGGCTGGTGTCCTGGTGCAGCAGCAACAACCTGGAGCTCAACGCCCAGAAGACAGTGGAGATGATCGTGGACTTCAGGAAAGTCACAGCCCCCCTGCCTCTCCTCACCCTGACAGACTCCTTCATCACCACTGTGGACTCTTTCCGCTTCCTGGGCACCTGCATCACCCACGACCTCAAGTGGGAGCCGACCATCAGCTCCCTCATCAAGAAAGCCCAGCAGAGGATGTACTTCCTGCGGCAGCTGAGGAAAGCCAAGCTGCCAGCCCAGATGATGGTGCAGTTTTACACGGCCATCATTGAGTCCATCCTCACCTCCTCCATCACTGTGTGGTACGCTGGGGCCACTGCCAGGGACAGACAGAGACTGCAGCGCATAGTGCGCTCTGCTGAGAAGGTGATCGGCTGTAGCCTTCCATCTCTCCAGGACCTGTACGTCTCCAGGACTCGGGGGCGAGCAGGCCGGATAGCAGCTGACCCCTCTCACCCTGGACATGGACTATTCCAGCCACTTCCCTCTGGCAGAAGGCTACGGTCCATACGGACCAGAACCTCTCGCCATAAGAACAGTTTCTTCCCCTCTGCCGTTGGACTCATAAACACTTTATGAACACTTTATAACACCTGTACTAAGGACACTTTACAACACCTGTACTAAGATGGACACTTTATAACACCTGTACTAAGATGGACACTTTATAACACCTGTACTAAGGACACTTTATAACACCTGTACTAAGGACACTTTATAACACCTGTACTAAGGACACTTTATAACACCTGTACTAAGGTCACTTTATAACACCTGTACTAAGGACACTTTATAACACCTGTACTAAGGACACTTTATAACACCTGTACTAAGGACACTTTATAACACCTGTACTAAGGACACTTTATAACACCTGTACTAAGGACACTTTATAACACCTGTACTAAGGACACTTTATAACACCAGTCACTTTAAATAAGTCATGTCACGTCACTTGCTCTTTTGCACTGTCAGTTTGCACTGTTGTTCTGATGCTTCTGTATATACGAGACTATTTTTATTTTTTTTATTATATATCTTAATCTTTTCTGCATGCTCTTACTTTATTCAAATAGTGATACTTTATTATTATTATTATTATTATTATTATTATTATTATTATTATTATTATTATTATTATTCAGTGTTCTATGTTGCACCTCATCACCAAAGCAAGTTCCTAGTCTGTGAATTGTGTTCACTGACAATGGCAATAAAAGCTTTTCTGATTCTGATTCTGATTCTGTAAATCCTGGTTCAGTCTTGGTTTAGTCCAGGTTTAGTCCTGGTTTAGTCCTGGTTTAGTCCTGGTTTAGTCCTGTTTCTTCTCATACATTACCATTAGCACAGGGGGAGTGCCGCAGTGCAGACAGCAGTGAGTCTCCTCCAGGAACTCTCTCAGTCCTGGACCCATCTTCACCTCCTCCTCCCTCTCTCCTCTCTCCTTGCCTCCTTTCCTCTCCCTCTCTCCTCTCCTCTCCCCTCCCTTTTTCTCCTCTCCTCTCTCCTCTTCCTCGTGAGGAAGGACCCAGCATAGTGCCCCCAGGGTCAAGGGTCGTTTCCGGGACAACGGCACAGAAAATGAAGTCTGAACAAACATTTCGGCTGCATCCAGATTCAGTTTACGGAAACCAAATCGTGATCCCTGAGACTTTTACAGGAGAACGACTGAACCACGGAGTCACGGAGAAATCAGCAGGAAGTCCCATTCTGAGACACGGACACAGGTACAGGGGCTGGGAGTGTCCAAAATTCACGTCACAAATTCACAAAAATCATTTCAGCAGCTCCGATTTTCAAACCTCAGAATCTGTTTTAAATCAGCCGTAGATTTCTTTTTGTATCTTGGAAAATTCAGATCCAGTGTGGTCAAAATCTTCTGAAATTTAAGAAAAATCGTAAAAAAATTGAAATTTCAAAAGCAATAAATCGCAAATGATGGAATTATTTTGGTAATTTAATGTCCTCTTTGAGAACTAAACCTCCCTGTGTCTTAAAAGCTGCTCTCCCTGTAGTTCAGACCTTTACAAACATGTTCTGAAATGCTCCTGGGATTCTTGGATGAGTTTAAAGTTCTGATTTCAGTCTCTCTCAGATGTGAACGCTCCTAAATGAGTTTCAAATGTGAAATTTGGTCATAAATTCCATAGATTTCCATAGATTTTTCCTCTGCCTGGTCAAAGTGTAAGTCCATTTTCTTCTCGTCGATCGGCAAAGGTCCATTTTGAGATTTTAAACTCCAAAAACGCACCATTTTGTCTTGCATTTTGAGTATTCCATGTTATTCCTTATGTTAATTTAATCCCAAAACCTGGAATCTTCTCTTTCCTTGTGTTTTGTTTTTTTTTTTTTTCTTCCGTGTTCCGTGTGTTTTTTGTTGAAATTTCGTTGTTTAGCTCCTGGTACACATCTCCATCAGACTTGTTTGTTTGGACTAAACCTGGATTAGCTACGGTCACATGACCCGTGCACAGAGAGGATTGTGGGTAGGGGAGGAATTAGGGAGGTGCCCAGTGGAATTATGGGAGGTCAGGGGTTAAGAGGCTAATCACTCACTTACTATTAGCAATTAGCTGTGAGGTGTGAATGTAATGTAAGTCAATGGAGAGACTAAACCAGGACTAAACCAGGACTGAACCAGGACTGAACCAGGACTGAACCAGGACTGAACCAGGACTGAACCAGGACTAGCCCAGGACTAAACCAGGACTAGCCCAGGTCTAGACTTCTGTGAGGATGTCATTTTTCTTGTACCTGTCTGGAGCTCATCGTCGGAGGATCGTCTGGATGTCGAGTCCAAGAATCTGTAAAAACAGGACACTCATTTAAAGCTCCACTGTGTCACGTTCCTGCTCGTCTCCATGGAGATGACATCGTTGCTTTGCCCTTGAATGTTCCACAGAATGGCATTAAACTTTTCTATCTCCATGGAGACAAAAGCAGCTAAAGTCACCAGGTTGAGTGACAGGTCAGATCTGTGGAGTCAGAATGTTTTTCCAGTTTTTTGTCAGTAAAACAAATGTGTCGTAACAAAAATGCTAAAAGTTTAAAAATGTTTAAAGTCATGCTGTGGAACATTTTCAAGCTCTCAAAAGTATAATCTACATATTTATTTCATTTGAACTGTCAGTGCTCTGAACCCGGTCAGTCAAAGTCAAACAGCAGCGTCTCACCTGTGTCCCTCAGGTCATGTGACTGGCTGGCTCTCTCCTGATTGGCCGGCAGGAGGTCAGGTGATGTGTGGCGTCTCCGTAGCGACAGCAGCAGAGTCCTGTGGCTGAAGACGCTCGGGATCAGGTCCAAGTCCAAACGAGAGACACACGCCCCGTTCACAGAGACCACCTGGTCCCCCACACACAGGCCTGAGGGGGTCAGACCGGGTTTAGACCGGGTTTAGAACTGGTTCAGTCCTGGTTTAGTCCTGGTTCAGTCCTGGTTTAGTCCAGGTTCAGTCCTGGTTTAGACCTGGTTCAGTCCTGGTTCAGTCCTGGTTCAGTCCTGGTTCAGTCCTGGTTTAGTCCTGGTTTAGTCCTGGTTTAGTCCTGGTTCAGTCCTGGTTTAGACCTGGTTCAGTCCTGGTTCAGTCCTGGTTCAGTCCTGGTTTAGTCCTGGTTCAGTCCTGGTTTAGTCCTGGTTTAGTCCTGGTTTAGTCCTGGTTCAGTCCTGGTTTAGTCCTGGTTTAGTCCTGGTTTAGTCCTGGTTCAGTCCTGGTTTAGTCCTGGTTTAGTCCTGGTTCAGTCCTGGTTTAGACCTGGTTCAGTCCTGGTTTAGTCCTGGTTTAGACCTGGTTCAGTCCTGGTTCAGTCCTGGTTCAGTCCTGGTTTAGTCCTGGTTCAGTCCTGGTTTAGTCCTGGTTCAGTCCTGGTTTAGTCCTGGTTTAGTCCTGGTTTAGTCCTGGTTCAGTCCTGGTTTAGTCCTGGTTTAGTCCTGGTTTAGTCCTGGTTCAGTCCTGGTTTAGTCCTGGTTTAGTCCTGGTTCAGTCCTGGTTTAGACCTGGTTCAGTCCTGGTTTAGTCCTGGTTTAGTCCTGGTTCAGTCCTGGTTCAGTCCTGGTTTAGTCCTGGTTTAGTCCTGGTTCAGTCCTGGTTCAGTCCTGGTTCAGTCCTGGTTCAGTCCTGGTTTAGTCCTGGTTCAGTCCTGGTTTAGACCTGGTTCAGTCCTGGTTAAGTCCTGGTTCAGTCCTGGTTCAGTCCTGGTTTAGTCCTGGTTCAGTCCTGGTTCAGTCCTGGTTCAGTCCTGGTTCAGTCCTGGTTTAGTCCCTGGTTTAGTCCCTGGTTCAGTCTCTGGTTCAGTCCTGGTTCAGTCCTGGTTCAGTCCTGGTTCAGTCCTGGTTCAGTCCTGGTTTAGTCCCTGGTTCAGTCCCTGGTTCAGTCCTGGTTCAGTCCTGGTTCAGTCCTGGTTTAGTCCTGGTTCAGTCCTGGTTCAGTCCTGGTTTAGTCCTGGTTCAGTCCTGGTTCAGTCCTGGTTCAATCCTGGTTCAGTCCTGGTTCAGTCTCTGGTTCAGTCCTGGTTCAGTCCTGGTTCAGTCCTGGTTTAGTCCTGGTTCAGTCCTGGTTCAGTCCTGGTTCAGTCCTGGTTCAGTCCTGGTTTAGTCCCTGGTTTAGTCCCTGGTTCAGTCTCTGGTTCAGTCCTGGTTCAGTCCTGGTTCAGTCCTGGTTCAGTCCTGGTTCAGTCCTGGTTTAGTCCCTGGTTCAGTCTCTGGTTCAGTCCTGGTTCAGTCCTGGTTCAGTCCTGGTTTAGTCCTGGTTCAGTCCTGGTTCAGTCCTGGTTCAGTCCTGGTTTAGTCCTGGTTCAGTCCTGGTTCAGTCCTGGTTCAATCCTGGTTCAGTCCTGGTTTAGTCCTGGTTTAGTCCTGGTTTAGTCCTGGTTCAGTCCTGGTTTAGACCTGGTTCAGTCCTGGTTCAGTCCTGGTTCAGTCCTGGTTTAGTCCTGGTTCAGTCCTGGTTTAGTCCTGGTTCAGTCCTGGTTTAGTCCTGGTTTAGTCCTGGTTTAGTCCTGGTTCAGTCCTGGTTTAGTCCTGGTTTAGTCCTGGTTTAGTCCTGGTTCAGTCCTGGTTTAGTCCTGGTTTAGTCCTGGTTCAGTCCTGG
>CM057103.1:26801803-26901803 GCA_029959045.1 Taenioides sp. WSHXM2023
TGCGGAGTGTCGAGCTCACCCACAGTAAGAATGCATGTTTTTCAAGGTACTTTTGAGTTATAAAAAACTAATTGTATAAATACGTTTAATGTCACACTGTGGAACATTGAGCAAAGCAGTAACATCTCCATGGAGACAAATAAGTGAGAGACTCCCTCCAGAAAAGTGACATACTGCATCTTTATTTCCATCCTTTCTCCTGACTTTTGGTCAAGTTCTGGTCGAGTTTTGGTGGAGTTTTGGTGGAGTTTTGGTTGAGTTCTGGTCTAGTTTTGGTGGAGTTTTGGTGGAGTTTTGGTTGAGTTCTGGTGGAGTTTTGGTCGAGTTCTGGTCGAGTTTTGGTGGAGTTTTGGTCGAGTTCTGGTGGAGTTTTGGTCGAGTTTTGGTTGAGTTCTGGTCGAGTTTTGGTGGAGTTTTGGTCGAGTTCTGGTCGAGTTTTGGTGGAGTTTTGGTCGAGTTCTGGTTGAGTTTTGGTGGAGTTTTGGTGGAGTTTTGGTCGAGTTCTGGTGGAGTTTTGGTCGAGTTTTGGTTGAGTTCTGGTCGAGTTTTGGTTGAGTTCTGGTGGAGTTTTGGTGGAGTTTTGGTGGAGTTTTGGTGGAGTTTTGGTGGAGTTTTGGTCGAGGTTTGGTCGAGGTTTGGTCGAGGTTTGGTCGAGGTTTGGTCGAGGTTTGGTCGAGGTTTGGTCGAGGTTTGGTCGAGGTTTGGCGTGTTCCCTCACCAGAGCGTGCAGTGTGGACACGTTGAACAGCCCCAGTTTTCCCAGCATGCACTTGGAGGCGCGTGAGGCGGCAGACAGAGGGTTCTTGGGGTTGGGCAGCTCGAGGCCCTGGAGACTGGACAGGTACGACTTAAACCTGAACAGGGCCAGACTGAGGCTCTCCAGGCTCTGCTCCCATTGGCTGATCTGAAAACAAACAAAAACAAACACACCAATCAGTGACAGAAACAAAGAAACAGGATTTTACTTAAAGTCCCACTGCGGAACATTTCAGGTTGTGGACATACTTGATGATTACCGGGCAAATCCAGAATGATCTCTGTATTTTTGTACACAGGGACATCAGTCTGGACCCCACGTCCTCTGTCTCTGTCTCACCTGAAGAAACGTCATCGTCCAATCAGATTTGTTTATTTCAGTGACACATTGAAACAAAGCAGCTGATTGGTCAGTCACTGCTCGGCTCAGATCAACAGTTTGGTGCTTCACTTCATAATTTTGTTGTTTTTGTTCATATTTGTTTTGATAGGACGGCCCATGCTTGTCCCTGATTGGCTAATCCACCTGTGAGTCACGCCCACAGGACTCATATCTTGGTAAAGTATTTGAAGTATTGAAGTATTAAAATATTGATGTTTAAGTATTAAGGTATTGATATTAAAGTATTGATTTATACAGTACTGCCAAGTTCTGACTTTGCAGTGACCCTTGACCTTCTGTGGTCCACCGCTGCGTCGCACGGACCATCAGCAGAGACGAGGGGGCGTCTCCCTCGACTCACAAATGGACGACAGGAGGCGTGGTCAGTCTGACAGACCTGCCAGATCCATCAAACTGAGGACGCCTGGACATCAGCTGAGACACGTCACAGGGGACAGGAGACCAGAGACAGGTGACTAGAGACATGTCACAGGGGACACACCTCTGATGAAGGAGGAAGTGCTTCAGGGAAACAAATATTCAGCTTTTTAAAAAATTTGTCTTATTAGAAGAAAACACAAAGTTTCTGCCTCTGACAGTTTCAGTAAAGTCCACCTGAGACACTGAGCTGTCCACAGCTCAGGTGAAACGTCGGGATTCTACAGGGACGTGAACATTGGGATTCTACAGGGACGTGAACACAACGTGGTTCTCAGTCCATAAGTCCCATGTTCCTGGAGCTGGACCTTCATGTGGAGCTCCTCAGACTCATGTTCAAATCATTGAGTCAGAACAAAACCACCAGAGCAGATTTGGCTTGAGGATCTACTCAGGGTTTAGATCAAACTGTACTTCTCACACTCCGTACTTTTACTCTTACAAGAGTAATATGTACAGAGTAACGGTACTTTTACTCGAGTAAAAGTTGTGCTTCCTCTTCCCGCTGTGTCTTCACATTTGTGTTTCTTGCAGCTCCTTCAGATCTGATTTTTGTTTATTTCATGTTTTGTCCTTCAAATTATAAATCAGATGTTTCAGACAGTTTCAGACAGTTCCTCTCTAAGTTCCTCTTTACTGGAGAAGAACTTTTCTCAAATATTTTAGTCTCTGTTCTGTCCTCGTGCTCAGGGTCTGAATAACTTCCTGAGAACAAAACCAGGAAAACACAACAAGAGGAAGAGAATTATGTAACGACAGCAAGAACAGAACCACGAGGACTGAACCAGGACTAAAACAGGACTAAAACAGGACTGAACCAGGACTAAAACAGGACTAAAACAGGACTGAACCAGGACTAAAACAGGACTAAAACAGGACTGAACCAGGACTAAAACAGGACTGAACCAGGACTAAAACAGGACTATGGGTGCTTTCACACTGACAGCATTTGGTGCGCACCAAATGGCCCATTCGAACCAAAAGTTCTTAGTTCGGTTCGTTTTCGTTAGTGTGAATGCAATCTCGGTACTTTGGTGCGCACCAAATCAACCGGTCCGAGACCGATAAAAAGGGGTGGTCTCGGATCGCTTTATCTGCCCTACTTTGGTACGGTTCATCTGGTGTGAAAGCAACCAAACCAAATTGGACGGAACCGAATGCATTATGGGAATGCATTATGTTTCTGTTTACTCGGTCGCGAGGGCACGTCTCTTCTCCCTGAAGAGGCGTGCAATGCGCCGTCGGCGAGTCGAATAACTTATAAGTTGTCTTTGGAGTCGCAGCCGCAAAACATGTTCGAAATTATTCGAAATTGCAGAAAATTACCTACACGTACAAAATAATGTATGATGATCAGCGCCAGGAGCGCAAGGCAAAGCTGTTCCTCCATGGTGATCGAAAGTGGCGTGTTTTTTAGTCCGGTTCCGGTGACGATGGTCTTCGCGGTCTATTTTGGTTCGTTTAGAACTATGCATATGTGAAAGCAAACCGTACCCACGTCTGTTTGCTACATTGGAACATTTTTCTGACTAGTGCGGACCAAAGCAATCGAACCATAGGTGTGAAAGCGCCCTGAAACAGGACTGAACCAGGACTAAAACAGGACTAAACCAGGACTAAACCAGGACTAAACCAGGACTAAACCAGGACTAAACAAGTGTATAGAAACATTCAAAAAGACTAAACCAGGATTTAATCAGGACTAAAACAGGACTGAACCAGGACTAAAACAGGACTAAAACAGGACTAAAACAGGACTAAAACAGGACTGAACCAGGACTAAAACAGGACTAAAACAGGACTGAACCAGGACTAAAACAGGACTGAACCAGGACTGAACCAGGACTAAAACAAGGTACTGAACCAGGACTAAAACAGGACTAAACCAGGACTGAACCAGGACTAAAACAGGACTAAACCAGGACTAAAGCAGGACTGAACCAGGACTGAACCAGGACTAAAACAAGGTACTGAACCAGGACTAAAACAGGACTAAAACAGGACTGAACCAGGACTAAAACAGGACTAAAACAGGACTAAACCAGGACTGAACCAGGACTAAAACAGGACTAAACCAGGACTGAACCAGGACTAAAACAAGGAAAACAAAAGTCAAGCAGAAGAGTTATGTAACAGCAGTAGAAGACAGGGGATCACGTGGACTCTCCAAATCCAGGACTAAACCGGGACTCAGTCTGGACCAGAGTCTGCAGGACTCCTCCTCGGTCTGAGGTCTAAACAAATCCGTCTCAAAACCTGGTCTAGACCCTCCTCATGTCCACCCCAGTCCACAGAACTGTAACCCAGTCTGTAACCAGGACTAAACCAGGACTAAACCAGGACTGAACCAGGACTAAACCAGGACTGAACCAGGACTAAACCAGGACTAAACCAGGAGTAAACCAGGACTAAACCAGGACTAAACCAGGACTAAACCAGGACTAAACAAGTGTATAGAAACATTCAAAAAGACTAAACCAGGATTTAATCAGGACTAAAACAGGAATGTCCCATTTGACTCATGAGCTCTCTTCTCCTAAACCAGTCCCTGGTCCGGGTCTAGACCAGTCCCAGATCCTGAGGGAAGGGTCTTTGGGGTCTCAGGTTTCGTGGTGCTGTTGTGGGTGGAGCGTGGAGGGTGGTGCTGTACATGAGAGTCAACACAGAGTGGAAAGTACGACATGTGGAAAAAATCTCTGAAAACCACGGCTCTGTGCACGGGGCTGCTGCTGGAGCTGGAGGTGCTGTGGAGGTGCTGTGGAGGTGCTGTGGAGGTGCTGTGGAGGAGGTGCTGGTGGAGCTGGTGGTGAAGAGTCGTAGAAGTACGTAGAACCAGGATAATACCAAAATTCAACCAATACTTCATCAGGTTTCAAAACCAAAACAAAAGAAAGGACCAAAACAGGACTAACCAGGACATTAAACCAGGACTATCCCCACTCTAACCCCGGTCTAACCCTGGTCTAACCCCGGTCTAACCCCGGTCTAACCCAGGTCTAAACCCGGTCTAACCCCGGTCTAACCCCGGTCTAATCCCGGTCTAATCCCGGTCTAACCCAGGTCTAACCCCGGTCTAACCCCGGTCTAACCCAGGTCTAAACCCGGTCTAACCCCGGTCTAACCCCGGTCTAACCCCGGTCTAACCCCGGTCTAAACCCGGTCTCACCTGAGCCTGGATGCTGTGTCGTGTGTCTGTCTCGGTGATGAGGCTGAGCTGGAGGGCGGCCATCTTCTTCACCCTTTGCTCCGCCTCCATCTTCTGCAACAGGAAGTGCACACGCTCCTGCAGGAAGTCCAGCGTGTCGCCGTGGTGACCCCTGTGTCTGCAGGCCGTCGCCGCGGCAACAGAGTGGACCGAGGTGATCCAGGCCTCGAGGTCCGACTGAGAGGAGGCCTGAGGAGGAACACAAACAGGAGAGGGTTAAACTGGGCTAGACCTGGTTCAGACCTGGTTTAGTCCTGGTTTAGACCTGGTTTAGACCTGGTTCAGACCTGGTTTAGTCCTGGTTCAGACGTGTCTTTAATCGGACAGAGATGTTTCACACAGAAGGTCCTTGCTCTAACACTTAATTACGGGGCATTAGTTCCGTATCGATCAGGCCCGTCTCCGTGGTAACGCTGATAACGAACGGCCACTGTGAGTTTCACTAATGAGATGCTGAATTACCCGTGATGGACCAATCACACGGCTCCATTCACACATACCGCTTTTATAGTGACAAAATGTTCCTGAGTATGGCATTAAGCTCATCGTATATTTATAGAATTACTGTGTGTGAGTGCGCCCGCCTCTCCACAGAGCTGACCTGGTGACTTCACGTGCTTGTCCCAATGTCAAGAGATATGTTTAATGTTATACTGTGGAACATTTCAGGCAAAGCAATAAGATCTCCATGGAGACAAACAGCTGTGTCTGAGCTTAGATAAGTGGGTCCTGGTTTAGTCCTGGTTTAGTCCTGGTTCAGTCCTGGTTCAGTCCTAGTTTAGTCCTGGTTCAGTCCTGGTTTAGTCCTGGTTTAGTCCTGGTTTAGTCCTAGTTTAGTCCTGGTTTAGTCCTGGTTCAGTCCTGGTTCAGTCCTGGTTTAGTCCTGGTTCAGTCCTGGTTCAGTCCTGGTTCAGTCCTGGTTTAGTCCTGGTTTAGTCCTGGTTCAGTCCTGGTTCAGTCCTGGTTTAGTCCTGTTTTAGTCCTAGTTTAGTCAAAGCACCCTTAGGGCGCTTTCACACCTATGGTTCGATTGCTTTGGTCCGCACTAGTCAGAAAAATGTTCCAATGTAGCAAACAGACGTGGGTACGGTTTGCTTTCACATATGCAGAGTTCTAAACGAACCAAAACAGACCGCGAAGACCATCGTCACCGGAACCGGACTAAAAAACACGCCACTTTCGATCACCATGGAGGAACAGCTTTGCCTTGCGCTCCTGGCGCTGATCATCATACATTATTTTGTACGTGTAGGTACCGTATTTTCCGGACTATTGAGCGCACCTGAATATAAGCCGCATCAACTAAATTTTCAAAGAATTTTATTTTTGTACATATATAGGCCGCACCTGTCTATAAGCCGCAGGTGTCCACGTCTTCAAGAAGTTTTCAAGTTCCGAGCATCTGCTTGTATTGCCTCTAAAGCTTTTGTCGTCTTTTTGCATTGAGTCAGTTCGTCACGCGCGAGAGTCGCTCTGGCGCTCTACTGCGCATGTCTCGAGCAGAAAGAGCCGCTGTCCTGTCTGGGATCATGTCAGTGTCTGGGATCATGTCCGTGTCTGGGATCATGTCAGTGTCTTGTATCATGTCAGTGTCTTGTATCATGTCAGTGTCTTGTATCAGGTCAGTGTCTGGGATCAGGTCAGTGTCTGGGATCATGTCAGTGTCTGGGATCATGTCAGTGTCTTGTATCATGTCAGTGTCTTGTATCATGTCAGTGTCTTGTATCATGTCAGTGTCTTGTATCATGTCAGTGTCTTGTATCATGTCAGTGTCTTGTATCATGTCAGTGTCTTGTATCATGTCAGTGTCTTGTATCATGTCAGTGTCTTGTATCATGTCAGTGTCTGGGATCAGGTCAGTGTCTGGGATCATGTCGGTGTCTTGTATCATGTCGGTGTCTTGTATCATGTCGGTGTCTTGTATCATGTCAGTGTCTTGTATCATGTCAGTGTCTTGTATCATGTCAGTGTCTTGTATCATGTCAGTGTCTTGTATCATGTCAGTGTCTGGGATCAGGTCAGTGTCTGGGATCATGTCAGTGTCTTGTATCATGTCAGTGTCTGGGATCATGTCAGTGTCTTGTATCATGTCAGTGTCTTGTATCATGTCAGTGTCTGGGATCAGGTCAGTGTCTTGTATCATGTCAGTGTCTTGTATCATGTCAGTGTCTTGTATCATGTCAGTGTCTTGTATCATGTCAGTGTCTTGTATCATGTCAGTGTCTTGTATCATGTCAGTGTCTTGTATCATGTCAGTGTCTTGTATCATGTCAGTGTCTTGTATCATGTCAGTGTCTTGTAGGATTTCAGCAGATTTCAGGCTCTCCCGGGGGTCGGGGTTAGTTGTATCGATCATGTATGAGTGGATGTCCAGCTACTGAAGTTTGAGACGTTTCGTCTCGTCATTTACGCTTCACCTGCATTTAACACATACGGGTCATTAAGACGTATCCCACTCACTAATGTTCATTTAGCAGCAGAACTTATTTTATCACGCAGCGATAAACTGTTTTAGTGCTGACAACAGCGCTAGCGAGTGTTCTAACTAACCCTAACC
The DNA here is from genome assembly GCA_029959045.1 of Taenioides sp. WSHXM2023. Lineage (NCBI taxonomy): Eukaryota > Metazoa > Chordata > Actinopteri > Gobiiformes > Gobiidae > Taenioides > Taenioides sp. WSHXM2023. The sequence continues at coordinate 26,809,142 of CM057103.1, forward strand.
CATGTTCACCGCACAGACAGCGGCGCTTTCTGCACTCAAGCTGCGCGCACATCCGCTGTGTTCATAGACGAATAATCCGTCCATATATGAGCCGCATCGTTGTATAAGCCGCAGGGTTCAAAGTGTGAGAAAAAAGTAGCGGCTTATAGTCCGGAAAATATGGTAATTTTCTGCAATTTCGAATAATTTCGAACATGTTTTGCGGCTGCGACTCCAAAGACAACTTATAAGTTATTCGACTCGCCGACGGCGCATTGCACGCCTCTTCAGGGGGAAGAGACGTGCCCTCGCGACCGAGTAAACAGAAACATAATGCATTCCCATAATGCATTCGGTTCCGTCCAATTTGGTTTGGTTGCTTTCACACCAGATGAACCGTACCAAAGTAGGGCAGATAAAGCGATCCGAGACCACCCGTTTTTATCGGTCTCGGACCGGTTGATTTGGTGCGCACCAAAGTACCGAGATTGCATTCACACTAACGAAAACGAACCGAACTAAGAACTTTTGGTTCGAATGGGCCATTTGGTGCGCACCAAATGCTGTCAGTGTGAAAGCACCCTAAGTTTAGTCCTAGTTTAGTCCTGGTTTAGTCCTGGTTTATTTCTTCAGTGTTTTCAAGTCCTTCTCTGTTTTTTCTTTCAGTTACCAATATCCACACACACAAAAATTAAAGTGCAGATAATTTGAAAATAAATTTAATTATCAAATCCTCAAAAAAAAAAAAGAAAAAAAAAAAAAAAAAACACGTCTGTGGTATAAAAGTAAGAAAAAAAGTGAAAGAGTGAAAGTGTGACAGAGTGACAGAGTGAAAGTGTGACAGAGTGAAAGAGTGACAGAGTGAAAGTGTGACAGAGTGACAGAGTGAAAGTGTGACAGAGTGAAAGAGTGACAGAGTGAAAGTGTGACAGAGTGACAGAGTGAAAGTGTGACAGAGTGAAAGAGTGACAGAGTGAAAGTGTGACAGAGTGAAAGAGTGAAAGTGTGACAGTGTGACAGAGTGAAAGTGTGACAGAGTGAAAGTGTGACAGAGTGAAAGTGTGACAGTGTGACAGAGTGAAAGTGTGAAAGAGTGAACGTGTAACAGAGTGACAGAGTGAAAGTGTGACAGAGTGAAAGAGTGACAGAGTGAAAGTGTGACAGAGTGAAAGAGTGACAGAGTGAAAGTGTGACAGAGTGAAAGTGTGACAGAGTGAAAGAGTGACAGAGTGAAAGTGTGACAGAGTGACAGAGTGAAAGTGTGAAAGAGTGAACGTGTAACAGAGTGACAGAGTGAAAGTGTGACAGTGAAAGAGTGAAAGTGTGACAGAGTGAGAGTGTGACAGTGTGACAGAGTGAAAGTGACAGAGTAACAGAGTGAAAGTGTGACAGAGTGAAAGAGTGACAGAGTGAAAGTGTGACAGTGTGACAGAGTGAAAGTGTGACAGAGTGAAAGTGACAGAGTAACAGTGAAAGTGTGACAGAGTGACAGTGTGACAGAGTGAAAGAGTGACAGAGTGAAAGTGTGACAGAGTGACAGAGTGAAAGTGTGACAGTGTGACAGAGTGAAAGTGTGACAGAGTGACAGAGTGAAAGTGTGACAGTGAAAGAGTGAAAGTGTAACAGAGTGACAGAGTGAAAGTGTGACAGAGTGACAGAGTGAAAGTGTGACAGTGAAAGAGTGAAAGTGTGAAAGAGTGAAAGTGTGACAGAGTGAGAGTGTGACAGAGTGAAAGTGTGACAGTGTGACAGAGTGAAAGTGACAGAGTGAAAGTGACAGAGTGAAAGTGACAGAGTAACAGAGTAAAAGTGTGACAGAGTGAAAGAGTGACAGTGTGACAGAGTGACAGAGTGAAAGTGTGACAGAGTGACAGAGTGAAAGTGTGACAGTGACAGAGTGAAAGAGTGAAAGTGTGACAGAGTGAGAGTGTGACAGAGTGAAAGTGTGACAGTGTGACAGAGTAACAGAGTAAAAGTGTGACAGTGTGACAGAGTGACAGAGTGAAAGTGTGAAAGAGTGAAAGTGTGACAGAGTGAAAGTGTGACAGAGTGAAAGTGTGACAGAGTGAGAGTGTGACAGAGTGACAGTGTGAAAGTGTGACAGAGTGAAAGTGTGACAGAGTGAAAGAGTGAACGTGTGACAGAGTGAGAGTGTGAAAGTGTGACAGAGTGACAGTGTGACAGAGTGACAGAGTGAGAGTGTGACAGAGTGAAAGTGTGACAGAGTGACAGAGTGAAAGTGTGACAGTGTGACAGAGTGAAAGTGACAGAGTAACAGAGTGAAAGTGTGACAGAGTGAAAGAGTGACAGAGTGACAGTGTGACAGAGACAGAGTGAAAGTGTGACAGAGTGAAAGTGTGACAGTGTGAAAGTGTGACAGAGTGACAGTGAAAGTGTGACAGAGTGACAGAGTGAAAGTGTGACAGAGTGAAAGTGTGACAGAGTGAAAGTGTGACAGAGTGAAAGAGTGAAAGTGACAGAGTGAAAGTGTGACAGAGTGAAAGTGTGACAGAGTGACAGAGTGAAAGTGTGACAGTGTGACAGAGTGAAAGTGACAGAGTAACAGAGTGAAAGTGTGACAGAGTGAAAGAGTGACAGTGTGACAGAGTGAGAGTGACAGAGTGAAAGTGTGACAGAGTGACAGTGTGACAGAGTGACAGTGTGACAGAGTGAGAGTGACAGAGTGAAAGTGTGACAGAGTGAAAGTGTGACAGAGTGAAAGTGTGAGAGAGTGAAAGTGTGACAGAGTGACAGAGTGAAAGTGTGACAGAGTGACAGTGTGAAAGTGTGACAGAGTGACAGTGTGAAAGTGTGACAGAGTGACAGAGTGAAAGTGTGACAGAGTGAAAGTGTGAGAGAGTGAAAGTGTGACAGAGTGAAAGTGTGACAGAGTGACAGAGTGAAAGTGTGACAGAGTGAAAGAGTGAAAGTGTAACAGAGTGACAGAGTGAAAGTGTGACAGTGTGACAGAGTGACAGAGTGAAAGTGTGACAGAGTGACAGAGTGAAAGTGTGACAGAGTGACAGAGTGAAAGTGTGACAGAGTGAAAGAGTGAAAGTGTAACAGAGTGACAGAGTGAAAGTGTGACAGTGTGACAGAGTGAAAGTGTGACAGAGTGACAGAGTGAAAGTGTGAGAGAGTGAAAGTGTGACAGAGTGAAAGTGTGACAGAGTGACAGAGTGAAAGTGTGACAGAGTGAAAGAGTGAAAGTGTGACAGAGTGAGAGTGTGACAGAGTGAAAGTGTGACAGAGTGACAGTGTTAAAGTGTGACAGAGTGAAAGTGACAGAGTGAAAGTGTGACAGAGTGAAAGTGTGAAAGAGTGAAAGTGTGACAGAGTGAAAGTGTGACAGAGTGAAAGAGTGAAAGTGTGACAGAGTGAAAGGCATTTTCTCTTTTTCTTCTCTTTTTTAATTTTAATCTGCGCGGGGAGCAGCAGATGTGAACCTGGACGCTCGTCTCACTGGACTGAAGAATCGTTCAAGAATCGTTGGAGTTTGTCTGGAGTGATTCTCCTGGAGCTCCAGGGGGCAGAGGAGGAGAGGCCCACGTCTTTATCCCAGTCCGACATCTGTTCACTGGGTATGAATGAGCGAGGGGCAGGGTGAAGGGTGGAGGTCAAGAGACGCACACGCCCACTGTGTGTGTGTGTGTGTGTGTGTGTGTGTGTCCGTGTGTGTGGGAATCTGTTGGCGTCACGCTCAGCACGCTGCTCATTTACACGACAAAAACAAACACCTGCCACAGCCACGAGAGAGACTGAACCAGGACTGAACCAGGACTGAACCAGGACTGAACCAGGACTGAACCAGGAGTAGAGGACTAGATCAGGACATCTGCAGGTCCATACCACAGTTACATAAGACACTGTGTTTCTGCAGGTTCGGTCTCTGCTTCAGCTGGTCTACAGTCCAGTCAGTCCCGTTTCAGTGCCCTCTCCGTACCCACACCAGCTCTCAGGGTGGGTCGGAGTGGCACTGGATTCTTGCATAACTTTGGAATTGGAGGAATGTTGGGAATGTTAAACGGGACTATCGAAGACAAACTCCCAGTGAGACGAGTTTAAATCTGTCTCTGCAGCTGCAGACGCTCCGGGGACAAATGTGAAGCAAGTGTCACGGCAACACATGGACAAGAACCAGGACTGAACCAGGACTGAACCAGGACTGAACCAGGACTAAACCAGGACTAAACGAGGACTGAACCAGGACTGAACCAGGACTGAACCAGGACTAAAGCAGGACTAAAGCAGGACTGAACCAGGACTAAAGCAGGACTGAACCAGGACTAAAGCAAGACTGAACCAAGACTGAACCAGGACTGAACCAGGACTAAACCAGGACTGAAATAGGACTAAACCAGGACTAAAGCAGACCGTGTAAACAGAAGTCCTCACCTGGAGCAGATAGACCTGTCCGACGGCGTTGCTCAGACAGAACACGTGCTCTTTGGTTGGATGTTCAGGGACCGGCTGCACCAGACTGTCCCACATGCACAGCTCCATCACAAGGCCCAGGGCCTCCTCGCTCAGCTCCATCACAGGGCCCACATCTTGGTCCAAGTCCTGGTCCGGGTCCTGGTCTAGGTCCTGGTCTGGGTACTGGTCCTGACCGGGAGACTTAAAGAACTGCAGCCAGCAACCTAAAGGGAAGAGAGAGTTAGACCCGTTTTAATTCTGGCTTAGTCCTAGTTTAGAACAAGTTCCTCTTGTTCTGGTTAAGTCTTAATTTAGTCCTGGTCCAGTCCTGGTCCAGTCCTGGTCCAGTCCTGGTTCAGTCCTGGTCTAGTCCTGGTTCAGTCCTGGTCTAGTCCTGGTCTCACCTCTGAGCTTGACCCAGTATTTCTTCCACTTTCTCCTTGGTACAAGTTGGAGTTGGTCTTTGTTGAGTTTGATCAGAGGTTTGATCCAGATCCAGCCCGCTCTCCGGACCACTCCTCGGTCTAGACCCTTGTCCTGGTTTAGTCCTGGTGCAGACCTGAGATCTTGGTCCTCCTGTTCCACAGAGTCCGGGTCTGAGGAGGTCTGGGTGGATCCTAAAGTCGACTTGGACTCTAGATCCTGTCTGAAGTTCTGATAGATGCTGAAGTGGTGGTCTAGATCGGACTTGGTTTGGTCCTGGTTTAGACCGGACTTGTCCTGGTTCTGAAGCGGGTTAAAGGACCAGATACTGCCGAGGTCTGGATCCTGAAAGAAGACAAGACAGTTTAGACCTGGTTTAGACCTGGTTTAGTCCTGGTTTAGTCCTGGTTTAGTCCTGGTTTAGTCCTGGTTTAGTCCTGGTTCAGTCCTGGTTCAGTCCTGGTTTAGTCCTGGTTTAGTCCTGGTTTAGTCCTGGTTTAGACCTGGTAGTGTTCTGGCTAAGTAACAGCACAAATCAGATCACCTATTGGAGTTCAGATCAGTATCTGTCGCATCTTTATGGTCAGATTGTGATAAAATAAAACTCAGATTAAAGTCTAACAAAGCCTCAGACAGAGCAGTGCCTACAGTTAGCATCACACCCCCAGGAAATGTTGATGACAACAGCTGCAAAGAATCAATACTGACTAGGTGTGGTAACTTTCAATTATAATCTGAACGTTCTCACCTGGACCCGCCTCTTTTTGATTCTCAGACTTCCTGTCCAGTCGCTCCACTTCCTGATCCGGGTTCTGAACACGTCTTTCTTCTCGGCCTCTGCTCCGGTCCTCATGAGGTCTTTAAAATCCTGGTCCAAAACCAGCTCTGGGGACGATTCTGGACTCGGGAGTTGGAAGGACTCTCCAAATCCGCTATCCTGACAGGAATTGCTCAAATTTACTTCACATTTTTCCAGATTTTCTTCTGAGCTCAAACTCCCATTTTTGATGCTTGAAATTCCACAATTCCGATCAAAATCATTATGAGAATTACTCCACGAATTCTCAAAAATATTATTGGTAAAAACTGGCCCAAAATCCGAGTTTAAATCCACTTTTTGGTGTTTAGTTGTTCGACTCTGGGTCCTGATTGGTTGATTGGGTTTTCTGTAGCTCCGCCCACTCGCTCTGTGGCCACGCCCCCACCAGGTGTTTGTAGAGTGAAGCTCCGCCCCCTCACAGGTAAAGTTACTGTCACTGTTTCCCATGGTTACCTGGAAAAAAATTATGTGAATATTCATTTGTTCCTCATTGTTTTGGTCCTGGTTTACTCCTGGTTTAGTCCCAGTTAAGCTGTGGTTTAGTCCTGGTTTAGTCCTGGTTTAGTGTTGGTTTAGTCCTGGTTCAGTCCTGGTTCAGTCCTGGTTTAGTCCTGGTTTAGTCCTGGTTCAGTCCTGGTTTAGTCCTGGTTTAGTCCTGGTTTAGTGTTGGTTTAGTCCTGGTTCAGTCCTGGTTCAGTCCTGGTTTAGTCCTGGTTCAGTCCTGGTTTAGTCCTGTTCAGTCCTGGTTTAGTCTTGGTTTAGTCCTGGTTCAGGTGGTCCGCTGAATCAAAACAGTTTAATTTAAGGAGAACTCATCAATAAACGATGATCATGAATATTTAACACTGAGAACAGGGACAAGGGAGGGCATCTGACACACAGGGATACAGGATGGGAGGGCATCTGACACACGGGGATATAAGCAGTTGTGATGACACTTGACAAAACTATATTAAACTCTATAATCAGATTAGCATTAGCGTGGTTAGCGTTAGCATAAGCGTAAACATTCCCGTGTCTCTAAACTTTCAGCGGGAAAATACAGAAGTTTTCCAACGTTTAAATCGGAATTATTTTCTTTCCACTCATGACATCACCAACTCTCCTTCAGTTACAGAGCGAAACTACAGGGTCAACCTTCAGAACATTTAGTCCTGGTTTAGTCCTGGTTTGGTCCTGGTTTAGTCTTGGTTTAATCCTGGTTTAGTTCTTGTTTAGTCCTGGTTTAGTCCTGGTTTAATCCTTGTTTAGTCCTGGTTTAGTCCTGATTTAGTCCTGTATTTGACCCGTCTTCCTTTAGTTTTTGTTCTGGTTCAGTCTTGGTTTCACACATAAACTGAGTCTTCTTTGGTCCTTTAGTTTTGTCTCCGCTTTAGTCCAGCTTTAGTTCAGCTTTAGTCCAGCTTTAGTCCAGTTTTAGTCCAGTTTTAGTCCAGTTTTAGTCCTGTTTTAGTCCCACTTTAGTCCAGTTTTAGTCCTGTTTTAGTCCCACTTTAGTCCAGCTTTAGTTCAGCTTTAGTCCAGCTTTAGTTCAGCTTTAGTCCAGCTTTAGTCCAGCTTTAGTCCAGTTTTAGTCCAGCTTTAGTCCAGTTTTAGTCCTGTTTTAGTCCCACTTTAGTTCAGTTTTAGTCCAGCTTTAGTCCAGTTTTAGTCCAGTTTTAGTCCAGTTTTAGTCCAGCTTTAGTCCAGTTTTAGTCCAGTTTTAGTCCAGCTTTAGTCCAGTTTTAGTCCAGTTTTAGTCCCACTTTAGTTCAGCTTTAGTCCAGCTTTAGTCCAGTTTTAGTCCCGTTTTAGTCCCGTTTCGTACCTTGTGTTTGTCCGTCCCTCATGTCTCCCTCATGTCTCGTGCTCCTCTGGCTCCTCGACTCTGTCAAACCCAGCTGCTCTCTCTCTCTCTCTCTCTGTCCCCTCCCTTTGTTTGTGTTTGTTACTCCTCCCCTCTTCCCGCTCTCTCTCTTCCCGCTCTCTCTCTTCCCGCTCTCTCTCTTCCCGCTCTCTCTCTTCCCGCTCTCTCTCTTCCCGCTCTCTCTCTTCCCGCTCTCTCTCTATACCCCTCCTCTCTCTCTCTTTAGCCCCTCATTGTGTCTCTTTGTCTCTCGCCCCCCTCCCTTCTTCCCTCTCTCTCCCTATCCCCCCTTCCTTCCTCCTCTCTCTCTCTCTCTCTCTCTCTCTCTCCTCCTCTCTCTCTCCTCCTCTCTCTCTCCTCCTCTCTCTCTCTCTCCTCCTCCTCCTCTCTCGCCCTCTCTCTCTCCTCCTCCTCCTCTCTCTCTCCTCCTCCTCCTCTCTCTCCTCCTCCTCCTCTCTCCTCCTCCTCTCTCTCTCTCTCTCCTCCTCCTCCTCTCTCGCCCTCTCTCTCTCCTCCTCCTCCTCTCTCTCTCCTCCTCCTCCTCTCTCTCCTCCTCCTCCTCTCTCTCTCTCTCCTCTCTCTCTCTCCTCCTCTCTCTCTCCTCCTCTCTCTCTCTCTCTCCTCCTCCTCCTCTCTCGCCCTCTCTCTCTCCTCCTCCTCCTCTCTCTCTCCTCCTCCTCCTCTCTCTCTCTCCTCCTCTCTCTCTCTCTCCTCCTCCTCTCTCTCTCTCTCTCCTCTCTCTCTCTCCTCCTCTCTCCTCCTCTCTCTCTCTCTCTCCTCCTCCTCCTCTCTCGCCCTCTCTCTCTCCTCCTCCTCCTCTCTCTCTCCTCCTCCTCCTCTCTCTCCTCCTCCTCCTCTCTCTCTCCTCCTCTCTCTCTCTCTCTCTCCTCCTCCTCCTCTCTCTCTCTCTCTCTCCTCCTCTCTCTCTCCTCCTCTCTCTCTCTCTCCTCCTCCTCCTCCTCTCTCGCCCTCTCTCTCTCTCCTCCTCCTCTCTCGCCCTCTCTCTCCTCCTCCTCTCTCGCCCTCTCTCTCTCTCCTCCTCTCTCGCTCTCTCGCTCTCTCTCTCTCTCATCTCATTGTGTCTTTATGTCTCTCGCCCCCCATGTCTCAGTTTGTTCCTCTGTTCATTCCTCCATTTTTTCCTCCCTTCGTTCCTCCCTTCGTTCTCCGTTTCTTTCACTCAGACTTCTGGACGTGTTTCAGGTTTTCGGACAGACTCTGCCTTTGTGCCGTTGAGCTCCACATGTTTTGGGCGGAGGAAGTTTGGACTAAAATAATAATAGACCGGACCAGAGACCAGACCAGAGACCAGACCAGACCAGAGACCAGAGACCAGACCAGAGACCGGACCAGAGACCGGACCAGAGACCAGACCAGAGACCAGACCAGAGACCAGACCAGAGACCAGACCAGAGACCAGAGACCAGAGACCAGACCAGAGACCAGACCAGAGACCAGACCAGAGACCAGACCAGAGACCAGACCAGAGACCGGACCAGAGACCAGAGACCAGACCAGAGACCGGACCAGAGACCAGACCAGAGACCAGACCAGAGACCAGAGACCAGAGACCAGAGACCAGAGACCAGAGACCAGACCAGAGACCAGAGACCAGAGACCAGAGACCAGAGACCAGAGACCAGAGACCAGACCAGAGACCAGAGACCAGACCAGAGACCAGAGACCAGAGACCAGACCAGAGACCAGAGACCAGAGAGGGTCTGGAGGAGATGGAGGATGGGTCTTTGTTCCTGAATGAAAAGAACCGCCTGAAGAAGCAGATGGTTGAAGACAAATGGAGGAGAGGGAGTCACACAGAAAAACAAACCAGGCAGGGTTACAGGTCAGATCTGTGGATAGGAGGCCGCGCTCACTGTAAGAATGACAGAGAGCAGGTGCCCTCGAGTGAACTGGAGCCAGAGTCGATGGAGCCAGAGTGTGGCCATGCTCACTTCCTGTTTGGAACGCAGCGGCTAGCGGATTAGCTCTGTCCATTTCTACAAACAGACGTCCACAAGCTCCTCCAGAAGAACCTGGAGCTCAGTTTGTGTTTGACTCATTTACGGCTCATTTTACCCTCGCTCCAAACGTCCACTTTTAGACCTGGTTTAGACCTGGTTTAGACCTGGTTTAGACCTGGTTTAGACCTGGTTTAGACCCGGAATAGTCCTGTTATAGACCTGGTTTAGTCCCAGATTAGACCTGGAGTAGTTCTGTTATAGACCTGGTTTAGATCTGTTTTGGTCCTAGATTAGACCTGTGATAGACCTGGTTTAGATCTGGTTTAGATCTGTTTTAGTCCTAGATTAGACCTGTGATAGACCTGGTTTAGATCTGGTGGTACTTCGTGTGAGAAGTTGGACTTGTCACATTCTCAGTTGCTGCAGTTTTATTTTGAGTTCACAGGAGGTGGAGTTTCACTTTTCTAATGTCCGGATAAAATACATCTTAAAATGTCTTGAAGAAATAAACTGGGACTAGACCAGGACTAGACCAGGACTTTTGGACCAGGTCTGGAGGAATTCCGTGTTTTGATCGTCGTCTTTGAACCAGGGCCAAAGACCCCCTAAATTAGTCCACATACAAGTCCAGAGACCAGGATTAGTCCAGCCCCGCCCAAAACCAAGACCAACAAAGACCCAAAACCAACACCTGGTCTAGACCTGGATTTGGAGGGACTTTAGACCTCCTGAGTCGACACTGAAAATACTCTAGTACCGTGTCAGGAAAATAACCCAGGATACGGCATTATAGAGTCATGTTTTTATTATAACTGTGCTTTATTAAAGGCGCACTATGTCACTTTTCTGTTAGAGGGCCTCCACCTGCTTGTCTCCATGGAGATATCATCGCTTTGCCTGAAATGTACCACAATGTGGCATTAAACTCCATTTAATGCTTAGATAATGCCTTCACTTAACATAATGTTTAATGCCATACTGTGGAACATTACAGGCACCGTGATAAATAACTATAAACATCTCCATGGAGACAGAAAAGTTACAGAGTGGAGCTTTAGAGAGTGCAGAGGGCTGTTCTGTGCAGAGGCGGATCAGGAAACACACAGGAAGTGGTTTGGGCGTCGGGTCTGTGCCTCAGAGTCTCTGTAACTGTCACAGAGTCACATGATGTCATCAACATGCTAACTGAGGGCACTGCTCTGTCTGAAGCTCTGTTAGACTTTAATCTTTATTTCATCACAGTCTGACCATAAAGCCCTAATTTATCTGAACTGATTAAGACCTGGTTTAGAACTAGATTAGACCTGGAATAGTCCTGTAATAGACCTGGTTTAGATCTGGTTTAGACCTAGATTAGACCTGGAATAGTCCTGTAATAGACCTGGTTTAGATCTAGTTTAGACCTAGATTAGACCTGGAATAGTCCTGTAATAGACCTGGTTTAGATCTGGTTTAGACCTAGATTAGACCTGGAATAGTCCTGTAATAGACCTGGTTTAGTCCTACAGTGATCTGATCTGTGCTGTTAAACACGTCCCTCTAAAGAACATCACAGGCACAAGCTAGCATTAGCGTTAGCATCAACATTAGCATTAGCGTTAGCATCAACATTAGCATTAGCGTTAGCATCAACATTAGCATTAGCGTTAGCATCAACATTAGCATTAGCGTTAGCATTAACATTAGCATTAGCATTAGCCAACAGTTTTTCACCTTTTAGTGTCAAATCAAACTCTTGAACAGGACCTTGAACGCTCGACCTGATCACGGGAAAATTAAAATGTGTTGAAAGTGTTTACTAAAGTGTGCATTGTGTCACCATGACAACTGCTGAACATTCCACCATAGAGGTATATGTAAAACACTCACAGGGCACGGTAAAGTCTCATTTGGTCTGAGCTTCTTTATCGTGGGCGATTCTCAGTGAAACGAGCTGTGAGGCACTGAAGACGACACCGAACTCAAACTAAACACGATTTCTGTTTCTTATTTGACTTTAAAACACTTTAAACTGGGCGATTCTGGAAAATCTTCTCTTTTTTTTTTACCTTTCTCTCAGGTTGTAACGTTGTTCCGGATTCATCCCCTGACAGGAGGCGGCAGGGGCACAGCAGCTCCTGGAAAATTCCTAAAAACCTCGACCTTTTTATGTTGTTCTTGTTTGCACTTTAATTTGTTCTTTTGCATAATGTTTTTCTTAATCATGTCATCACATTTGTCCCAGTGAGGGACAGGAGGACACAGGACAAACTGCTCTCCATCATGGCAAAGAGAAATTAAATTTGTCAACTGGACAAAAGTTTATTTGGTCGGTCTATAGCCAGTCTTTTTCAAACCCACAAACACTTTAAGACAAAAACTGGTCCATCCTAAGGACAAAACACCGAGCCACAAACAAAGCAATGTGGTCTACTCCATTCAGTGTAGTGAAGACTGCAGGGGGCGCTACACTGGAGAAACAAAACAGCCACTTCACAAAAGGAGAGAGCAACACCTAAAAGGACCTCAGTCTGCCGTACATCTCCACCTAAAAGGACCTCAGTCTGCCGTACATCTCCACCTAAAAGCCACAGGCCACTCCTTTGAGGACAGCGAGGTCCAGATCTTGGCCAGAGAAAAGAACTGGTTTGAGAGGAGGAGTTAAAGAGGCTATTTTTGTCAAGAAAGAGAATCCTTCCTTGAACAGAAATGGAGGTCTCAGACATCATTTGTCTCCATCTATAACTCTATCCTCAAACCTAAATCAAAACAAACAGAGAAAACAATGGGACTAGCAGGACATGTCCAGAGGTGTGAAAACACCATCATGGCCCTGAATGGTTCTGCTAACTACTCCCCCACTCCCACTCCATATTGAATAGACCCACATGACTAACAGAAACTGTAAATAAATATGTGTGTCTCAGAGTAGTTTTCAGTGTAGTGAGCGCCCCCTTCAGGCAGATATAAGGCAGTGTCCACCAGCGACTGAGGGGTTCTACACACATGCTCTACATCATGGACAATCTTGTTCACCCACTGCCCCAGACTATAGAGGGACAGATAATACTCCCTACAACTGTACAACTGGCCCTTATGTAACAGATAATTCTGTGTTTCCTTTCGACCTCTTGTTTATAACTGTGATATTTGTTTTTTACTTATTCTACATTTACATTTAAATCATTTATGTTTTATTTACACCAGCCTCTTGCTGTTTTTTATTCCTACTTATTTAGAAATTTATTTATTACTCTGTTATTTTAATATAATGTGACATGTGAACTGCTGCGTCCAAATCATTTCCCTGTGGATCAATAAAGTCTAAGTCTAAATCATCACAAACCTGAAGAGGTTTCAGACTCATCCATGCATGTTTGAGTCATCTAGAGATCTCTCCCGGGCCCTATTCAAACCCTTCTCACAGTTAGCAGTACAAGTCTGTACGAGGCTCCGCCCACAAGTCTACGTCCCCCAGGCTCCACACGACAATTCTCCATAAAAACACAAAAACATGAGACAAAACTGAACACAACAACTGGACAAACCTGATGTGATGCAGGAGTTTCATTAGTGCGACGCACACTGAGTGTGTTGGGATAGAGCTCTGAAGGGGGAGGGACTTAGCACAGAGAGCAAAGGGAGGAGAGACTCAGCGCGCCATAAACGAAAGTGAAACTTGTAAAAAAAAGCTAAAATCACAGAGCTGCAGATGTCGTAAACAGGGCAGAGGAAGTGAACGCCTCTGAAGCTTTTAAAGCCTCAGAGACGCAGCAGAAGGTGGAGCAGAAGATGGAGCAGAAGATGGAGAGGTTCAGATGGAGCGCGCTCACTCTGTTCACTGTCGTGGTTCTACTGGACACAGGTAAGAACAGATCTGCTTCAACTTATTACTGGAGATTTTTAAAATGAATTTTCTATCACTAGAGGAACAGTTTCAGACAGCGCAGTACTTACAGTACTACTACTACTACTACTACTACTATTACCACAACAACAATTATTACTACTACTGTTTCAACTACTACTACTGCTACTACTACTTTTATAACTAAAGTCCAAAACTGAACCCACAGGAATCAAAATGTGAAGAAATTTAGAATAGATTTTAGAGACAGACACAGCACGAACACAATATGAAAACCTCTTGTTGCGAAAACCTCACGTCGTGTACAAACACTATTACAACACTAAAAACACTATTACACCTCTCCAAACACTATTACAACACTAAAAACACTATTACACCTCTCCAAACACTATTACAACACTAAAAACACTATTACAACACTAAAAACACTATTACACCTCTCCAAACACTATTACAACACTAAAAACACTATTACACCTCTCCAAACACTATTACAACACTAAAAACACTATTACACTTCTCCAAACTAACACTGACGCTGCTCCAGACGTGTAGGATTTCAATTCAATTCAATTCAATTCAATTTATTTTTGTATAGCCCAAAATCACAACAAGAGTTATCTCGGCGGACTTCACAAAATTGTTGATTAATAAAGCAGAAGAAACATTCATAAAACACAAATACAGAATGTTCAACAACAAGCAGGCAAATGGATGATTGTCCCAGCATCTCCTGTCCTTAGACCCTCCTTCTCGGCAAGGAAAAACTCCGAAAAACCCAATGGGAAAACGGAGAAACCTCGAGGAGAACCACAGTGAAGGAGAGATCCACTCCTAAGGACGGACAGGCAGATGAAACTACTAATGTAGCAGGACGAGGACAGTTAATCCAGGACAGGGAAGGAGAGGAGGGGTCCAGGTCCTCGACACTAGGGGGCAGCAGCGGTCCAAACTGGAACAGCAGCATCTGAAACAGTTACACTCCCCAAAAGGGAGTGGGACAGGGACAACATGTGAATAGCAAAGAACAGACTACGAATGAACTAGTAATTGAATATTCTTAACAGTAGGAGGAGAAAAAGTAGGAGAAACCAGAGGACAGTGCTCAAGTTGCCATAGTTTCCCCAGTAATATATCTCCTAGAGCAGCTTAACTAGGCCTATGGGTTTAGTTTCTGTTCCTAACTGACCTGACCATAAGCTGATTCAAAGAGGAACGTTTTGAGCCTAATCTTAAATGTAGAGACTGTGTCAGCTTCTTTGACATGAGCAGGGAGCTGATTCCACAACAAGGGTGCTTGGTACCTAAAAGCTCTACCTCCTAAAGTACTTTTAGCGACTCTAGGAACCACCAATAGTGCAGCATTTTGAGAGCGGAGTGAACGGTTAGGATGATAAGGTACAATTTCATCTTTAATGTAGGAAGGGGCCATGTCATTTACAGCTTTATAGGTTAGAAGAAGAATTTTAAATTTTACTCTAAACTCAACCGGAAGCCAATGAAGATTTTTTAATACTGGAGTAATGTGCTCTCGTTTTTTAGTACCTGTTAGTACTCTTGCTGCTGCATTTTGAACCAATTGAAGGCTTTTTATAGAGCTTTTAGGGCAAGCTGCAAGCAGGGAGTTACAGTAGTCTAACCTCGAAGTGACAAAAGCATGGACAAGTTTTTCAGCATCATTTTTTGGCAGTACATTTCTAATTTTGGCTATATTGCGTAAATGAAAATAAGCCGTTTTACAGACATGGCTTATGTGTGCTTTAAATGAGAGCTCTTGATCAAATAGGACTCCAAGGTTTCTTACAGTGGAGCTGGAGGCTACACTGACATTGTCCAATGTGATTATCTGCTCAGTTAGAGAGTCAAACTTTACATCGAGCCCGGCTGCAGGCCGGGACAAAACCACAATAGAGTCTCGTAAGTGTTTAGGGCCTAATAGAATGACTTCAGTTTTTTCAGGGTTAAGAAGTAAATAATTAAAGGTCATCCATGTTTTTATGTCCCTCACACAGTCGCTAAGCCTTTCAATTTGATTAGTCTGATCAGGTTTCATTGATAGGTACAGCTGGGTGTCATCTGCATAACAGTGGAAATCGATACCGTGCTTTCGGATGATATTACCTAACGGTAGCATATAAAGGGTAAACAGAACTGGACCCAGAACTGAACCCTGTGGCACACCGTAGGCTACTTTAGAGCACTGTGAGGAGCTCTGGTTTACATTTACAAACTGGTACCTATCAGATAAATAGGATTTAAACCAGCTGAGGGCAGTTCCTCTGATGCCCACATCACATTCCAACCTCTGCAGTAGAATGTTGTAGTCGATTGTGTCAAAAGCTGCGCTGAGGTCCAACAGAACCAGTATTGAGACCTGACCATTGTCAGCAGCCAATAACAAATCATTTGTTACTTTAACCAGGGCTGTCTCAGTGCTATGATGAGTTCTGAATCCAGATTGAAATTTTTCAAATAAATTATTTTCCTGCAGATGGCGACAAAGCTGTTTAACTACAATTCTCTCCAGAATTTTAGAAATAAACGGAAGATTTGAAATAGGTCTGTAATTGGCTAAGAGGTCAGGATCAAGATTAGGCTTTTTTAGGAGCGGCTTAATTACCGCATATTTAAAAGACTGAGGCACGTAACCACTTTCCAGTGAAGTATTTATTATATTAAGAATAGGATCAATAATTAGAGGGAGAATTTCTTTGAAAAGTCTACTTGGGATTGGGTCCAACATACAAGTTGAGGATTTAGAGGACATAAAGGCAGAAGTTAATTCTGCATGATTTAGAATGGCAAATTTCTCAAAAACTGGACCAAGTGAGGATAATTCAGATCCCACCAAAACTGAACATGAGTTTAATTGAGACCCTACTCTTACAGCTTGAACTTGCTCAGAATTAAAAGTAGGGGCAATTTCATTTATTTTATCTCTTATAGAAATGATCTTATTATTAAAAAATGTCAGGAAATCCTCAGAACTGAGGGTAATTGGGATTGAAGGTTCTACTGCACTGTGGCAGTTTGTCAGCCTGGCTACAGTGCTGAATAAGAACCTAGGATTATTTTTGTTTACTTCTATTAGATTGGAATAGTAACTGGTTTGGGCCGCACGCAACGCCTGCTTATAGGACAGAAGGCAGGTTTTCCATGCTTTTAAAGACTGCACTGAGTGTGCTTTACGGTAACTTTTCTCAATTCTCCTAACCTTTTGTTTGTGTGCACGCAATTTTTCATTATACCATGGAGCAGATCGCCTTGGCCTGACAACTTTCTGTTTTAGTGGAGCAACTGCATCAAGGGCAGTTTTCAAAGAATCCATGGTCTTATCAACAAATTGGTCACTTTTGATGGGATCTAAACCATCCCCAGCTGGGTCACATGACATATCATTAAATATTGGCCCAATTATTTCTATGAAATTAGTAACAGCTTTTTCAGAAATTGTTCTTTTAGTTATTATTTTATTGTGGTGAACAGAGAAATCTTTAAGAATAAACTGAAAGGTAATCAAAAAATGATCTGATAATATAGGATTTTGTGGGAGGACTTTTAGATCACTGATCTCTATGCCATATGTTAAAACAAGATCCAATGTGTGCTTATGACTGTGTGTGGGCTGATTTACACTTTGAGTAAAACCGATGTCATTCAAAAGAGCGCCAAAGGCTTTGTTTAGACAATCGTCTTTCAGATCGGTTTTTATGTTAAAATCTCCAAGTATTATAATTTTGTCCCAGTCCACAACCAAACCCGACACAAAATCCGAGAACTCTGTTAAAAACTCTGAATAAGGACCAGGAGGTCGGTAAATTATTATAAATAAAACACCTTTTTGGTTTTTCCAATTATGGCAGGTTATTGATAGACTGAGGCTTTCAAACGAGCCAAACGCTTTATTAGTTTTAGGACAAAGCAACAAGCCAGAATGAGAAATGGCTGCAACACCACCACCTCGACCAGTGCTCCTGGCACTCAGAAAGTTGACCTGACTTGGAGGTGTGGACTCATTTAATCTCACAAAATCACCAGGTTGAAGCCAAATTTCAGTCAGGGCCAAAATATCAATGTTATGGTCCTGAATTAATTCATTGACTAAAAAGGATTTAGAAGAAATCGACCTTATGTTTAGCAGTCCACACTTTACACACTTATTTAGAGGTTGACTAGTATCACGAGTTGGTATTTGTATTAAGTTTTTTGGTCTTTTAATTTTATTTTTATTTTTATTATTTTTATTTTTTCGGGGGACAGACACAGTCTCTATCTGACTAGGTTCTGAATACTTGATTTGTGACAGAGCGGGCGAGAGCCTAGCGTCAGTAACAGAGGAGCAGGATTTTCCACTAACTCTCCTCTGCGCCCGGGACTCACTTTTTCCCTGTCACTTTAGGCGACTAAGACTATCGGTCAAATTTCTGACTAAAAGAGATGTGCCCGCCGAAGTCGGATGGACACCATCCCTGCCCGGGCTTCCCCTCGAACGCACTCCAATTGTCGACAAAAACTACATTGTTTTGGGGGCACCAACTAGAAAGCCAGCAGTTAAATGCTGACTGTCGGCTGTACAGTTCAGCATTGACACGACAGGGTAGAGGGCCAGAAAATATTACAGTCTCCGACATCGACTTTGCCAATTCACACACAGCCTGTACCTGCAATTTGAGAACTTCTGATTGTCTCCGCCGGGCGTCATTACCGCCTGCGTGAATCACGACTCGATGGTACCTCTGCCTACTCTTTCTAAGAAGCCTAAGGTTTCCATCGATGTCACCCATTCTGGCCCCCGGATAACACCTAACTGATGCCGCTGGCAGCTCCACGTCTCTAACTATAGAGCTTCCAATCACTAGAGTCTCACGAGTCCAAGTAGAGGGTGTGTCGCCGCTGAGAGGGGCAAACCTATTTGTGACGGGGAGCTCCTGGTGCACTACCGGGTGGCGTGTAGCGCTATGCTTCTTCCGAACTGTCACAAATCGATCCTGGTCTTCTCCCAGCTGCGGGGAGGTCACTGGGGAGCTATGCTGGCTAACGCTAGCAGCTCTAGCTCTGACGCGGTCCGCGCTCCCTGCCGTTACAATCTGACTATAGCTGGGTCTAAAAGCCTCCAATGAGCGGATCCGCGTTTCTAACTCAGTAACCCTTGCCTCCAAAGCTACCACTACACTACACTTCACGCAACTAAGCCTATCGTCAGTGAAAGAGCAAGGGTTCTCACTCCACATATGACAGCTTGAGCAGGACAGCGCAGTAGCGGTGCTAGAAGGCCCACCCATGATGCTAACAAGTTAGGCTAACAAGCTAGGCTAACTCAGGCTGGAACGAGAGTATAGGTGCTTTGAATCCACAAACTATTGAGACTAGATGTACTACGAATGGATTAAAGACCAATCGACTAGAGCTGGTATAGTGAAGAGCAAATTAATTTGGGATAAGTTCGTGGATTGAGACAAAAAGTAGAGACAAAAGGTAGAGAGAGTCTAACACACAGCACGTAACACAGCACGTAAGCCGAAAACAACTCATCGGATGTGACGTCAAACGAGGTGCAAACTCTCAAACCTGCAAACTCTCACCAAAGGATGTGAACAGAAGTCTGTCAGGAGGAAGTTTGCAGCTCCTCTGCAGAACTCTGTGGTTTCACCAAAACTCAAATCTGAAGATCAGCACATCCTTAAAGCTGCACTGTGGAACATTTAGTGTTCCTACACAAACATGTCAGACTTGATTTTGATTCTAAGGAAAAGACTCGATACCGATTTTGATCCCACAGTTATGAAAAAAAATCAAAACACTTAGACATAATAAACAGTATATTTTAAAATTTTCAGGACAAAACACATAAAAGTTTCCGTGTGGTTTTGCGTTGGCTCTGAAACGGTTTGAGGAACGTCTCGTTTGTCATTTGGTCCATTTGTTTATGGGATTTTTTCAGTGTTGATTCTTGTTGAATTTTAAGTCTCTAATTTTGATACTGATTTAAATATGAATCTGCTCAAGTGTGAAGAGCAGCTGTCCACAGGAGGACCACAGCCTGATTCAGTCCTGGTTCAGTCCTGGTTTAGTCCTGGTTCAGTCCTGGTTTAGTCCTGGTTCAGTCCTGGTTTAGTCCTGGTTCAGTCCTGGTTTAGTTCTGGTTCAGTCCTGGTTTAGTTCTGGTTCAGTCAGAGTCTCTTGTTTCTTTCTGAAGTCGTTTTAGATCAAAATGTCCCAGAACAGAAGGATCCACAGGGGTCAGGGGTCAGGGGTCAGAGGTCAGGGGTCAGAGGTCAGGGGTCAGAGCTGTAGACACACACAGGGATTATATTTATCTGCTCTAAAGATTCTAAACATTTCCCTCCTGTTTTATGTTTCGTTCTTGTTCTCAGTTCTTTCAGAGTCCTCACACTCCTCTGTGATCACTAATGTTGAGGCCAAAGCTCTGCTCCAGTGCACTGGTTTGAAGAACATCTCCTGTGGAGCCATCTCCTGGAGGTTTCAGGGTTTGACAGCCTCTGCCCCAGTGGAGCTGTTTCCGAGCGGAGGAGAAAAGAAACACGTCATCCCCACGTTCAGACTGATCAAGGACTGTGCCCTGAAGTTTGACCCTGTGACAGAGAAAGACGCCGGCCGGTACTTCTGCTACGGCCCCGGACCAGGCTCAGACAGGCTCCTCTCCTCTGTTTCTCTGTCTGTGGTCAAAGGTGAGACTCACGTTCTTCAGACATGACGACAGTGATGGTCTCTGGGTAAACTCTTCTCTTCCACAGCTCAGTCTGTTGGTGATGGGACCTGGAGCTGCTCTCTGTCCTCTCCAGAGCAGACAGACCACAGGTTCTCCATCACGTCTGAAGTGAAGTGTCACCACAGAAGAAAACACTGGTCTGGGAGGTCTGGAGAGAGACGACTTCACTGCAGCGTCCAGGACCTGCTCACCAACGAGAAGAAGCTGCTCGACCTCCCACTGCCCGGTGAGGAGTGAGGCGAAGGAGAAGGAGGGACAGAGGGTGGGGCCTGGAGGGGGCGGGGCCTGGGGGAGGGCGGGGTCAGGAGGAGGGGCGGGGTCAGGAGGGGGCGGGGTCAGGAGGAGGGGGCGGGGTCAGGAGGGGGCGGGGTCTGGAGGTCTGGAGGAGGGACGGGGTCAAACGTCCGTCCTGCACAAACGTCTGTCCTGTCCAGGTTCATGTGGAATGTGACCGTCCCTGTCTCTTTGTAGATGACGTCATCAACGTTCCCTGGGGGTATGAAGCTAACAGAAGGCACTGTCTTTAATCAGAGCTCACATAACATCAGTCACAAGCTATCATTAGCATTAGCGTTAGCATTAGCATTAGCGTTAGCGTTAGCATTAGCGTTAACATTAGCATTAGCGTTAGCACTAGCACTAGCACTAGCATTAGCCTACAGTTTCTCAGTGAGTTTCTCCTTTAGTGTCAAATCCTCCTGAACAGGACCACAAACACGTCTCTTTAAATCTTCTGTTTTTTCTTGAATTTTCAGACGATCTTAAAACAGTTTCCGCAGCGTTTGCTAATGTGTACATTGTGTCTCCATGGTAACTGCTGAACATTCCACCACAGAGATGCATGTAGACTTTCGCAACATGATGTCAGTGAAGTTTCACTACAACATCCTGCAGACCTGCAGTGAAGCACAAATGATTTCAACTTCCTCCAAAACCTCAGCGAGCGCCGCCGTTTCAACCACCGCCCGACCCGAGGCCAGAGGACGCTTCAGTGTGAGCGGTACGAGACGCTTCTGCTCCGCTTCAGCACCCGTCACACCACAGAGAGAGAGACATGACAAAGAGAGACACACAACAGAGAGACATGACAGAGAGACACACGACAGAGGCACACCACAGAGAGACACACGACAAAGAGACACCACAGAGAGACACCACAGAGAGACACACGACAAAGAGACACCACAGAGAGACACACGACAAAGAGACACCACAGAGAGACACACGACAAAGAGACACCACAGAGAGACACCACAGAGAGACACACGACAAAGAGACACCACAGAGAGACACACGACAAAGAGACACCACAGAGAGACATGACAGAGAGAGAGAGACACACACCACAGAGAGACAGAGTTTGTAGATTTCTTTATAAACGGTGCGTCTCCAGACATCGTCCTCCGTCTCAGACTGTGACGTCCTGAACTCTCCCTGGGTCTCAAGTGTTTTTAAATGTCCTCCAGGACGTCTGACGTGTTTTTAAATGTCCTCCAGGACGTCTGACGTGTTTTTAAATGTCCTCCAGGACGTCTGACGTGTTTTTAAATGTCCTCCAGGACGTCTCAGACGTGTTTTTAAATGTCCTCCAGGACGTCTCAGACGTGTTTTTAAATGTCCTCCAGGACGTCTGACGTGTTTTTAAATGTCCTCCAGGACGTCTCAGATGTGTTTTTAAATGTCCTCCAGGACGTCTGACGTGTTTTTAAATGTCCTCCAGGACGTCTCAGACGTGTTTTTAAATGTCCTCCAGGACGTCTCAGACGTGTTTTTAAATGTCCTCCAGGACGTCTGATGTGTTTTTAAATGTCCTCCAGGACGTCTGATGTGTTTTTAAATGTCCTCCAGGACGTCTGACGTGTTTTTAAATGTCCTCCAGGACGTCTGATGTGTTTTTAAATGTCCTCCAGGACGTCTGACGTGTTTTTAAATGTCCTCCAGGACGTCTGACGTGTTTTTAAATGTCCTCCAGGACGTCTGATGTGTTTTTAAATGTCCTCCAGGACGGCTCAGATGTGTTTTTAAATGTCCTCCAGGACGGCTCAGACGTGTTTTTAAATGTCCTCCAGGACGTCTGATGTGTTTTTAAATGTCCTCCAGGACGTCTGACGTGTTTTTAAATGTCCTCCAGGACGTCTGACGTGTTTTTAAATGTCCTCCAGGACGTCTCAGACGTGTTTTTAAATGTCCTCCAGGACGTCTGACGTGTTTTTAAATGTCCTCCAGGACGTCTCAGATGTGTTTTTAAATGTCCTCCAGGACGTCTGACGTGTTTTTAAATGTCCTCCAGGACGTCTGACGTGTTTTTAAATGTCCTCCAGGACGTCTCAGACGTGTTTTTAAATGTCCTCCAGGACGTCTCAGACGTGTTTTTAAATGTCCTCCAGGACGTCTGACGTGTTTTTAAATGTCCTCCAGGACGTCTCAGATGTGTTTTTAAATGTCCTCCAGGACGTCTGACGTGTTTTTAAATGTCCTCCAGGACGTCTCAGACGTGTTTTTAAATGTCCTCCAGGACGTCTCAGACGTGTTTTTAAATGTCCTCCAGGACGTCTCAGACGTGTTTTTAAATGTCCTCCAGGACGTCTGACGTGTTTTTAAATGTCCTCCAGGACGTCTGACGTGTTTTTAAATGTCCTCCAGGACGTCTGACGTGTTTTTAAATGTCCTCCAGGACGTCTCAGACGTGTTTTTAAATGTCCTCCAGGACGTCTGACGTGTTTTTAAATGTCCTCCAGGACGTCTCAGATGTGTTTTTAAATGTCCTCCAGGACGTCTGATGTGTTTTTAAATGTCCTCCAGGACGTCTGACGTGTTTTTAAATGTCCTCCAGGACGTCTGATGTGTTTTTAAATGTCCTCCAGGACATCTGACGTGTTTTTAAATGTCCTCCAGGACGTCTCAGACGTGTTTTTAAATGTCCTCCAGGACGTCTCAGACGTGTTTTTAAATGTCCTCCAGGACGTCTCAGACGTGTTTTTAAATGTCCTCCAGGACGTCTGACGTGTTTTTAAATGTCCTCCAGGACTGTGGGGTTTGGTCTCGGGTCTGGCAGTGGCTCTCGTGTTTCTTCTGTTTGTCGTGATTCTGTTGTGCAGGTGTAAAGGTAAAACTTCTTCTGAAATAATCGTCTTTTATATTTGTAAAAGTGCAGAAATAATTGAAACATCTGATTTTCTTCTGGTTCATTTCAGCAAATCAAACTCAAAGGGACAAAAGGAAAGTGAGTAAAATCCACAGAGACTCAAACCCACAACCTCCCGACAGAGGGCGGACGGGATCACCACTGTGCCACTGTCTCTACGGACGGCTCCTTAAAGATGCACTGTGGAACTTTTCTGGTGGAGGGTCCGTCACCTGCTTGTCTCCATGAGACCTTGTCTCCAGACCCTTCACCAAAAAAAGTTCGATTTCAATTCTGCATCTTTCCAAAGTGTCTGAAACATCTGAAACAGACCTGAGGGTTTCTGATTCTGACGTCTGTCAATAACAGAAATAAAAATAAAAAGATCCGGATCCCATAAAAGAGCCGAGACTGCCGTCGCCATAGTAACACAGGCAGAACATGCACATTCATGATGTCACCGCTGTATCTCCACAGGAGGAGGAGCTTCATTACACCACAGTGACGTTCCAAAGTGGAGCCGTCAGGAGCAGGAGCCGCCAGGTGAGCGCCTGCAGACCCCACACACTACGGCTCGCTCGTCTCCGTGGAGATTCGCCTGGGGGGTTCCACAGTATGGCATTAAACTCACCTATCTCCAAGGAGATAATGAAGCGCCGCCACCTGGTCGAGTCACCGATCACATGTTTAAAGCCATAATGTGGAACTTTACAGGCAAAGCAATAACGTCTCCATGGAGACAAGCAGGTAGAAGACCAGAAATGTTACACAGTGCAACTTTAGGACATCCACATATTCCAGAGACGGCCACAAACACTGTATGTTTGACAGCGCTGGGACTTTCACTAACGATTCTAACGACCTTCAGACAGGCGTTCACTTTCACTTTCACTTTCATTTAATTTGATTTAAATGTCCCATGATCCTCTGCTCCAATGTCGTCTCCTTGTCAAACACCTGGAGTTTGTTTTGTTTCATTCACATGTTTGACACACAAACCTGCAGATTTAACACGAGTTCTTCTCTCAGACTGAGATATGAAAACTACCACTTGATGACATCACAAGGTGGAACAGAGCGTTTGGAGCTTTGGAGATGTAGACAGACTAATAATAAAGAGTTTCTCAAACATGTGACTGAAACAAACACAACTCCAGGTCTGATTGTGAGGAGGAACATCTGAACATCAGAACACCTTTAATAACTAACAAATATCTGTTTCAGGTCACAGACGAGGACTTCTGCTCCACAGTGATCTACAACGACGTGACCACCTCCACCGCCACCTCCACCTCCACCGCCACCTCCACCGCCACCGCCACCTCCACCGCCACCGCCACCTCCACCGCCACCTCCACCGCCACCGCCACCTCCACCGCCACCTCCACCTCCACCGCCATCTCCACCTCTGCTCCATCTGATCCTACAGCCCTGTACGCTACTGTCAACAAACAAAGACTAAACCGGGACTAAACCAGGACTAAACCAGGACTAAACCAGGACTGAACCAGGACTAAACCAGGACTAAACCAGGACTAAACCAGGACTGAACCAGGACTAAACCAGGACTAAACCAGGACTGAACCAGGACTAAACCAGGACTAAACCAGGACCACAACAGGACTGAACCAGGACTAAACCAGGACTAAACCAGGTCTAAACCAGGTCTAAACCAGGACTAAAACAGGTCTATTTTCCGTTCATTTTCTCCAGACCTTCAGGTTCTGCAGTTGCTTTAAGTCCAAAAAAACAAAAAAACAAAAAACACATTTGAAACACAAAGTTCAGTCAAATGTTTTCATAACTTTGGCGTTTGTACATTTTTCAAAACAGATTTAAAATAAAATGATAATTCTTGTGGTCATTAGTTCCCACGTATCTGATTTATTCTGGAGTTTTTAAACTTTTATATCATTTTGTCTTTTGGAAAATCCATAAATGCATTTTGAAAACCTTTGTGGGTGTTTTTCTTTCACGTATTCTATAAATAATTATGTTTTTGTAAATATGGACGTTGGCAAAGCTGATTATTTGTTTTTAATTTTAAAACTACCTCTGTTCACCTGCAGATTTTAGTTTTTTTGTTGTTATAATGCAGCAGGTTTTGGGTTTAATCGATAACAGAAATGAGCAGGTTCTATTTTTGTGAATTGACCTTCCTGATATTCCGTGGTACAGTGGGATTAACTGGAAAAACTCCTTGTCTGGGAGTTCTAGAATCTGAAAACCACAGATACACGCGAAGACGACGAGTCCGTCTCCGAGTGCACGAGTCCCGGTTCTCCAGGACGCGAGTGTCCCGGTTCTCCAGGACGCGAGTGTCCCGGTTCTCCAAGACGCGAGTGTCCCGGTTCTCCAGGACACTCACATCTGCACAAGAGTCAGAGGAGCCTGGATCTTCATATTTATGACACGGAGCTAAACTTTACCAACTTAAGGCTTTTTAACGGGTTTGTAACGACAAAAAAGAAGACAAATGTTCAAGTCAGAACATGAGTCTGTGGAGCTCTGCCACAGCTTCAGGAAAAGTCATTTTAACAGTTGAAAAATAAAACAGAGAGACAAAAGCGACACAAACACAGAGGTGAGTCTGGGTTAAATGTGTCTGGATTAAACCGTAAACTGATTTATTTGATTATAAGTATAAAATATTATAACTGAAAAAGTCCTGTAGGAGTTTGAGTCGTTTTGGTAAAGTATCTGCTCCTGCTGTTTTTGTGACTTGAGTTCACACATGTTCAGCTCCAGGTCTGAGAAATCAGGATCCTGGATTTACACAGAACCAGGAGACTCCAAAAACCTGATCAGAACCAGGAGACTCCAAAAACCTGATCAGAACCAGGAGACTCCAAAAACCTGATCAGAACCAGGAGACTCCAAAAACCTGATCAGAACCAGGAGACTCCAAAAACCTGATCAGAACCAGGAGACTCCAAAAACCTGATCAGAACCAGGAGACTGGAGCTCATGTAAACGCACTCAGAGTTATGATGCTACAGTCTTATGTTTTTTGCTCTTTTCTCTGTAGTTTTTCTGATTTTTCACTAATGAATTCATGTTTGCCTCCTGTTTGTCCCCTAAAAAATATCCTGAAAAATACAGTATGTGTTCTGACTGAGGACGCTCGCCTCTCCACAGATCTCACCTGTGACATGGCCTGGTGGTGTCAGTTTCTTGTCTCCATGGAGATGTATTGGTTTATATCATTGTGCCGTAATGGGAACTGTGGCTATAAACTCTTCTCTCACATCAAGACTCTGCAGACATGTCGTCTTTAAGCAGGTTTAATGATGTTCAAAAAGGTAAAACTGTAGAACAGACAAATGTCAAATTACAATATGCTTATTACAAAATATACAGTAAACAAAATTATATCCACACATTGAAGGCTATCTGACGCCATCTTGAGAACCGCGTGGTTCACGTGTAATGAACACACCACAACACCAGTACCACAAACATCACAATGCTGGACCTTCAAACAATTATGACCAGAGTTGTTGAACACGAACACAAAATACATACCGGCGATGCAACCCCAAAACAAAGAAATCTGTGGACTCAACAGAACCAAACTGCGCGCTGCCATGTCTGCCGCCCACAACTGTCACCACCGTTCAATAAAGTTTTCCAAAACATGTGCTCCGCCTGCAAATGCGGAAGCGTCCACTAGATGTCACCATACACATGTGAAACTTAACAAATTTAAAGACAAGTGAATTATACGTTTTTAAGGCAAAAAAAGGAGAAAATTTAATTTGTCGACTGGACAGAGTTTATTTGGTCGAATACGTTTCTCATCCAAGCTGCTTCTTCAGTTCTGGTCAGATGCTGGCGGACACTGCTTTATATCTGCCTGAAGGGGGCGCTAACTACAATGAAAATTACTCTGAGACACACATATTTAAATACAGTTTCTGTTAGTCATGTGAGTCTATTCAATATGGAGTGGGAGTGGGGGAGTAGTTAGCAGAACCATTCAGGGCCATGATGGTGTTTTCACACCTCTGGACCTGACCTGGCTAGTCCCATTGTTTTCCCAGTTTGTTTTGATTTAGGTTTGAGGATAGAGTTATAGATGGAGACAAATGATGTCTGAGACCCCCATTTCTGTTCAAGGAAGGATTCTCTTTCTTGACAAAAATAGTTTCTTTAACTCCCCTCTCAAACCAGTTCTTTTCTCTGGCCAAGATCTGGACCTCGCTGTCCTCAAAGGAGTGGCCTGTGGCTTTTAGGTGGAGATGTACGGCAGACTGAGGTCCTTTTAGGTGGAGATGTACGGCAGACTGAGGTCCTTTTAGGTGGAGATGTACGGCAGACTGAGGTCCTTTTAGGTGGAGATGTACGGCAGATTGCGGCCCACCCTGGTTTTCCCGTCTGTGTTGATACATCCTTTTGTGAAGTGTCTGTTTTGTTTCTCCAGTGTAGCGCCCCCTGCAGTCTTCACTACACTGAATGGAGTAGACCACATTGCTTTGTTTGTGGCTCGGTGTTTTGTCCTTAGGATGGACCAGTTTTTGTCTTAAAGTGTTTGTGGGTTTGAAATAGACTGGGATTTCATGTTGTCTGAAGATCCTCTGTAGTTTTTCGGAAACGCCAGCCAGGTAAGGAATAGTTACACCCCTTCTCCTGGGCTCTGGTTCTCTGTTGTCCTGTTTCTTTGTTCTCTTCGTTTTATTGAAAGCCCATTTAGGATCTCCACAAACGGAGAGGGCTTTCTGCACGTGTTGTTCTTCTTTCTCCTTTCCCTCTGTGCTTGTAGGAACCTCTTGGGCCCTGTGATGTAATGTCCGAATGACTCCCAGTTTGTGCTGCAGTGGGTGGTGTGAATCAAAAAGCAGATATTGGTCGGTGTGTGTGGGCTTCCTGAAGACCTCTACCTGGAGTCGCCGGTCTTCTCTTATCGTTACTGCACAATCTAAGAAGGCCAATGTGTTGTCCTTGGCATCTTCACGTGTGAATTTGATGTTCGGATCTACAGAATTGATGTGTGCAGTAAAAGGTTCCAAATCTTGAATTTAGATTTTTGAGAAATTATCATCAACATAACGATACCAGTGTGTGGGTGGAGTGCCTGGATATGAGGCCAGGGCTCTGTTCAAATTGTTCCATGTATAAGTTTGCAATGATCGGGGAGACCGGTGAGCCCATGGCACAGCCGTGGATTTGCTTGTAAAAGTTTCCTCTGAACTGGAAATAGGTGGTACTTAAACAAATTTCCAGCAGTTGGCAGATTTGGTCGGGTGAAAGTTTGGTTCTCTCTTCTAGCTTGGTATCCTCCAGTAGTCTCCTCCTTGCTGCCTCCACCGCTACCGATGTAGGGATACAAGTGAAAAGAGAGGTCACATCAAAGGAAACCATAGTCTCATCCAGGTCAAACTGGAGATGCTTGATTTTGTTCACAAATTCGGCTGTGTTCTCAATGTGGTGCTCCGTGTTACCCACCAGCGGAGCCAAGATGGTTTTTAGGTGTTTGGCCACATTGTACGTGATGGAGTCTGTGCTGCATACAATGGGTCTGAGTGGTACTCCTTGTTTGTGGATCTTTGGGAGGCCATAGATGCCAGGGATGGCGTCACCAGGGTACAGTCTGTAATATAGCTGTCGATCAATGACTTCTTCCTTCTCCAACTTCTGCAAGCAATCAATGATCTTCTTTTTGTACACATTGGTGGGGTCCCAATGTGTACAGAAAGGATTCTCTTTCTTGTCAAGAAAGAGAATCCTTCCTTGAACAGAAATGGAGGTCTCAGACATCATTTGTCTCCATCTATAACTCTATCCTCAAACCTAAATCAAAACAAACTGGGAAAACAATGGGACTAGCCAGGACATGTCCAGAGGTGTGAAAACACCATCATGGCCCTGAATGGTTCTGCTAACTACTCCCCCACTCCCACTCCATATTGAATAGACTCACATGACTAACAGAAACTGTTAACAACTCCATATTGTATCACCTGACCAACTGAAACTGTATTTAAATATGTGTGTCTCAGAGTAATTTTCATTGTAATTAAGCTCCTCCCTTCAGGCAGATATAAAGCAGTGTCCACCAGCATCTGACCAGAACTGAAGAAGCAGCTTGGAGGAGCTGCGAAACGTATTCAACCAAATAAACTATGTCCAGTTGACAAATTAAATTTTCTCCTTTTTTTGCCATGGATTCTACCTGGACGACTGAGGGATTTTACATATACGTTTTTAAACTTTTTTTTTTTTTTTTTTTTTTACTCTTTATGCATAACAGAACAATCATACTGTGGAACATTCCAGGTAAAGTAATAACATTTTCATGACGAGTTAGTAGAAAACCCTCCGGAGTCGCCCAGTACGTCTAAGTTAAAACTCAATCGTTTTTAGGATCTATCTTAAAGGTGCACTGCGTAACTTTTCTGGTAGAGCAAAAGGAGAAATTTAATTTGTCAACTGGACAGAGTTTATTTGTTCGAATACGTTTCTCAGCTCATCCAAGCTGCTTCTTCAGTTTTCTGGTAGAGGGTCCCCCACCTGCTCCATTAAATGTAGATGTTAATGTTTTTGGGAAACGTGATTGAGAAATGTCCTTTATGAACCGTGGACCTGAAGAACTCACAGTTCTTCAGGTCCATGTTCTGACTCACAGTTCTTCAGGTCCGTGTTCTGACCCACAGTTCTTCAGGTCCGTGTTCTGACCCACAGTTCTTCAGGTCCGTGTTCTGACCCACAGTTCTTCAGGTCCGTGTTCTGACCCACAGTTCTTCAGGTCCGTGTTCTGACCCACAGTTCTCCAGGTCCGTGTTCTGACCCACAGTTCTTCAGCTCCGTGTTCTGACCCACAGTTCTTCAGGTCCGTGTTCTGACCCACAGTTCTTCAGGTCCGTGTTCTGACCCACAGTTCTCCAGGTCCGTGTTCTGACCCACAGTTCTTCAGGTCCGTGTTCTGACCCACAGTTCTTCAGGTCCATGTTCTGACCCACAGTTCTTCAGGTCCATGTTCTGACCCACAGTTCTTCAGGTCCATGTTCTGACCCACAGTTCTCCAGGTCCATGTTCTGACCCACAGTTCTTCAGGTCCGTGTTCTGACCCACAGTTCTCCAGGTCCATGTTCTGACCCACAGTTCTTCAGGTCCATCATGTTCTTACCCATAATTCTTAGCGCTCTGCTGTAGTAGCAGAGGTTTCCAGCAGAGGGCGCTGTAGATTAACAGAACAGGTTTTCAAAGACAGAGGAACATCAGAAATGTTTTGTTAAACTCACCAGAAAAACACAGAAGGAACACGATGCACAGACGCTGGAGTAAACAATGTCCCGTAGCCTTTTGCTTGGTAATTATTCTTTTTTGACTGTTTATCTTGGACTTAGTTGTGAGAACATCAGTCTGAGCAGATGCCCAGACTTCCCTCTCCCCAGACACCTCCTCAACCAGCTCTTGGTGCATAGGCAGAGGAATTTAGTTTTAGAACTCGTCGTTACTTCCTGTATTTTTGCACTTCAACTTTTTCATTTGTCATTTGACTAAAACTATAATAAATATTTACCGCTGGCACTACCCCACCAAATAAATACAAAATAATTAGACAAACATGAAAACCTGTGTTAGGCACTTTAAATTCAACCAGCTGTTTAGAGAAACCCAGAGCTCAGGTGAGTTTACCTGACGCTGTCAAGAACACTACAAACACAGTTAAATAAGGATATTTATGGCTGTATAATTCAATACATACCAGCTACACTGTAATTACAGTGCTATAATATAGATTATTTATTTCTTTTTTTATGTAAAATTGTTTTAAATTTATGTCCTTTTGTTTGTTTTTGTACAAAATGTGCTGGACCAACAGTTGCGGCATGGAATAAAAAAATCCCATTTGTTGCAGATATATCACTTGTTGACGCTTCCTCTTTTTAAAAACCCACCAATCACAGCGCTCCGTCACTTCCAAATATGGACACATGGGCACTATGAACCCGCCTCTCTTTGTTGCTTCGACCAATCAGAAGACGCCGGCTATACTAGCCTTGAAAGGCAGCGTTGCCTGATCTGTAACACTGCTTTAACGCTGATTTATAAAATAGTTAAACTGGAAAACGACCTAAATCACGCGTGTATCAACGTGAATGTGAGTTTTACAAATGAGTAGTAAATGTTAACGTTAAGAAAAACGTGAGAAATGCGCAGAAGAGGTCATTTTTTTCAGGCTACAGAAGTGGGAGGAAACAATCCGCAGTCAGTTAGCGGAGTAGCAAAATATTAGCACTTCCGGGAAACTGCTTCAAAATATATTGCTAATTCAACCTTTTTGCGATTATAACGTAGTATTTGCCTTAAGAATAGCCAACTATTCGTGTTTTGTATTAATAAACGTGTATCTCAACTGCTGGTAAAGAAAATTTAACGTCAAAGGAACTTTAAAAGAACAAAAAGATTTTATTTTGAAGTTGTGTTAGCTGTTTTCCGCTGGCCTATTTTAACTTGACAGGCTCCAAAAAGGGGCTGAAGTTACGAATCCTCGGACCAAAACACGAGTCCTGTGCCCGCGGCGGAGCTCGGAGCCTGGAGCCCGGGTATGAACGGGACTAGCCTCGCCTCGGTGCGGGTTCTGAGACTTTAATGCCCGGAGAAAGCCGCTGATCTGTGGGTGCTTTGAGTCCGGAGCCCCGCCGCTGCACGGGGAGGTAAGGATGCAGGAATAACAGCAGGGGATCGCGTTTCCAATGCCCCTGACGGAAAATGAGGATTAAATACGAGTAAAAATATAATATACACGCGATTTACTCAATGCATTTGTGTGGGGACATATAATGGCTTACTACTTTTAATAATATGAGGGTGCATTGGAGCATTGGAGGTAATATCTGCTCAAAACGATACGCGTATTACACATATACATATTTATACATATTTATATTTGTAGTATTAACGCTGTGGAAACTCTCAGTAGATTTTATTATACAAGTAACGTTAGAAATCCGATTTTTTTTTTTACTGTTTCCCCGATGTTTTTGCATGATTTAAAGAGTATTGTTGTTGGGTGAGGATGTTAGAATGTCTTAGGACAATTTTACCGATTTATCGGATGGATTCAGATAAAATGGGTTAAATAAATATGTTCTTGTAGTTAATATAATAGTCCTGCTTTAGTCCTGCTTTAGTCCTGCTTTTGTCCTGCTTTAGTCCTGCTTTAGTCCGTCTCTTCAGAAAGTGGAGTTTTTATTCAGCCCCAGAGTCGTGAGCTTCAGCTGAAGAAACTTTCAAACATCACATGAATCTGACGAGTTTATGGAGCTGATCCCAAAGTAAGAACGAGGAGGAGAAACATCTGAGGACGAGGAGGAGAAACATCTGAGGACGAGGAGGAGAAACATCTGAGAACGAGGAGGCGAAACATCTGAGGAGCACAAGTTTCTTAGATGAACGTGGCTGGAATGTGCAGCTGTTATAAAGAGCTGCAGCCTTCACCATAATGTAATTACAGGACGGTAATGTAATAAAGCAGTGTCCTAAATGTCCTTGTGTCTCCGTGAGTCTCATTCAGTGGAAGAGCTGCTCACCCTGGAGTCTGGACCCTACAAACATGTTCTGAGATACATGAGGCTCCTGGATGAGTTTAACAGTTTAGACTTCAGTTTCTGCCACGTTTCAGTTCTTCTGGACGTGTTTGAAAAGTGCTGGAGAATCTGTTACCGTGTTAGAAATGTCCCAGAATATTTGTCCAAAATCATTTCTACCGTTTCTCCTCCAGGTTTGTGAGTAAAGCCGCCATGTCCACAGACGAGCGCTCGTAATCGGAGGAGCCATGACGGGTCCAAACTCCCCCAACAGAACCAGCACCGGCCCGGCCAAACTGAGCCGGCACGGCAGGTACGGGGCAAAGGTCACGGTTCAGTGTGTGTTAAAGGGCCCGTTTCACTCGAGTTTATATTTCCACAACACAAACACATGCAGATTTAACACGACATGAAGAAGTCGCCGAGCCAAACCTCGATACCGTGAGCTTTCGATTCAATACGATATTTCAAATCAGTTCAACACGGTTCAATAAAAGATAAAGGCTGAATCGTGGCTGTGAAACTAAAACTGTTTGTTAAACCCCTTTTTTTGGGCAAAGTTCATATGAAACACAAACATTTTAATCCTCAAAACGGTGAAAATGTCAAATGTGTCGCAAAAAACAGTTTCCCTCCACTAAAAAAACAACAAAACTGTAGCTGGAACAAAATAATTTAGTAAAATAAACAAAAAATACACGTCAGTACAGCAGCCCACGATATCGATACTGTATCATCACATTACACGATACGATATATCGATATTTCAACATTTTTGCACATCCCCACCTTGTGATGTCATCATGTGGTGATACAGGAAGTGCTCCACTGTGTTTTTAAACTCCACACACCTTCACTAGAATCATTTGGATCATTTCAGTCCTGGAATTGCCGATCTCGACTGAACTAAAGGTAAAAGGAGCTGTTCACTTGGAAACTACCACTTGATGACATCACAAGGTGGAACAGAGCATTATAACAGGGTTTAAAGTGCACAAGAGTCAGTTTGCACATCTGACACACGGGGAGGGCATCTGACACATGAACATTCACACAGACAGTGGCTCCCTCTTTTCTGCATCACTCGAGGAAAAACAAAAACTAAAACACAGTGGGAGGGCATCTGACACACGGGGAGGGCATCTGTTACAGTGGGAGGGCATCTGACACACTCTGCGGTCTCTCTCCTGTTTGTGAGTACCTCCTGTGGTGTCCTCTGACTCTGCTCCTCGTGGCTCAGGTCCAAGAGCTCCAGCGCTCACTGCCTGCTGAGCCGCTGTGGCCCCCGGGTGGCGCCGTCCTCGTGCCCGGGGTCGACTCACTCTCCCGGGGAAGACGACGAGAAGGAGGGCGGCGTCCAGTTCTACGTGAACCGCTCGGGGTTCCCCATCGACGCCCACACCTGGGACCAGATGTGGAGCCACGTGGGAGCGGTGCATCCGGAGGGGCAGGAGATGGTGGAGCGGATCCGCAGCGCCCCCTACCTGCCCAAGGTCAGACCGCGCCCAGGAGGACGGGGTTAAAGACGGGGTTAAAGACGGAGTTATACTCCACTGTGGTTCTCCCAAAAACATGCATGTTTGAGTCATCTAGAGATCTCTCCTGGGCCCTATTCAAACCCTCCTTACAGTTAGCTGTACGAGGCTCCGCCCACAAGTCTACGTCCCCCAGGCTCCCACAGTACGAGTCTGTACGAGGCTCCGCCCACAAGGACACGAGTTCTCCATAAAAACACAAAAACATCGACTCCACTTTATTTCTACAGCACATTTTATAAATATGACGGTTTCCAAAGTGCTGCACAGAGAAATGAAAACAATAAAATACAGTCAAGTCTTAAATAAAAATGATAAATTAAAAGTGTTAAAATCAAATAAAATAAAACAGAGACACAGAGGAGCCAGACCTGGTTTAGTCCTGGTTTAGTCCTGGTTTAGACTCATGCAGTGTTAAAATCCAGAGTAAAAGTGGGTTTTAAGATGAGACTCAAAAAACTGTGGGGCCGTGAAAACGAGACAAACACGAACACAGAAACTGAACAAACCTGATGTGACGTGCAGGAGTTTCACCCTGATTTGTTTCTGTTTAGTTTCTGGTTTAGTTTTGGTTTAGTTTTTGCCCCGTGGATTAAATACTGGAAACTGTTCTGGGTTTGTTCTGGGTTTGTTCTGGGTTTGTTCTGGGTTTGTTCTGGGTTTGTTCTGGGTTTTGTTCTGGGTTTGTTCTGGGTTTTGTTCTGGGTTTGTTCTGGGTTTGTTCTGGGTTTGTTCTGGGTTTGTTCTGGGTTTGTTCTGGGTTTTGTTCTGGGTTTGTTCTGGGTTTGTTCTGGGTTTGTTCTGGGTTTTGTTCTGGGTTTGTTCTGGGTTTGTTCTGGGTTTGTTCTGGGTTTGTTCTGGGTTTTGTTCTGGGTTTGTTCTGGGTTTGTTCTGGGTTCTATGATCTCGTCTCGTGGTTTTGCTTTGGGCTTCCCCCTGACCTCTGAGTAGCAACATCTCTGACAGCTGAGAGGGAGAAGAGGAAGAGAAGAGAGAAAGAGAGGGAGAGGATGAGAGGGAGAGAAGGAGAGGGAGAAGAGAGGGAGAGAAGAGAGAAAGAGAAGGAGAGGGAGAAGAGAGGGAGAAGAGAGGCTGAAGGGACAGAGTTGTAGTGTCTGTGAACACGAGTCTGTCCTCGTGACCTGAGGCGGTTTTCACACTTCAGTCTGACGTCACATGAACCCGGAGAGTCTCGAGCTGATCTGGAGTCTCTGTCCTGTTATTTCTGTGCCTGGAGATTTAGATTCTTACACTGCACATTTCTCTGATCTGGCCAAGATTCATCATTTTACTGGACAAGTTCTCTTAAAATAAAATAAACTCCCTCTAGACCAGAATGAAGCCGTCAGAACTAGTAAGTCGATAATAAAACTGAAAACAAGAAGAAAAACCTGATAAAAGTTTTAAAACTGCATGAACTGATCACAGGAAAATGAAAATGTCTCTGTAAATCACTTTGGGAGTGTTTCTTGAGTTTTCAGATGATCTTAAGACTGTCTTGTCAGTGTTTGCTAATGTGTGATTGTGTCTCCATGGTAACTGCTGAACATTCCACCCAAGAGATACATGTAGAACACCCCCAGCGTGATGCCACTCCTAAACATACCCAATACAGACTTTTAATCAGGACTAAACCATGACTAAAACAGGACTAAACCAGGACTAAACCCGGACTAAACCCGGTCTCCACGGGGACCTCGCTCCTCCGCCGTGTTTCTGAGGAGACGTGAGGCTGGAGGATCTCGGCTGTCAGGGTTTGTTTAAACAGGAGCACGTGTGTCAGAGCAGCTGTCGGGTCGAGTTTAGACGAGAACAAGAAGATCAGACCTGAACAGCTGAGCGCAGGGAGGGCATCTGACACGCAGGGAGGGCATCTGACACGCAGGGAGGGCATCTGACACGCAGGGAGGGCATCTGACACGCAGGGAGGGCATCTGACACACGGGGAGGGCATCTGACACGCAGGGAGGGCATCTGACACGCAGGGAGGGCATCTGACACACGGGGAGGGCATCTGACACGCGGGGAGGACATCTGACACGCAGGGAGGGCATCTGACACGCAGGGAGGGCATCTGACACACGGGGAGGGCATCTGACACGCGGGGAGGACATCTGACACACGGGGAGGGCATCTGACACGCAGGGAGGGCATCTGACACGCGGGGAGGGCATCTGACACGCGGGGAGGGCATCTGACACACGGGGAGGGCATCTGACACGCGGGGAGGACATCTGACACACGGGGAGGGCATCTGACACGCAGGGAGGGCATCTGACACACGGGGAGGGCATCTGACACGCGGGGAGGACATCTGACACACGGGGAGGGCATCTGACACACGGGGACAGATGAGTCAGTTCATCCTGTCTCCTCTTTTGTCTTTGTTTGACCCGAGACTCTCAGAACTTCTCCATCTCTGTCCCTCTGGAGGGTATTAGACTGTCCCTCTGGAGGGTATTGGACTGTCCCTCTGGAGGGTATCGGACTGTCCCTCTGGAGGGTATCGGACTGTCCCTCTGGAGGGTATCGGACTGTCCCTCTGGAGGGTATCGGACTGTCCCTCTGGAGGGTATCGGACTGTCCCTCTGGAGGGTATTGGACTGTCCCTCTAGAGGGTATTGGACTGTCCCTCTAGAGGGTATTGGACTGTCCCTCTAGAGCAGGGGTGTCAAACTCATTTTCACCGAGGGCCACATCAGCATAATGGCTGTCCTTAAAGGGCCAGATGTAACTTATAAATGTAACTAAATGTAATTGAATGTAATGTAAAATAAATGTAACTACTCCTTAATGTTAAATAACTCATTATTTATTATAACTTATTCAAATGACAATGGCGGCACGCTGAGAAGGTTACGGGTTCGATCCCCGGGTCGCCCGGGCCTTTCTGTGTGGAGTTTGCATGTTTCCTCCCCGTGTCTGGATGGGTTTCCTCCGGGTACTCCGGTTTCCCCCCATCAACCAAAAACATGCAACACCCTATGAACAGTTTACCATCAAGGACCGTCAAGGAATTCCTCTAAAATTTAGACACTCAAAACTTTTAAGCTCTCGCGGGCCACATAAAATGACATGGCGGGCCACATCTGGCCCCCGGGCCTTGAGTTTGACACATGTGCTCTAGAGGGTATTGGACTGTCCCTCTAGAGGGTATTGGACTGTCCCTCTGGAGGGTATTGGACTGTCCCTCTAGAGGGTATTGGACTGTCCCTCTGGAGGGTATTGGACTGTCCCTCTGGAGGGTATTGGACTGTCCCTCTGGAGGGTATTAGACTGTCCCTCTGGAGGGTATTAGACTGTCCCTCTGGAGGGTATTAGACTGTCCCTCTGGAGGGTATTGGACTGTCCCTCTGGAGGGTATCGGACTGTCCCTCTGGAGGGTATCGGACTGTCCCTCTGGAGGGTATCGGACTGTCCCTCTGGAGGGTATCGGACTGTCCCTCTGGAGGGTATTAGACTGTCCCTGCAGCTACTGCCTTTAGCCTCATTTACTCTGCCTCTGGGACAGAGTTTGTGTTTGGTTTAAATCCACAGAAAAATAAGGTTCAAGAACTTGACAAACTTGAAATGTAAAAGTGTTTGGTTTAGTCCAAGTTTAGTCCTGGTTCAGTCCTGGTTCAGTCCTGGTTCAGTCCTGGTTCAGTCCTGGTTTAGTCCTGGTTCAGGTCTAGTTGAAGTCCTGTTTAGCCTCAGTATGACTCTGATCTTTCTCTCTGTCCGTTGGTTTTTTCTTTTACCTGATGAAGTTTTTTCTTTTGTTTTGAGAAACTTGAGTCTGTTTACCGTCTCCATGGAAACACACGCTAACGCTAAACACTAACGGGTACAAGCTAACGTTAAACAATACGACTCAAATGGACCGCTCTTTGTTGTATTCAGAACTGTGGTTCAGTCCTGGTTCAGTCCTGTTCTTCATCCATCTCTCTCCATCTCCTTCCTCTCCCTCCCTTTCTACCTCCCTCTCTCTCTCCCTCCTTTTCTCTCTCTCTCCTTCCCTCTCTCTCCCCCTTTCCCTCTCTCTCTCTTCCTCTTTCTCTCTTCCCTCCCTCTCCTCTCTCTCTCTCTCTCTCTCTCTCTCTCTCTCTCTCTCTCCCTCCCTCCCCCCCTCGCTCTCTCTCTTCTTTTCTCTCTCCCCCGTCTCCGTCTGTCACATTCCTTCTCTTTCAGTCATTCCCTCCGTTCGTTCAGTTCATTCTTTCGTTCTTTCCGCTGCAGCTGTTGTTTTTCTGTAAATAAACTCAGAGGAAGTGGCTTTTCCTTCCGTTTTGCCCATCCCCCCGTCCCCTCATCCCCCCGTCCCCTCATCCCTCCGTCCCCTCATCCCTCCGTCCCCTCATCCCCCCGTCCCCTCATCCCCCCGTCCCCTCATCCCCCCGTCCCCTCATCCCTCCGTCCCCTCATCCCCCCGTCCCCTCATCCCTCCGTCCCCTCATCCCTCCGTCCCCTCATCCCTCCGTCCCCTCATCCCCCCGTCCCCTCATCCCTCCGTCCCCTCATCCCCCCGTCCCCTCATCCCTCCGTCCCCTCATCCCCCCGTCCCCTCATCCCTCCGTCCCCTCATCCCTCCGTCCCCTCATCCCCCCGTCCCCTCATCCCCCCGTCCCCTCATCCCTCCGTCCCCTCATCCCTCCATCATCTCCACAGACTCTTCTCCTCCTCTCACAGTTTGGATCAGGTTTGAACACAGAATCTCACTTTTTTTTTTGGCAAAATATCGACTCAAATATGAGCAGGATCTGAAAAACGTAGAAAAAGCTGCGTCCTCACAGTGAGCTGGCTCGCCTCTCCACAGACCTGACCTGGACATGTGGTTCTTCTGGCTGTAACATTCCACAGTACATCTGAAACACAAATGTCTCCACGGACAGTGTTCCGAAGTGTGACTTTTTAACTTTCTATCTCCATGGAGTCGTGCAGGTGAAAGTTCCACACTGTAGCTTTAATATAAAACATTTTAAAACAGCCCCACGTTTGAGCATCTGGTTTAATCCAAAAGAGAAACCACAAAGAGAAAGACTCAGGGAAAGCCTCTGAAGTGTTTTGTAGCTTTTATAACAGGAAAAAAGAGGATTCGATTAAACCAAACGACCCAGAGCTTCAGCTTCAGGATAATCGACTAAAACCTGAAACGGGCTTCACTGTGTCAAAGCGTCTCTACCTGATTTTTAAAAAACGAGAAAGAACAGGACGAGTTCACCGTGAACCATCTGCAGACGTCCAGAGCTCCTCCTCATTTACTTTCAGAACATTCTAATTATTCACCACAATGAGTTTAGAAGCACCAAGACCAGAGCGGCGACGGTAAAACGCTTTAAAATCACTTCAGAAGACGCTTTAAAATCACTTCAGAAGACGCTTTAAAATCACTTCAGAAGACGCTTTAAAATCACTTCAGAAGACGCTTTAAAATCACTTCAGAAGACGCTTTAAAATCACTTCAGAAGACGCTTTAAAATCACTTCAGAAGACGCTTTAAAATCACTTCAGAAGACGCTTTAAAATCACTTCAGAAGACGTGTTTTACTCAGACACGGGAAAAATCAGGTACAGGGGCTTTAAATCAGACCAATGGGCCGCGTCATAGATGTTTCCTCTCACATGTTCGTCTGTGTGGAGTGACGTGGGCTTGTTTGAACGTCGCCCACTGTGACGTCACTTCCTTCTCCAGTTCGATGTTCTTCATGGTGACACTCGTAGGTTTGGGCAGCGTCGCGTCGTCGTTTTGGTCCAAATGTAAAAAAAAAACCTCTGCTCTAGTGCAGCTGTCCACAGGAGGGACCACAGCCTGGTTTAGTCCTGGTTTAGTCCTGGTTTAGTCCTGGTTTAGTCTGAGCTCTTGTTTCTTTCTGAAGTTGTTTAGATCAAAATTCAGATTTCAAATGTCACAGAACAGAAGGATCCACAGGGGTCAGAGGTCAGAGGTCACAGGGACTATAGCTCTTTTTTGCTCTTTTTTAACCTTTGTCTCTGTTTTGTCTCCAGCCTCCTGTTCCATCGGTGCCAAACTTCAAACCGTCCATGTCCATCTCAGACTGGCTCGTTGCGGTGCAGAACTACATGAAGACCCTGCAGTATCCTTTAAATACACGATTAGATCAGCTCCACAAGAACTTTGAAACAACTCACACCTGAGAGGCTGAAATCTGAACTTTAACCTCAGCCAGGAGACTCAGGCCTGTCAGAACACACCGGGAGGGCATCTGACACACCGGGAGGGCATCTGACACACCGGGAGGGCATCTGACACACCGGGAGGGCATCTGACACACCGGGAGGGCATCTGACACACACCGGGAGGGCATCTGACACACACTGGGAGGGCATCTGACACACACGGGGAGGGCATCTGACACACACTGGGAGGGCATCTGACACATTTGTGCAGGACTTTAACTCTTGCCTCAGGTATAATCACACGGGGACCCAGTTCTTTGAGATAAAGAAGAGTCGACCTCTGTGCGGGTGAGTCTCTGTCCAACAAACCAGACTGAACTTAAAGGGGCACTGCGGAACTTTCCTGATTAAAGATCCGTCAGCTGCTTGTTCCCATGGAGATGTCATTGCTTTGCCTAAAATGTTCCCCAGTGTGGCATTAAATGGAGGGGCGGGTGACTTCGTGCACGTCGTTCATGTATTTTTGATCGTTTTATGCCATACTGTGGAACATTTCAGGGAAAGCATTAAAATCGTCATGGAGACGACAGTAAAGTTACACAGTGCACCTTTAATGGACGTCCAGTCGTGCTGCTAATCTGCACTAAAGCTTTACTCTTTGTTTGTTTGTGGGAATAATTAGGAAAATCAGATTTCTCTTTAAACTCGTTTGACTGTTGAAGTGTCACAGGCTCCAGTGGGACTCGAACTCACAACCTCTGGGTTATAAGAGCCGCGTTCAAACCCCTGAGCCGCGAGTCTCCGGTCCGACCGCGGAGCACGAAACCCCGACCCGAGTCTGGCTCAGTCGGATCTTCTGACAAATGAAAATGTAAATGTGCAGTTTTCCTGTGATGCCGTGATGTTCTAACGGGAGAGACAAACACACACGATTATAAAACAACAGCAAATAAACCAAATACACACAAATACACAAATAAATAAAACTTACGACACTGGGGCTGTGATGCAAATGTCTCATGTTGTAATGTTCCTCATCACAAACCTGAAGACGTTTCAGACTCATCCACACATGTTTGAGTCATCTAGAGATCTCTCCTGGGCCCTATTCAAATCCTCCCACACGACAGTTCTCCATAAATACACAAAAACACGAGACGAGGGACTTAGCGCTCTGAAGGGGGAGTGACTTAGCGCTCTGAAGGGGGAGTGAGTTAGCGCTCTGAAGGGGGAGTGACTTAGCGCTCTGAAGGGGGAGTGAGTTAGCGCTCTGAAGGGGGAGTGAGTTAGCGCTCTGAAGGGGGAGTGACTTAGCGCTCTGAAGGGGGAGTGAGTTAGCGCTCTGAAGGGGGAGGGACTTAGCGCTCTGAAGGGGGAGTGAGTTAGCGCTCTGAAGGGGGAGTGACTTAGCGCTCTGAAGGGGGAGTGAGTTAGCGCTCTGAAGGGGGAGTGAGTTAGCGCTCTGAAGGGGGAGTGAGTTAGCGCTCTGAAGGGGGAGTGAGTTAGCGCTCTGAAGGGGGAGTGAGTTAGCGCTCTGAAGGGGGAGGGACTTAGCGCTCTGAAGGGGGAGGGACTTAGCGCTCTGAAGGGGGAGTGAGTTAGCGCTCTGAAGGGGGAGGGACTTAGCGCTCTGAAGGGGGAGTGAGTTAGCGCTCTGAAGGGGGAGTGACTTAGCGCTCTGAAGGGGGAGGGACTTAGCGCTCTGAAGGGGGAGGGAGTTAGCGCTCTGAAGGGGGAGGGACTTAGCGCTCTGAAGGGGGAGTGACTTAGCGCTCTGAAGGGGGAGGGACTTAGCGCTCTGAAGGGGGAGTGAGTTAGCGCTCTGAAGGGGGAGT
Source organism: Taenioides sp. WSHXM2023 (assembly GCA_029959045.1). Taxonomy (NCBI): domain Eukaryota; kingdom Metazoa; phylum Chordata; class Actinopteri; order Gobiiformes; family Gobiidae; genus Taenioides; species Taenioides sp. WSHXM2023. The sequence goes on from CM057103.1 coordinate 26,851,311, forward strand.
GAGTTAGCGCTCTGAAGGGGGAGTGAGTTAGATCAAAAGTGAGAGTAAAACATTTTGAAAACAATAAAAGGTAACACAAAGATCCTCTTTAAAGCCTTTTGTGTCGTTTGTGTCGTTTGTGTTCAGTTTGATGGAGACGGCGCGGGAAATGATCCGAGAGTCTTTACCCATCAAATGTCTGGAGGCCGTGATCCTGGGAGTGTATCCTTCAACGCACAATAACACAACACAACACACAACAACACAACAGAACACACAACAACACAACACACAACACACCACACCACACAACACACAACACAACTTTATTTATTTATTTATTTATTTATTTGATTGGGACAGAGCATGTTAATGGACAATCATGACACAACATGAATGTAAACACACCGGATTGTAGCCTAAGGCTAATTTCCATCCGTTGTCCCAAAGGGCTGGGGTCACAACATTAAAAACAGCAAATAAAATACCACTCATTGCACAGTTCCCATTATTGCACACTCCATACATTGCACAGTTCCCATTATTGCACACTCCATACATTGCACAGTTCCCATTATTGCACACTCCATACATTGCATAGTTCCCATTATTGCACAGTTCCCATTATTACACACTCCATACAATGCACAGTTCCCATTATTGCACACTCCATATATTGCACAGTTCCCATTATTGCACATTCCATACATTGCACAGTTCCCATTATTGCACACCCACTCATTGCACAGTTCCCATTATTACACACTCCATACAGTCCATACAGTCCAAATTATTTCACAGTCCAGTCATTGCACAATTCCCATTATTTTGCAGTCAATTTGGCCACAGCTTCAATACATGCAAATATGTGTCCATAAAAGATCTTTTAAAATCATAGTGCAACTATACATGAGGACATGTTTGGTTTGACCATAACCAATTTTTCATTTGAGCTTTAAAAGAACTATACGTAGGACATTCTTTCAGTGCTTGTGGTAGATTATTCCACAGATTCCCACCTTGGACAGATAATACATTCTGACCAAAAGTGGTCCGTCTGAGGGGTATGACCAAGTCACCCCTGGTGGTGGCTCGCGTGGTCCTTTCTGAATAGTCTTTGCGTTTGATGTACTCCTTTAACGGTGGTGGTGCGAGGGAATGTAGAACCTTGTAAATTAGACAGGCTCTTTTAAGGATGACCATGTTGCTAAAATCTAAAAGCCTATGCTTTTTCAGAATGTGACAGTAGTGGTGGGAAATGGGTTTTTTATCAAGTATTTTTAGGCCTCTTTTATAGAGGTTTTCAATGGTTTTAAGTGTTGTGGGGCAGGCAAGACTGTGATCCTTAAACGCACAACAACACACTCTGTGTCTTTTTTTTACCTTTTGTCCAGGTTCAGGGTCAGTACACTACTCCCCTTTTCCTCCTGTACCTTGTAATTGTGTCTTTTATGTTGTGTCATTGGGCAAGACACTTCTCTGTTGTTGCGAGCACTGACCAATTTAAGGCTTTCTATAGATATATAGTATATACTACTATGTAGTGTAGGGAGTATTATCTTTTACATAAGGGTGAGTTGTACAGTTGTAAGGAGTATTATCTGTTCCATAAGGGTGAGTTGTTGTACCGTTGTAGGGAATATTATCTTCGCCCACAGAATTTTCAAAAGCTTACCCAGGCCCCAGCGAGAATTGAACTCGCGACCCCTGGAGACCAGTGCTCTAACCACTGAGCTATGAGGCCTCACCTGCCGTCCCTGTCCTGCCGGGACTATTTAATGAGTAAACAGGACACACCCACAAAAAACACGCCGATGTTTAGAGAATGAGTCACTAAACACACCGTTCTAATATTAGCACGTAGCATTAGCGCATTAGCATTAGCACGTAGTATTAGCACATAGCATTAACATGAAGAATTAGCATGTAGCATTAGCATGTAGCATTAGCACGTAGCATTAGCATGTAGCGTTAGCTTGACTGGCTCTGGAAATTAGCCACAATCAGACTCACCTGTACTGTAAAACTTAACCAGAAACTTGATGAATGCAGCACACGGGATTTCACTGGGGTTTACAGGATCAGTAGTATTAGTAGTGTTGGGGTGCGCATTCAAATGGAAGAAAGGTCTAAACTCAAGCCGTTAAAAATCCAAAAAGTTTATTCCCTGACAGTATAAATCTAATACAGATATATCCGGGTCTCCTCAAAACATCCCTGCCTGCACACGATTACGTGGGGCTTACACCAGACATGTGAAAAGACACCCACCCTATCTGAGACCCACAATTTATACATTGTGTTCATGAATATGCAAATTTAGCACGTTGTATCAGGTGACCAGTATTTTTCCACTCCATGCCTTGTCCTTGGTCGTCTTGGCTTTGTGACCTCTGCCTTCCTGGACACAAAACAAACACCAAAAACCATGCCCCCAGTTGACACATTACTGGGTGAGGGGCGCTGTTATCAGCGCACATTCCTGGGTGAGGGGCGCGCATCAGAGAATGCCATATGGTCATTGTGAAGTCAGCATGTACCATGTGTAATACTGCAAATGTAAACTTTATTAACATCACGTTTATTTCTATAATAAAACATCAAATATACTTCAGTAGTATTAGCAGTATTAGCGGTATTAGCGGTATTAGCGGTATTAGCAGTATTAGCAGTATTAGCGGTATTAGCGGTATTAGCGGTATTAGCGGTATTAGCAGTATGATTTGGTATTTAAATCAGGGGTATTATGCAAAATTGTTGTTTTTTTTGTTTCTACCTGTTATAATGTTGTTCTCTCGTCAGAAACAGGCTGAAGATACTCGATACCGATTCTGATTCCACCATAAGAATCAAACCCACTTTATGTAAAACGATATCAGTGATTTTACAAATCAATGGAACAACATTCCCACGTGTCCTTATATCTGTGGAGTCCCTGGTTTAGTCCTGTTCTAGTCCTGGTTTAGTCCTGTTCTAGTCCTGGTTTAGTCCTGTTCTAGTCCTGGTTTAGTCCTGTTCTAGTCCTGATTTAGTCCTGGTTTAGTCCTGGTTTAGTCCTGTTCTAGTCCTGGTTTAGTCCTGTTCTAGTCCTGATTTAGTCCTGGTTTAGTCCTGGTTTAGTCCTGGTTTAGTCCTGGTTTAGTCCTGGTACTCAGTTCTTTCATCACAAACGTGTCTGAAAAGGTTTCAGACTCATCCATGCATGTTTGATTAATCTAGTGATCTCTCCCAGGCCCTATTCAAACCCTCCTTACGGTTAGCAGTACGAGCCTGTACGAGGCTCCGCCCACAGGCCTATGTCACATCAATTCTCCATAAATATACAAAAGCATGACACAAAACTACTAAAAAATGATTGTGTTGTGATAGCGCTCTGAAGGGGGAGTGACTTAGTGTGGAGAGCAAAGGGAGGGGGGGCTCAGAGCGTCAAAAATGAAAGTGAAACTGTTTCAAAACAATAAACGGAGCCTGGTGATTTAAATCTGTGATGTGACAGGTAAAAAACATTCAAAATGATCATTAACATCAGACAAAAGTATTTAAATATATTTAAATGATCCTCGCTGAGCTGAAGCTGAAGCTAAACATGAAGGAAGGAAACAGTGAAAACACCACAGTTCAAATATGCAAAGCTCGAGGATTTTTCACAAGAGGATTTCAGGTTGTTTCTGGCCTGTTTCTTCCCTCAGTTTCTTTGAAGACATTAGGCTGAAACGTGACACCAGAACATTTCCATATCTGCCGTACGTTTCGGTGTCAGAGGCTTTAGGGATGTTTTTGTCGTCGTCGTGTGACCTGGATCCTGTGACTCTGGACAGTTAGCGTTAGCGTCACTGTCACATGTTTTTGATAAAGTTTTTATTTAAAAAGCAGAAGCAGGAAGTGTCGTGTTCTTGGCCTGAAGATGAAGATTCAAGTTTCAGAACAAAAGAAAACACAAACAAAAGCTCTTGGAGTTTTTCATGATGTGATCACACCGGATCTTCTCTGGACCTTTGTCCGATATTCAAGTTTGAAGAAGTTTGTAGAAACAAAATAAACCAGGACTAAACCTGATCCAAGCAAGAACTAAACCAGGACTAAACCAGGTCTAAACCAGGTCTAAACCAGGTCTAACCCAGGTCTAAACCAGGTCTAAACCAGGACTAACCCAGGACTAAACCAGGACTAAACCAGGTATAAACCAGGACTAAACCAGGACTAAACCAGGTATAAACCAGGACTAAACCAGGTCTAAACCAGGACTAAGCCAGGTCTAAACCAGGTCTAAACCAGGTCTAAGCCAGGTCTAAACCAGGACTAAGCCAGGTCTAAACCAGGTCTAAACCAAGTCTAAACCAGGTCTAAACCAGGTCTAAACCAGGTCTGTTCACACTGAGCTCAGTCGTTGTTTTGTTGAATTTTTAACCCCGTGTGTCTCACAGTTGTTCAGAGAAAATCTCCTGCAGCAGATGGTCCGGGTCAGAACCAGGTCTGGATCTGGGTCACAGAGAGTGTGTGTGTGTGTTATTGTGTGTGATTGTCATATAGTCTGTAAAAGGAGAAGTTCAGATATAAATACATGTAAATACATGTAAATAAATACATATAAATACATGTAAATATCTCTCACGGGGCCTGAAGTCTGTTTCCTGTAGATTTGGGTCAGTCACTGGAGGATTCTGGGGGATTTTTGTCTCTTTGCTCCAAAAAACATCTAAACTTTGTTTTTAGCACAAACTGCTTTAAAGTCACAGTACGGAACTTTCTATGGTTGGATTTCAGCTGCAGGATTCCATGGAAATAAAAAGTTAAAACCCAGGAATTAGACCCAGATTAGAGTCAGATCTGTGGAGATGCGAGCCTGTCCCTGTAAGGATATGTATTTTTGTACATTTTTTAGTGAAATGAAAACATCCATAATTAAAAAAAACTGGCTCTTATTTTAGTCTATTTTTGGCATAAAAGTTCCACACTGTGTCTTTATATGTGCCTTTATAAAAATTATTTTATTTATAACAAAAACTATAATAATTCTTTACAAAAACATGTGTGAAAAGTGAAACGATTGTTTTGTGTATCACCACCGTCCCTCCACCAGGATAAAACCTGAGGAAACCTTTAAACGGACGTTTGTCCCGGAGCCGCTCAGATCTGAAGCACTTCCTGTTTCCTAAAGTGAAACGTCCTTTTACGCAGAGCAGAGGAAACGAGAGAGAGTCTGTGAAACCAGAGCAGATGGAGCCCAGTGTGAGTCCGGCGCTGTTACACTCCGGTTTAAACACGTCAGATCTGTCCAAACTTTTACATACAGACGGTTCATTTGAGAGGAAAACAGTCTGGTCTGTTCATCTCCATCGTTTTTATTTTTATCCGTCTTTTATTTATAAAATCACAGAAAGGAAAACGACAGAGCGGAGCCTTTCCTGAAGCTTCAGAATGATCCTGAGCTGAAGCAGAACAAGAGCACACACAGTACGAGTCTGTACGAGGCTCCGCCCACAAGTCTACGTCCCCCAGGCTCCCACAGTACGAGTCTGTACGAGGCTCCGCCCACAAGCCTTCGTCCCCTAGGCTCCCACAGTACGAGTCTGTACGAGGCTCCGCCCACAAGTCTACGTCCCCCAGGCTCCCACAGTACGAGTCTGTACGAGGCTCCGCCCACAAGTCTACGTCCCCCAGGCTCCCACAGTACGAGTCTGTACGAGGCTCCGCCCACAAGCCTTCGTCCCCTAGGCTCCCACAGTACGAGTCTGTACGAGGCTCCGCCCACAAGTCTACGTCCCCCAGGCTCCACACGACAATTCTCCATAAATACACAAAAACATGAGACAAAACTGAACACAACAACTGGACAAACCTGATGTGATGCAGGAGTTTCATTAGTGCGACGCACACTGAGTGTGTTGGGATAGAGCTCTGAAGGGGGAGGGACTTAGCACAGAGAGGCTGAGTGTGTTGGGATAGAGCTCTGAAGGGGGAGGGACTTAGCACAGAAAGGCTGAGTGTGTTGGGATAGAGCTCTGAAGGGGGAGGGACTTAGCACAGAAAGGCTGAGTGTGTTGGGATAGAGCTCTGAAGGGGGAGGGACTTAGCACAGAGAGCAAAGGGAGGAGAGACTCAGAGCGACAAAAACAAAAGTGAAACTTATAAAACCTATGAATCTTTTGTTTTGGTGAATTTAACATTTTCAAAACAATAAAAGGAACATGAGATCTGAATATGTGATACAGTTATAATACTCCCCACAGGTATAATACTCCCTCTGTAATACCTCACAGGAGTAAATCTGTTCAGACCTGTGTGGTTGTCTCCTTGACCCAGGCCTCCTCAGATACCTGACCAACGGCCTGACGTCTCTGGAGCGGTTCCCCATCAGTTTTAAGACTCAGTTCTCGGGGCACTGTTTTCATCACGTGGTGTTGGGGGTTTACTGTAACGGCAGGTACGGCTCCCTGGGGATGAGCCGTAGACAGGACCTGATGGACAAACCCCTGAGCCACCGGACGCTGGGGGACCTGGTGGGCGAGTTCGAGAGCTCGTATAGGAGGTACCAGCACACCATCAAGAAGGTGAGGAGAAACAATGGACCTGTGGGATTATGTGGGTTTACAGGGGTTTAAAGGGCCTGTGCCCCAGACCGTGTAATTCATCCAGTGCAGCTCCCTGGGGCCCTGCTGCTAACTGTAGGCACTGCTGTGTCTGAGGTTTTATTAGACTTTAATATGAGCCTTTTTTTAACACAATCTGACCAGAAAGAATGACTCATCTGAAGTCCAACATGTGATCTGATCTGTGCTGTTGAACAACTGTCTCACACTTCAGATTACAGCAGGGTGACCAGTCGTCCCTATTTACCCGGGACAGTCCCTGTTTACCCGGGACAGTCCCAGTTTACCCGGGATGGTCCCAGTTTACCCGGGACGGTCCCTCTTCACCCGGGACGGTCCCTGTTCACCCGGGACGGTCCCAGTTTACCCGGGACAGTCCCAGTTTACCTGAGACAGTCCCAGTTTACCCGGGATCGTCCCAGTTTACCCGGGACAGTCCCAGTTTTGAGTCCTGTGTCCCCTGTCCCTGCAGATTTATCCAAAACCAGTGATTTGTCCCAGTTTTATACAAGAAATGTCCCATATGTCCCTATTTTGGACAAATCTGATCCCTGCCAACAGTAAAGAGAGAAATAAAGTGTCATTTGTTTAGGTAAAATACAGAAAAGCTGCTTAAAAATTATGAAAACACAAAGAAAATGTGACTAAAGTGACTCACATTAGTGCCGAGTACAGAACAGTTCTCCTTAATTCTGCACTCGTTTCACAATTTTATGATTACCGACCACCACTAACCTGGGGTGTGCCTGTTTTTGATTTTGAAATTCTGGTCACCCTCACATTACAGTCACAAGCTAGCATTAGCATTAGCATTAGCATTAGCCAACAGTTTTTCACCTTTTCATGTCAAATCAAACTCCTGAACAGGACTGTGAACGTTCTGACCACAGGAACATGAAAATGTCCCTTTAAATCACTTTTATGTATTTTCAGACAATCTTAAAACCATTTGTCAGTTTTTTGCTTATGTGTGCATTATCTCACCATGGTAACAGCTGAACTTTCCGCCATAGGCATACATGTAGAACCCCCCACAGCGTGATGTCACTGTAAATGATCAGTTTGTCTGAGTGTAACCGATGGGTAGAGTCATATCTAACCATCTTTACCACGCTGCGAGTTATCAGGACCTAATGTGTGCACAGCAGCTCCACATTTAAGGAAATAAACATCATCAAGAACTTTATAAACCTCCACACTGAACCTTTTCACTTCTGACCTGAAGGAAACCCTCACCTGATCTTCTGCCTGATCTTCTCCAGGTGAAGATCGGCCTGTACGTGCCCCATGACCCTCACGTCTTCCAGCCCATCGAGTGGAAACATCTGGTCCTCAACGCGGCGAGACTCGGAGCTCTGGAGATGAGGAAGGAGCTGGAGAAACACGGCCGAGATATGAGGATGAAGGTACGGAGGCCAGAGAGGGACAAACTCAAGAAAAACACTCAAGAAAAACATTCAAAACATGAGGATGAAGATATCTACAGGGAGCAGAGAGGGACAAACTTAAAAGTGCAGTGTGTAACTTTTCTGGTGGAGGGTCCTTCAAACGCTTTTCTCCATGGAGATGTTATTGCTTTGTCTGTAATTTTCCACAGTGTGGCATTAAACGTTTCTATCTTCATGGAGACCAAACCAGACCAAGTTTCAGGTCAGATCTGTGGAGAGGCGACCCCGCTCACAGTCAGAATGTCTGTTTTTCTAGGGATTTTTGAGCTCTAAAACCACCTGTAATTGAATAAATGTAAAGTAGAGCTGTTTAATGTCACACTGTGGAACATTCCAGGCAGAGCAGTGACGTATCCATAGAAACAAGCAGGTGACGGACCCCCAACTAGAAAGTTAGAACGACCTGGATCAGAACCAGGATAAGAGCGTAGAGACTAGTATACACACATGGACCAGCCCAGGACTAAACCAGGGCTAAACCAGGTCTAAACCAGAACTAAACCAGGGCTAAAGCAGGACTAAACCAGGACTACACCAGGACTGAACCAGGACGAAACCAGGACTACACCAGGACTGAACCGGGACTAAACCGGGACTACACCAGGACTGAACCAGGACTAAACCAGGACTAAACTAGGACTAAACCAGGGATTCCACAGACATAAGGACATATGGGGATAGAAAAGAAAGTTTATTTAAAGTGTAAAATCACAGGAGTTTGTCTAAACAAAGAGGGTTTTTTAAATTTTCTTAATGGGATCAGAATCGGTATCGAGTATCGAGTCCATTCCTTCGTATCAGAATGTGAATTTCTTCAAGTGAAGGTATCTACATTTACATTTGAGCCTCCACCACGTCAGTCTGCTCCATGTACAAATGGCCGTTGGTTTAGTTCCATATTTGGAGATTGAAACGGTGGAGCTTCTGTCTGGAGGAGTGTGGATTCTGCTGCTGGACTCTCACAAAAACACACGCCTCTGAAACACTGACTGCACCCAAACGTATAATTCCACAGTCGAGGGAAGAGGAACCGCAAAACAAAAGGTCCAAAAGAGACAAACAAAGCTGCTGTTTAAGTCCCAGAGAACAGAGGAGGAGAGTGAACATGGAGGATGGTACGAATGTATAAAAGCAGATTTTTCATGTTTGTCTAATTCTGACGCGGTTTGGTGGGTAGAACCTGTGGTCAGTGTTTTTATTGCTGCGTCACAGGGAAAAAAAACAGCAAAAAGTCTCGTATTTTGAAAGCGTTTGTTTATCTGTTCAGTATTGTTCTTGATAACCACTGGAATCACAAATACTCAGGTCTGTTTAAATAGTTTGTGTAATTCTGAGTTCCTTTAGTTTCTGCTGCTGTAGTAGTAGTAATAGTAGTAGTAGCAGTAGTACTAGTATGTAGTATATAGTATGTAGTATATATGTAGTATGTAGGTCACTGTAGTGCAGTTGTCTCGGGTGTGTCCAGTATAAATAGTTCAGTCAGACTGAGGCCAAATAAACACAAGTCCCTGATCCTTTCACTGTTCAGAGTTCAGAGTGATCAGAGGTCAGAGTGATCAGAGGTCAGAGTGATCAGAGTGATCAGAGGTCAGAGTGATCAGAGGTCAGAGTGATCAGAGTGATCAGAGGTCAGAGTGATCAGAGTTCAGAGTGAGCAGAGGTCAGAGTGATCAGAGGTCAGAGTGATCAGAGGTCAGAGTGATCAGAGTTCAGAGTGATCAGAGGTCAGAGTGATCAGAGTGATCAGAGTTCAGAGTGATCAGAGTTCAGAGTGATCAGAGGTCAGAGTGATCAGAGTGATCAGAGTTCAGAGTGATCAGAGTTCAGAGTGATCAGAGGTCAGAGTGATCAGAGATCAGAGTTCAGCGTGATCAGAGTTCAGAGTGATCAGAGGTCAGAGTGATCAGAGGTCAGAGTGATCAGAGGTCAGAGTGATCAGAGTGATCAGAGGTCAGAGTGATCAGAGGTCAGAGTGATCAGAGGTCAGAGTGATCAGAGTTCAGAGTGATCAGAGGTCAGAGTGATCAGAGTTCAGAGTGATCAGAGGTCAGAGTGATCAGAGGTCAGAGTGATCAGAGGTCAGAGTGATCAGAGGTCAGAGTGATCAGAGGTCAGAGTGATCAGAGTTCAGAGTGATCAGAGGTCAGAGTGATCAGAGTTCAGAGTGATCAGAGTTCAGAGTGATCAGAGGTCAGAGTGATCAGAGGTCAGAGTGATCAGAGTTCAGAGTGATCAGAGGTCAGAGTGATCAGAGTTCAGAGTGATCAGAGTTCAGAGTGATCAGAGTTCAGAGTGATCAGAGGTCAGAGTGATCAGAGGTCAGAGTGATCAGAGTTCAGAGTGATCAGAGGTCAGAGTGATCAGAGGTCAGAGTGATCAGAGGTCAGAGTGATCAGAGTTCAGAGTGATCAGAGGTCAGAGTGATCAGAGGTCAGAGTGATCAGAGGTCAGAGTGATCAGAGTTCAGAGTGATCAGAGTTCAGAGTGATCAGAGGTCAGAGTGATCAGAGTTCAGAGTGATCAGAGGTCAGAGTGATCAGAGGTCAGAGTGATCAGAGGTCAGAGTGATCAGAGGTCAGAGTGATCAGAGTGATCAGAGGTCAGAGTGATCAGAGGTCAGAGTGTTCAGGCACTACAGGGCTGGTTTAAATCATAAAAAAAATAAATTCATGTAATTCTAATGCTGAAATTCTTGTTGTGGTTCTTGTTGTGGTTCTGGTTGTGGTTCTGGTTGTGGTTCTGGTTGTGGTTCTTGTTGTGGTTCTTGTTGTGGTTCTGGTTGTGGTTCTTGTTGTGGTTCTTGTTGTGGTTCTGGTTGTGGTTCTTGTTGTGGTTCTGGTTGTGGTTCTTGTTGTGGTTCTTGTTGTGGTTCTGGTTCTGGTTGTGGTTCTTGTTGTGGTTCTTGTTGTGGTTCTGGTTGTGGTTCTGGTTGTGTCGTGGCCCTGAAGCGGCGTCAGCAGAAATTAGCATCGCTCCACCATGTTGAGAGCCTGAGGGAGTGAAGTGAATAGACAAACAGCATGTGCCTGAAATCCCACTGTTTGAAATGAAACCGATCCAAAATGGCTTCCACACAGATGGTTAATGCCCCCCCCAGACACACACACACGCACACGCACACACGCACACGCGCACACGCACACGCACTAAACCAGAACCAGAAAACTCACTAAACTCTAATAAGCCTAAAACCTTAGACTATATCTGGATTAAACCAGGTCTAAATGAGGACTAAACTAAGCCTAAACCTGGTCTAATGCAGGTTTAAAAAAGAACTGAACCAGAACCAGATGTTTTCTAGTTTATATTTGGTGTCTGTTCTGCAGATCCTGAAGTCGTCGAGCGCTCAGTCTCCCGTTAAAGAACGCTGTCGAGGGAAGTCTCTGTCTCCACGGCGACGGCAGAGCGCCAGCCCCCAGCGACGGACCACCAGGAGGGACAAATCGTACGTGTGCTCTGCAATATGTACAACATACACATGTAAACCAGGTCTAAACCAGGTCTAAACCAGGACTAAACCAGGTCTAAACCAGGTCTAAACCAGGTCACCGCACAGGAGCACCATTTTCGACTCAGATCTAATGAAATCTGAGCGGCTAAACTCACCCAAAAATCCCAGAGACACTTGAGAAGAACACGACTGAACTACAGAGGGAGGGCATCTGACACACTGAGAGGGCAGGGAGGGACACAGAGAGAGGAGAAAGAGGAGGAGAGAGTGAGGAGAAGGAGATAAAGGAGAAAAAGAGAGAAAATAGAGAGAGGAGAGAAAGAACAGATTAAAACATAATGAGGAGGAAGAGATCTAGAGAAGAGAGAGAGGGAGAGGAGCTCAGAGAGGATTAAAGCTGAGAGTGACATCTCTGCACTTCAAACTGTCAGCAGGGAGGGCATCTGACACATAGGAGGGCATCTGACACAAAGGGAGGGCATCTGACACACACAGGGAGGGCATCTGACACACGGGGAGGGCATCTGACACAAAGGGAGGGCATCTGACACACGGGGAGGGCATCTGACACAAAGGGAGGGCATCTGACACACGGGGAGGGCATCTGACACACGGGGAGGGCATCTGACACAAAGGGAGGGCATCTGACACACGGGGAGGGCATCTGACACAAAGGGAGGGCATCTGACACAATTCGTACACAAACTAATTCAAAGTGCTTTACAGAATAAGGGAGGGCATCTGACACATTGGAATTTAAGAGGATGGGAGGGCATCTGACATGTTTTTGTATTTTTCAGGCCGGCGTCTGTGGACCGTAAACCTGCAGAGCTCAGCACACTCAGCGACGGATACCAAATACGGATTTAACTTTTGAATAAAGCACATTTTAAACAGAAACAACTGAAGACAAAACAGACAAAATAAACGGAAAAAAAAGTTTAATATTTTAAATTTCCACCGAACATCCGCACAAAATGAAACGCCAAGACGCAACAGCACAATTTTGGATTTTTTCTCAAAGTTTTTTCATTTCTGCACTCTGAGTTTCTGTGCATGACGCTTGGCTAGCTTACCGTTAGCTTACAGTTAGCTCACATTAGCATTGCCTTTTTAATTGATTTAATCTTTTAAATGAGTTTCCTGTGTGATGCTAACAGAGAGCTAGCTGCGAGTTAGCCGTTAGCCATTAGCCATTAGCCTGGTTTATGCACTTGGCAAATGACGAAGTGAAAACGTGGATTTCCTTTGGGCCGAAGACGAGCGACATGTTTGAAGACAGCGGGAATATTTCAAACGCAGCGTCGACAGGATGAACGGAAGAGACTGAGGGAAAGAGGAGAGGAGGAAAGAGAGAAAGAGAAGGAGGGATGAGTTCATGAGGATCTTTCTAAAGCTTCAAATCTCACACCTCAAATATAAAAACGTAAAAACGCCCCTGACGCGTCACAACACGACCAGGACACAGTTTGTTTCATTTCATCAGATTTAAGAGTTTTTTATTTTTATTTGAGTCGATTTGACTCGTCGAGCGATAGAAGAAATCGTTTTTATTCAAAGCGATTCCTGTGAGCTGAAATCCACGTTCTGATGTTCTGATGTTCCTCCTCAAAAACACCTGGAGTTGTGTGTCTCTCTGATTGGTTAATGCGCCTGTCAGTCACGCCCTCTGGAAACAGGGACACAGTTTATGGTTCCGGGGCGGTGCAGCTTTACGGAAGTCTACGGGGAAAATACTCAAGACACTCATTTGTCAGACATTCAGTGGAATTTGGAATTGAAATTTTGAAATTTAAATATTTGACATTGGCATTTCTTTACTCGACAAGTCACAGCTCCTCAAATCCAGTTCAATATCCTGAATTTAAATCTATGGAAGATCATTTGTTCCATCAGATTTTGAATTTTAAATCCCGCTGAATTTCTCACTTTGAATTTTTTAACTCTGTAAAAACGTGTGAATTATTTTTACTTAGTGTACTAAAAATTTCACCTTTTCAATATTCACCACAAATATTTTCAAGCCTCAAATTTAACAGTCAAAATTCAGAGTGTAAAATTCAGAGTGTAAAATTCACAGCAAAGATCCAAGACGCCAAGGCAGAATCAATCGATCCTGTGTGAGTGAGGAGGACAGAGGCTGTTTCCTAATGGTTCTCATGTGTGGGCGGGGTTTACACTTAACAAATAAAAGAGATGAGGTTTTGATGAGGTGAATTCTGACCAATCAGATCGCTTCACTGCACCATTTCCTGTTTGATACTAAGTTCGATCGGATCACACAGGATCGATTGATTCTGCCTTGGCGTCTTGGATCTTTGCTGTGAATTTAACACTGTGAAATTTACACTCTGAATTTTACACTCTGAATTTTGACTGTTGAATTTGAGGCTTGAAAATATTTGTGGTGAATATTTAAAAGATTTATTTTAAACACTTTGAAAATGTACACTTAAAATGTCATTAACGGACATTCAGAAGAAAAATAATTCTTTTCAAACATGTTTTTCAGAGCTCAAAAATTCAAAGTGAGAAATTCAAATTCTGATTAAACAAATGATCTTCCTATAAGTGATTTAAACTCACACAAACTCCAGTCTCGAGTCTCACCAGCGCCTGTCCACCCCGTCCACCGTGCCCGTCCACCCCGTCACCGCGTCCATCCACCGCGCCCGTCTGCTGCGCCCGTCCACCCCGTCCGTCCACCGCGCCCGTCCACCACGTCCATTCACCGCGCCCGTCCACCGCGTCCGTCCACCCCGTCCACCGCGTCCGTCCACCGCGTCCGTCCACCGCGTCCGTCCACCGCGCCCGTCCGCTGCGCCCGTCCACCGCGTCCATCCACCGCGCCCGTCTGCTGCGCCCGTCCACCTCGTCCGTCCACCGCGCCCGTCCACCACGTCCGTCCACCGCGCCCGTCTGCTGCGCCCGTCCACCGCGTCCATCCACCGCGCCTGTCCGCTGCGCCCGTCCACCCCGTCCGTCCACCCCGTCCACTGCATCCGTCCAATCACACGTTTGTTTGGAAGGTTTTGTCCAATGTCCCGCTCCTCTGTTACGTCCCCCACACGAATGTTCCACAGTGAATCTTTAAAATGGTCCATATCCGAGGTGGGCAGCCTCAGTCACATTTACTTGAATAAAGTTGTACTTTTCGCAGTACTTCTCATACTTTTTACTTTTACTCTTACTTAAGTCATACTCTCACTGAAGTAACAGTACTCGAGTACTTGAGTAATATAAAGTACAGTGTGACGTGGGGGGACAGAGTGTGACGTGGGGGACAGACGTGGGGGGACAGAGTGTGACGTGGGGGACAGACGTGGGGGACAGACGTGGGGGGACAGAGTGTGACGTGGGGGGACAGAGTGTGACGTGGGGGACAGACGTGGGGGACAGACGTGGGGGGACAGAGTGTGACGTGGGGAGACAGAGTGTGACGTGGGGGACAGAGTGTGACGTGGGGGACAGACGTGGGGGACAGACGTGGGGGGACAGAGTGTGACGTGGGGAGACAGAGTGTGACGTGGGGGACAGAGTGTGACGTGGGGGACAGACGTGGGGGGACAGAGTGTGACGTGGGGAGACAGACGTGGGGGGACAGAGTGTGACGTGGGGGGACAGAGTGTGACGTGGGGAGACAGAGTGTGACGTGGGGGACAGAGTGTGACGTGGGGGACAGACGTGGGGGGACAGAGTGTGACGTGGGGGACAGACGTGGGGGACAGAGTGTGACGTGGGGGACAGAGTGTGACGTGGGGGACAGACGTGGGGGGACAGAGTGTGACGTGGGGGACAGAGTGTGACGTGGGGGACAGACGTGGGGGGACAGAGTGTGACGTGGGGAGACAGAGTGTGACGTGGGGGACAGAGTGTGACGTGGGGGACAGACGTGGGGGACAGACGTGGGGGGACAGAGTGTGACGTGGGGAGACAGAGTGTGACGTGGGGGACAGAGTGTGACGTGGGGGACAGACGTGGGGGGACAGAGTGTGACGTGGGGAGACAGACGTGGGGGGACAGAGTGTGACGTGGGGGGACAGAGTGTGACGTGGGGAGACAGAGTGTGACGTGGGGGACAGAGTGTGACGTGGGGGACAGACGTGGGGGGACAGAGTGTGACGTGGGGGACAGACGTGGGGGACAGAGTGTGACGTGGGGGACAGAGTGTGACGTGGGGGACAGACGTGGGGGGACAGAGTGTGACGTGGGGGACAGAGTGTGACGTGGGGGACAGACGTGGGGGGACAGAGTGTGACGTGGGGGACAGACGTGGGGGACAGACGTGGGGGGACAGAGTGTGACGTGGGGGGACAGAGTGTGACGTGGGGAGACAGAGTGTGACGTGGGGGACAGAGTGTGACGTGGGGGACAGACGTGGGGGGACAGAGTGTGACGTGGGGAGACAGACGTGGGGGGACAGAGTGTGACGTGGGGGACAGACGTGGGGGGACAGAGTGTGACGTGGGGGGACAGTGTGACGTGGGGGGACAGACGTGGGGGGACAGTGTGACGTGGGGGACAGACGTGGGGGGACAGAGTGTGACGTGGGGGACAGACGTGGGGGGACAGAGTGTGACGTGGGGGGACAGAGTGTGACGTGGAGGACAGAGTGTGACGTGGGGGGACAGACGTGGGGGGACAGAGTGTGACGTGGGGGACAGAGTGTGACGTGGGGGGACAGAGTGTGACGTTGGGGACAGAGTGTGACGTGGGGGACAGAGTGTGACGTGGAGGACAGACGTGGGGGGACAGAGTGTGACGTGGGGGACAGAGTGTGACGTGGGGGACAGACGTGGGGGGACAGAGTGTGACGTGGGGGACAGACGTGGGGGACAGAGTGTGACGTGGGGGACAGACGTGGGGGGACAGAGTGTGACGTGGGGGACAGAGTGTGACGTGGGGGACAGACGTGGGGGGACAGAGTGTGACGTGGGGGACAGACGTGGGGGGACAGAGTGTGACGTGGGGGCACAGAGTGTGACGTGGGGGACAGAGTGTGACGTGGGGGGACAGAGTGTGACGTGGGGGACAGACGTGGGGGACAGAGTGTGACGTGGGGGACAGACGTGGGGGACAGACGTGGGGGACAGACGTGGGGGACAGAGTGTGACGTGGGGGACAGACGTGGGGGACAGAGTGTGACGTGGGGGGACAGATTTTCAGAATCAGAACTCGGTTTGGGGTTCGTGGTTTGGGTTCGTGGTTTGGGTTCGTGGTTTGGGTTCGTGGTTTGTGGTGGTTCTGCCCTCGGCCCCTTCAGGACCAACAGGAGTCACTTTGTCACATTTTCTTTGTGTTTTAGTCGTTTTTAAACAGATTTTCTGTATTTTACCCAAACAAATGTCGGTTTATGTCCCTTTACTGTCGGCTGGTGTCAGATTGGTCATAAACAGGGACACGGGACATTTCCTATAAAAACTGGGACAAATCAGTGGTTTTGTTTAAATCCACTGGGACAGGGGACACAGGGCCCCAGACTGGGACTATCCCGGGGAAAAGGGGACACCTGCTGTAACAGTACTTTTACTCGAGTAACAGTCCTTCCTCTTCACTCTGAGTCTGAAGTTTCTGTGAATCTGATTTGAACATTTGAGTTTTGGAGTTTTGGAGTTTCAGATCTGATTCAGTTCGTCTCGTTTTTCTGTCTCAGATTTTGGGATTTATTTCAAGTTTAGTTCAAATTAACTCAGATGTCACGCCCCGACAGTTACTCTTTAAGTTACTTTTACTCGAGTAGTACTTTTCACAAATACTTTTTTACTTTTACTTGAGTACTTTCTTGGACCATTACTCTGTACTTTTACTTGAATCATATGATTTTGAAGTAAGAAACGTTATTTTTACTTGAGTTCAGTATTTGGCTCCCACCTCCAGTCCAAACACACAAACACAAACACACATCTGTTTCATGAAGCGCAATGTGGCGTTAGCGTCGTTAGCTTCGTTAGCGTCGTTAGCGTCGTTAGCTTTGCCTCATGTTTCCAGTGTTTGGTTTTATTCTGAATTTGTCTAAACGTGAAAGTTTCTATGCAGCTCACGGTTTGAAAAAGACCGACGATCCAAGTCTTCCATTTTCAGAGCGAAGGACGAAAATTCAACCGCAAATATTCCACAGACGCAACGGGACGGACACAGCAGCTTCAAACTGTAATACCGTAAACGTCCACCAGGTTTGCACAACGGAAAACAGAAGGACAACAATTCAAAGTGTTTAATGAACAATTTTCATTTGATCATTTGGTGGATAACGATACAAAGATTTACTTTAATCCTTAATCCGGATCTGATTCTGAATCTGTGATTTTGGCTTTTGATTTTTCAACATTTTAGTTTGAAATTGATTTAATGAATTTGAATCTGTTTCTTAGTTTTGTTCGATTTACTGACGAAACTTATATTTCTGTTTTCTTGGTTATTTTTGAAATCAGCGTTTGTTTTCTCACGAGTTCTTTCATTGCTCTGCCTGGAATGTCCCACAGTACGGCTTTAAACCCGGTTATATTTTTAAATTACATCCGGGCGCTTTATTGCCAAACATGTTCTGTGAGTGGGCTCGCCTCTTCACAGATCTGACCTGTAACTTTGCTTGGTAGCATCACCTTTAATGCTTTATAGTGGAACATTCCAGGGAAACGCTAAAATCCCCATGGAGACGGGCAGGTGGCAGATCCTGTGTCAGAAATGTTACGTATTGCAGCTTTACTTGTTAAACTTAATTCAAAATGTCCGCCCGGGTCGTGTGAACGTTGAGTTTTGTTTTTTACAGTTTTGGAATTTTTCATTTTCAGCAAAAAGTACAAAATAAAACTGCCATTTTTATGAATCGATGAACTCAAGAAGAAGAAACTGGCTCTGTGCACAACAGCGCCCCCTCACTGTGAGCGTCAGTACTGCGTCCAACTGTATCTGTGACTTATTATTAATGCTAATGCTAATGCTAAGGCAGAATAAGTATTAAAACAACTCCACAAACCTGAAGTCTTCGACCAGTATATTAAAAAAAAACCACACATTTAGATCGTGTTTACTTTCATTCATTTGAGTTTTAATATTTTTTAATTTAATATTTTACAATTTGAATAAAAGTGACTGTTAGCTTTGAGACACAGTGAGCTAGCTAGCGCGCTGCCGTGCACAGAGCCAAACAAAACCAGAAACAAAAATGTTACGAACTTTTGGAAGAACAAGGATTTTCATATCATGGAAACATATCAGCGAATCTGTGGACGATTATCGAAACAGACAAGGGACGCTTTTTCGATATTTACATTTTTCTTGATGCAAAAACAAACGGAACATTTCGATGGAGTTTGGGACGTTTGACGAACTCTGAGTCGATGTAGCAACAAAAATCCATGTTTTTTCCACAGATTTTGATGATTTTTGTGACGTTTGAGTTGAATATTCAGATGTTTTGATTGTGATGTTCTTTTTGCCTTCGCTCCAAACACAAACGGGCTCCGGGGCGTCTTTAAAACACGGTGCAAAATTTAGGGAATTTTCAAAGCTGAAACATTTGGAAATGAACAGGAAATAAGTCCATCTGCAGGTTGTGTCTTTGTAGGAGTAAATATTTGTTTTCAGAGTCACAGCCTCAGAAAACTTCTCACTGCAAAAATACTACGTTTCAGAATCATTTTGATCTTTTTTTATTGAAAATTCCCCAAATTTCCAAGCTACAATTCCCAATTTTCTGGAAAGTTTCTGGGAATTTTGTGCCCCTTCGCAGCCCTAATTTTGAGCAGCATGTTATTTAGAAATTTGAATGACTGAACACAACAATAATATCGTTTTGAAAAGGTCCAATCTTCATTTTTTCTTTTTTTTTTTTAATTCCTTGACTGAATCATTTGTGATTTTTATGGTATTGGTTTTTTATTTGTCACATTTTTGGTTCGTTTTTGGTGCATTTTGCCGTGTGTAGTTTGAAGCATGTCTGACAAAACGAATATTGAAAAAATCAAATGTAGTTTTCAGTGATTTTTACAAAAACTTTTGATTGGAAGGTTACGTCATAACCCTGGTTCTCTGAGTAAATAGACACGTGGAGTTTAAACCTGCAAAATGTTTTAGAAGGTCCAAGAGAAAAGTTTAGTTTAAGAAAAGTTTAGTTTAAGAACACGGCTTTGTACATCTTATTTAATCTTTAAAGGTCCAAATGACTCCGACCTGTTCTGATGTCGTTTCCTCGTCACAAACACCTGGAGTTTTGTTTTGTTTCATTCACAAACCTGCAGATTTAACACGAGTTCTTCTCTCAAACTGAAAACACTCTGTTCCACCTTGTGATGTCATCATGTGGTGATACAGGAAGTGCTCCACTGTGTTTTTAAACTCCACACACCTTCACTAGAATCATTTGGATCATTTCAGTCCTGGAATTGCCGATCTCGACTGAACTAAAGGTAAAAGGAGCTGTTCACTTGAAAACTACCACTTGATGACATCACAAGGTGGAACAGAGCGTTTGGAGCTTTGGAGATGTAGACAGACTAATAATAAAGAGTTCCTCAAACATGTGAATGAAACAAACACAACTCCAGGAGTGTTTGAGGAGGAACATCTGAACCTGGATTAAATCTCAGAGTTTGTGATTCCGGATCTTTAAATGAGTCGAATCTGAAGCTCCGGAGCCAAACAGAATCTGACAACGAAATTTAATGAACGAACAATCATGTTTGTCCCTGTGCCTTTAAACAGAGACATCCCATAATATAATGACACTTTATCCTCAGTGTTTCAGACGTTTAGCTCGTTTGAATTCTTCACAGTCTTAAAGTGCAGCTGACGGAGTTTCACAGGGTTTCACGGAGTTTCACAGGGTTTCTCAGGGTTTCTCAGGGTTTCTCAGGGTTTCATGGTTTCGGTGGAGAATCCCTGTGCTGAATATTGATCACAGTTTCAGTTCAGCGGGAGTTTGTGGAAAAATAAATTGTGTAGAAAAGTCCAAAAATCCAGGAAGTATTGAGCCGTAAAACAGGATCCGTCTGCTTATGTCATCAACAGGAAAAGTCCATCCAAAATGCAGAGGCAGTTCAGGTCGTCTTTTATTTGTCTGAGTCGTAAATATTGTGTAATTTGGTGATGTTTTGGCTCCTGTTTACATTCTGGTTGCTCGGTAACAGTTATGGGATCACCTCTACACGTTAAAAATGAAAAATGCGTGGCCCATGTCCAAAAGCTTTTTATATTTTTAAATAACGTTTGGGCAAAAAAGCCTTCGTCATATTTTTTTGCTTTGGACCACAGGAAACAAAACGGTTGTCAGCCCAGAAGGCCTGACTCCACTGTGCATTTTTTCACTTTTAAATTGTTGTTCTTTGCTTTTGCACCTCCACAAGAACGTTTTTGGTTTGCGTTTTCTGTTTTATCTGCCTCAACACGTGTCCAACCAGGAAGTGAAACTATAAAACCCCGTCACCTGCACTTTCAGGACGTGTCGGTGGAATCGTGGTGCTTCACAAACGTTCAGTGATTTTAAGGTTTTGAATGTCTTTGTTTTGGTGGATTCGTTCGTGTGGATTCAGGAGGAAAAGTGACGTAAATGTAAAAATGCTGTTTACGACTGAAGCGACTGTAGCAGCATGACTTTAATAAAACTCATATGTTTGTACGTTTGTGTGTGGGATTTTATTTTGAAACTGTTTAAGGAAAAGGTCGAGGAACAAAAGTTTAATCATCTTAAAGCAGAACTCAAAACAGACAGAGCCGTGTGTCAAAATCACAGTGTGGGACCCTGTGTTTTTAGGTTCTTTTTTCAGACAGAGTTCGTTTTCAGACCTGACAGTCTGGACTGCTCCTTGCGGTCTTCCTCAGGGTCATGTGATGTTCCTGTAACAGCTGATTTAAACAGGTTTTAGCACCGTCTTCCTACAGGCAGGACGACAGGGCCGCCTGCAGTCCGACTTCCTCAGGACAGAATCCCAGGACCAGAGTAAAAGAGAGAACCACATTATGGATGGGGACGGAGCAGAACATCACTGGGACAGAGGACAACAAACAGCGTCTCTGGATTAAAGAGGCAATCAAAATACAGAAATGTGCCCACGGGACGATAAACCGGGACGAGGGGCTTTTTTACTCTCCCACACCTGGGAAACTGTCCTGAGGAAGTCGGACTGCAGGTGGCGCTGTCGTCCTGCCTCCACCGGTAGGAAGATGGTGTCAAAACCTGTTTAACTCAGCTGAACGGAGACGACACAGGAACATCACGACTCTGAGGAAGACCGCAGGGAGCAGTCCAAACAGTCAGGTCTGAAAACAAACTCTGGGTCTGAAAAAAGAACCTAAAAACATAAATTATTGGAAGACCAAACGAAGCTCGTTGGACTGGTGTGTGAACCTGACCTTTTTATTTATTTTGTCTAACAGGATTCAAACACTTTCCTCCAGTGAATTCATGACAACAGAACACAAAGGTGCATTAAGTAACTTTTCTGGTGGAGGGTTCAGCACCTGCTTCAGATGTTATTGCTCCTGGAATGTTCCACAGTGTGGCATTACGCCCTCTCCTCTTCACCTCCTCTCTCCCCTTTTCTCCCGTCTCTTTCTGCTCGCTCAGCTCTTGTCGTTTTAATCTTCTTATGGTTTGAACAGATTTATAATAATCCACATTTTTCATCATTTCTGAGGCTCACGTGTCTGCTCCCTGTCCCTGTCTTTCTGTCCCTGTCTCTGTCTGTCCCTGTCTGTCTGTCCCTGTCCCTGTCTGTCTCTGTCCCTGTCTCTGTCCCTGTCTGTCTCTGTCCCTGTCTGTCTCTGTCCCGGTCTGTCTGTCCCTGTCTGTCTCTGTCCCTGTCTGTCTGTCCCTGTCTCTGTCCCTGTCTGTCTGTCCCTGTCTGTCTGTCCCTGTCTGTCTCTGTCTGTCTGTCCCTGTCTGTCTCTGTCCCTGTCTGTCTGTCCCTGTCTCTGTCTGTCTGTCCCTGTCTGTCTGTCCCTGTCTGTCTCTGTCTGTCCCTGTCTGTCTCTGTCCCTGTCTGTCTGTCCCTGTCTCTGTCTGTCTGTCCCTGTCTGTCTCTGTCTGTCTGTCCCTGTCTGTCTCTGTCCCTGTCTGTCTGTCCCTGTCTCTGTCTGTCTGTCTCTGTCTGTCTGTCCCTGTCTGTCTCTGTCCCTGTCTGTCTCTGTCCCTGTCTGTCTGTCCCTGTCTCTGTCTCTGTCCCTGTCTGTCTGTCCCTGTCCCTGTCTCTGTCCCTGTCTGTCTCTGTCTGTCTCTGTCCCTGTCTGTCTGTCCCTGTCTGTCTGTCCCTGTCTCTGTCTCTGTCCCTGTCTGTCTGTCCCTGTCCCTGTCTCTGTCTCTGTCCCTGTCTGTCTCTGTCCCTGTCTGTCTCTGTCCCGGTCTGTCTGTCCCTGTCTGTCTCTGTCCCTGTCTGTCTGTCCCTGTCTCTGTCCCTGTCTGTCTGTCCCTGTCTGTCTGTCCCTGTCTGTCTCTGTCTGTCTGTCCCTGTCTGTCTCTGTCCCTGTCTGTCTGTCCCTGTCTCTGTCTGTCTGTCTCTGTCTGTCTGTCCCTGTCTGTCTCTGTCCCTGTCTGTCTGTCCCTGTCTGTCTCTGTCCCTGTCTGTCTCTGTCCCTGTCTGTCTGTCCCTGTCTGTCTGTCCCTGTCCCTGTCTCTGTCCCTGTCTCTGTCTGTCTGTCCCTGTCTGTCTCTGTCCCTGTCTGTCTCTGTCTCTGTCTGTCTGTCCCTGTCTGTCTCTGTCCCTGTCTGTCTGTCCCTGTCTGTCTCTGTCCCTGTCTGTCTGTCCCTGTCTGTCTGTCCCTGTCCCTGTCCCTGTCTCTGTCCCTGTCCATGTGTCTTTATGTGTGGAATCCTCAGTCGTCCTGTAGGTTCCATAATGGTCCAGGTCTAAACCAAGTCTAAACCAGGTCTAAACCAGGTCCATGGGTGTATTCTAATCTCTGCGCTCTTATCCTGGTTCTGATCCAGGTGGTTCTAAACACCTTCAGAAAAGGTTCTTCTCGGTTCTGACAGGTGGATTTCTTTTTTAGGGTCCAGACCTGAGGAAAATAAGGATCTAATTTCAATACTGTTTTAGTATCGATGAGCTACAGTAGTGTTGTACCGTGACAGGGACTGAATGATGTGCAGGTGCAGGTGCAGGTGCAGGTGCAAACAGTCAGATAGAATCAGATGAACTCACACCGTCTGAACTGGTCACATTTCAATAATCAGATCTCTCACATTTGTGGTGCTGCACAAGAAAAATGCATTTATTATTTTATTGTTCTCCACTCTCTCGACTTCTGAATGCAGTGTCTTGCTCAGAGGCACAGCTTCACGTAGTGGAAGGGATGAACGGCCTTTGGTTTAATGACAAACTCGACCTTTGAGAAAAGTTCGGTGTTCCTGTGGCGCCATCTGGTGTTTTCAGACGGTATGTGTTTGGAGATCAGGAGTCTAACCCACAACCTCCGCACTGAGGAGACAGGCTCACCACTCTGCCACAGTAACACAGGGAGAACATGCACAAATAATGACCACACAAAGTTGCCGGTTCAATTCCCAGTTTTAATATTTGTAACAAAGCTTCAAACAATTATAAAAATAAAACTGAATTCTGTTTAAATCTGAAGTTTGAGTCTCATTTCCTTAAAACAGATCAGTTCAAACGACCGAGGGAAAGTCCGACACGGAGCCGAGCGTCCACGCCGTTCTCATGTTGAGGTCCTCATGTTGAGGTCCTCATGTTGAGGTCCTCATGTTGAGGTCCTCATGTTGAGGTCCTCATGTTGAGGTTCTCATGTTGAGGTTCTCATGTTGAGGTCCTCATGTTGAGGTCCTCATGTTGAGGTCCTCATGTTGAGGTCCTCATGTTGAGGTTCTCATGGTGAGCTCCCGTGAGGCCACAGACTTGCTGCTCCGATATCGTGAATCTGAAACGAAGCTTTTTTCTGAGGTTTAGAGTCTTCAGAGTCAGAGCCTGAACATCGGCCCCGTCTCACGTCAGAATCATCGTTATTTAAGTTTTAATGGAAGAGGATGGAAAAGTAGCTGTAAAAAAGTACTTCATACCAGGATTATGTGGGACAATTCACCTGAGCTAAAGAACAGAGTGAACAACGGAGTGAAAGATGGAAGAAAATGCACTTTGAAAATTGGCACAAATTCAAAACCAGGTGAAAAAGTGAAAATCCTGTTAGCAGCAAAAACGAGTCCCTCAGGGCGTTTCAGATCAGACTTCCTCTAAAACTCTGAACTTGGACATGATCTCCTCATATTTATCCAAAACGCTCTTCAGGAAAACCACAAATAAACGTCAAATATGTAAATTAAAATTCATAACAAAAAAATGAATCTAGATTCAGCTTCATAAAGAACAGATTTAATACAATTCATTTTCTCATAATTTATTTTCAGTTTAAATAATCACGAACGTAAAGAAGTGTAAAAACTTTAAAAACTGTAAATGGTGTTTAAGTCTTTTTTGAGCGTCCTCCTCTTAAAGACGTTCAAACTTTGCATCAGTGATGTCACTTCCTGCTTCTCTTCAGAAAACTGTGATTGGTCGAAACATCCTGTACAGAAGACAAATGAGCAGTGAGACCAGACGCTGCTGTTGCCGTGGGAGACCAGGTGTTTCCGTCGCCGTGGGAGACCAGGTGTTTCCGTCGCCGTGGTCACCGGCGCAGCCTGAAGCGGGCGAGCAGAGGCAGGTGGTCCGAGGAGTGGTTGTGATTGGGCAAACCGTTCACTTCCTCCAACTCAGAGCGGCCGACCAATGAGAGCCTCCCGAGCAGCTCCAGGCCCCGCCCACCAGGAAGAAAGGAAGGGGAGGGGCTGACAGGTGAGTCTGGGGAGAGGGAGGGGCAGGTACTCAGAAACTGAACCAGTACTTCACGTCTGGGGACCTGGAGTACACCGTGTACTCTATATAGTATTCAGTACACAGTATATAGTACACTGTGTTTAGTATACTGTCATGGTGGTTCTTGAGTGACAGGTGCAGTAGTATTAGTATTTGCAGTATTTGCAGTACCTGGAGTATAGAGTATGTAGTCCACGGTCATGGCGGTCCTCGAGTGGTGGGTGGTGATCTCGTCGCGTCCGTCTCGACTCAGTTTGTGGCTGTAGGACGACTGAAGGTTCAGGTGATGCTCAATCCTCCACCTGCACAGAACCAACAGAAGATCTGTGAGGAGAGCGCCCCCCGTCTGTGTGGAGGCAGGAGCGCCCCCCGTCTGTGTGGAGGCAGGAGCGCCCCCCGTCTGTGTGGAGGCAGGAGCGCCCCCCGTCTGTGTGGAGGCAGGAGCGCCCCCCATCTGTGTGGAAGCAGGAGCGCCCCCTGTCTGTGTGGAGGCAGGAGCGCCCCCCGTCTGTGTGGAGGCAGGAGCGCCCCCCGTCTGTGTGGAGGCAGGAGCGCCCCCCATCTGTGTGGAAGCAGGAGCGCCCCCTGTCTGTGGGAGGCAGGAGCGCCCCCCGTCTGTGTGGAGTTAGGAGCGCCCCCCTGTCTGTGTGGAGGCAGGAGCGCCCCCCGTCTGTGTGGAAGCAGGAGCGCCCCCCATCTGTGTGGAGTTAGGAGCGCCCCCCATCTGTGTGGAGTTAGGAGCGCCCGCCATCTGTGTGGAAGCAGGAGCGCCCCCTGTCTGTGGGAGGCAGTTGTTCTGGTTAAAAGATGAAAAAGGTCCAGTGTAGTTCAGACGTCTGCCTGAAGGTGGCACTGAAGAGTTCATCAGATTGTGGATTTTATTAAAGGGTTCAGCACTTAAAGGTTTTACTGTCCCCAAACGTTTCGTCGTGTCGGAGCTTCAACTTACCTGTGAAACATCTCCTCTGTGACTTTGGAGATCAGGTCCTCCACGCTCAGCTCGGAGAGAGCGCCCCCTACAGCTGAAAACACAACAGCACCAGATCAGAGAGAGCGCCCCCTACTTGGAGCCAGAAAAGTTACACAATGCAGCTTTAAGTAACAGTTTGAAACTCTGATAAAAAAAACTTCTCCAAATCCAAACCTGTGGAGCTGTTAGAGGCTGGTCCTTCAGTCTTCTGCCGTGTGTCCTCCTGAGCTCTGCTGCTCTGGGTCTGGGTCTGGTTCTGGTTCTGGTTCTGGTCCTGGTACTGACAGGAGCTGGAGATTCCCAAACTGTCGGACCAGAGTGGAAAGCTGAGCCTCCTCTGTCCTCCAGGATTCTCTTCCTGCCCAGAAACCTGAACCAGAGAGAGAGAGAAGAGAGAGAAGAGAAGAGAGAGAAGAGAGAGAAGAGAAAAGAGAGAGAAGAGAGAAGAGAGAGGAGAGAAGAGAGAGAAGAGAGAGGAGAGAAGAGAGAGAAGAGAGAGAAGAGAAAAGAGAGAGAAGAGAGAAGAGAGAAGAGAGAAGAGAGGAGAGAAGACAGAGAAGAGAGAAGAGAGAGAAGAGAGAAGAGAGAGAAGAGAGAAGAGAGGAGAGAAGAGAGAGAAGAGAAAAGAGAGAGAAGAGAGAAGAGAGGAGAGAAGAGAGAGAAGAGAAAAGAGAGAGAAGAGAGGAGAGAAGAGAGAGAAGAGAAGAGAGAGAAGAGAAAAGAGAGAGAAGAGAGAAGAGAGAAGAGAGAAGAGAGGAGAGAAGACAGAGAAGAGAGAAGAGAGAGAAGAGAGAAGAGAGAGAAGAGAGAAGAGAGGAGAGAAGAGAGAGAAGAGAAAAGAGAGAGAAGAGAGAAGAGAGGAGAGAAGAGAGAGAAGAGAAAAGAGAGAGAAGAGAGGAGAGAAGAGAGAGAAGAGAAGAGAGAGAAGAGAAAAGAGGGAAGAGAGAGAAGAGAAAAGAGAGAAGAGAAGAGAGAGAAGAGAGAGAAGAGAAGACAGAAGAGAAGAGAGAAAAGAGAAGAGAGAGAAGAGAAAGAGAGAAGAGAGAGAAGAGAGAGAAGAGAAAAGAGAAGAGAAAGAGAGAAGAGAAGAGAAAAGAGAAGAGAAAGAGAGAAGAGAGAGAAGAGAAAACAGAGAGAAGAGAGAGAAGAGAGAAGAGAGAGGAGAGGAGAGAGAGAAGAGAAGAGAGAGAAGAGAAGAGAGAGAAGAGAGGAGAGAGAGAAGAGAGAGAAGAGAAGAGAAGAGAAGAGAGAAGAGAGAGAAGAGAAGAGAGAGGGAGAGAAGAGAAGAGAAGAGAGAGAGAAGAGAGAGAAGAGAGAGAAGAGAAGAGAGAGAAGAGAAGAGAGAGAAGAGAGAAGAGAAGAGAAATGAAGAGAAATGAAGAGAAATGAAGAGAGGGGAGAAAAGAGAGACACAGGTTTTATTTCATTTCCTCAGATATTTGGGATTTAATTTGACTCATTTGAGGAGAAACGACAGACGATAAAATTAGACGAATATGACGCCTTTAAAACTGCAGTTGTTGTAGTAGTAGTAGTATTAGTAGTATTAGTAATAGTACTAGTAGTAGTTTAGAGCATTTCTCACCATCCCGATTGACAGGAACTTGTAATCCAGATGCCCCGTCGTGAGAAACCTGTACAAAGGACTGTGGGGGGTAGAGTTTAAGTCTCCGCACAGCACCACGGGATTGGACGAGCCATCGGGGAGGCGGGACATGCGGTCGACCTCGGCCAATAGGATGGCGAGCTGGGCGAGTTTGATATCGCCGCGGCGAGGGTTGTACAGGAGGTGGGTATTGGCCACGCAGAAGGAGGAGGAGGGATCGGAGGCGGGGCTCAGGCAAACGACCAATCCCACGTTGTCTCTGTCCAGGAGGGCGTCGCCGCGTCTGTAAAACTCCACGGGATTGGACGAGAGCAGAGTGAGGCGGGACCTTTTGTAGACCACAGCACAGCCGTCCGATTTGTCCCCGGTGCGCTTCTTATACACGCACGAATATCCTGAAAACACAGAGACGTTTAGGAGGAGTTCAACCAGCCCTACAGTGACCTCTGACCCCTGACCCCCGAGGATCCTTCTGTGACATTTTAAATCTCAATCTTGATCTAAAACGACTTCAGATAGAAACAAGAGCTCAAACTAAACCAGGACTAAACCAGGACTAAACCAGGACTAAACCAGGACCAGACCAAGACTAAACCAGGACTAAACAAGGACTAAACCAGGACCAGACCAAGACTAAACCAGGACTAAACAAGGACTAAACCAGGCTGTGGTCCCTCCTGTGGACAGCTGCACTAGAGCAGAGCATTTTTTTTACATTTGGACCAAAACGACGACGCGACGCTGCCCAAACCTACGAGTGTCACCATGAAGAACATCGAACTGGAGAAGGAAGTGACGTCACAGTGGACGTGTCACAGTGTCACAGTGGATTTGAAAACGGGGGTAGATCAACAAAACAGGAGAATAAAGTTTGCCAAAGAGGCCCCTGGTCCTGAGCGGCCCCTGAGCGGCCCCTGAGCGGCCCCTGAGCGGCCCCTGAGCGGCTGACAGATCCGTGTTGGTTCACTGTATTATAATATTTCTAACAGATAAAATGATTCTGTGGTGGACTGAACATGAGGAGTTACCCAGAGCCTCCAGAGCAGGTCTGAGCTGCAGCACAAAGTGATCCTCCTGAACCTCCTGCAGACACAGAACCTACGAGAAACACACAACACTGTACAAAACATTTATGTTTGACACCAAAACTGTGAGACACGGCCCTCTAAAGAACTTCAGTCACAAGCTAGCATTAGTGTTAGCGTTAGCGTTAGCCTACAGTTCCTCAGTTCGTTTCTTTTAGTGTCAAATCCTCCTGAACAGGACCAGGAACGCTTGACCTGATCACAGTTTTCACATGATCTTTAAACTTTTTTGACAGTGTTTGCTAATGTGTGTTTTGTGTCTCCATGGTAACTGCTCAACATTCTGCCACAGATATAAATGTAGAACCCCCCAGAGTGACGTCACAGTGTGCGTCTGCACTCACGTCGGCGCGGTGCTGCTGGAACTCCCGCAGCAGGTTGGGGAGTCTGAACTCCCAGCTCAGCACCTTTGGGTGGCAGTGGCGGTACAGATAGGCGTTATCCACCAGCAGGTCCTGGGACAGGATGTTGTACGACATCACAGTGAAGTCAAAGCCCACACTGACCCCTGGAGGAGGAGGAGTGTCACTGCGGCTCAGAGGAGCCGGCTCCCACAGTCTGAGCAGAGCTGAGGAGGACACAGGGTTTAGTGCAGGACCTGATACTAACAGAACCATGTGAATCAGAGGAATCAGAATCGGTATTGAGTCTGTTTCTTTGTACTGAAATTCAATGTGAAATTTTAACATTAAGAGAACAATACTGACCTGTTTCACAACGGCCAAAGTGCCGCGCTTTAGGTTTGTGGAACTTCCGGTTTTCTGTATCAAAATGTTTGTGTAAATAAATAAATCTGCCCCATCACCAAATCTTCAACCAACAAGGTCCACATGAAGAATTTATCCACAACGATCAAGGGAAGAAAGACAAAAGCTTAAAGGAGAACGACGACGAGCGTTAGAGAAATACTGAGAAAAACTGATGTTATGGTCAGGAATAAAACAGAAGGAACCTGTTCACTCAGACTGATTCGACAATTCAAATTAAAAATCGATTTCATGCCGCAGATATTAGCGCAGACAGACAGATTTGTGCAGTTTGAATCTTAGACATGTTCACAGATTACACCTGCAGCATTCACATAAATCTGTCTACGCCAATATCGACATCATGAAATGGAAGAATGTTTCTCCTTTGTGGACCTTGTTGGTTGAAGATTTGGTGATGGAGCAGATTTATGAAGCTGCTGGAGAAAACTCCAGACATTTACAGGCATTTTGACACAGAAAAACATTGATCAGAAGTTCTGCAGACCTAAAGCGCAGCACTTCGGGCGTTGGGAAAAAGATCTGTTATTGTGCACGTTTAGAAGGAGCACCAAAGGACCCACCCAGACACAGGGAGAACATGCAAACTCCACACAGAAAGGCCTTATACTCATACAGTTTCCTCTTTTGAATGTTTTTAAAGACTTACGTTTCACATGGACATTACTCTGAGCTTGTTTGTCACGGGTCGGTGTAGGCCTCGGATTTGAACCCCCAACCTCCTGCTCCATCTTCTCCCGTTTCCCAGCTCCAAACGTCCTTTGGGTATCAGAAGGTTTCTGAGTCCTGTCCACATCTTTTTCTTGGCTAAAATATCTCCCACTTTGACTTTTGTCCCTTAAATCTGTGTCCGATTTGTCCTTTTTGTGATTAAACGTCTTTTCTCGAGTGTTTTCCGATTTACTGCTCCCTCCTCTTTCTTCTGAACTTTTCCTCCGTTTAAAAGGCGGTTCTCTCTCCCTCTCCGGTCTCTCCATTCTCAAACTATTTGTCGAACAAATCGGTCGAACGTTAGGCCCAAAAGCTGCTCCGCCGTAGAGGAATCGTGCAGGTCTCAGGGGAGGGCGGAGCGCTGCAGCGGTGCACCATGGGTAAAACGGCGGAGGCGCGGGGGAGACAAGATGGCGGACGAAACGCGGAGAAGAGGAAGGAGCGATCCGAGGGAGGAGAGAGGAGCCCAGAGCGGTCACCGGCAGCCGCAACATGGAGGGGCTGAGAAGAAGCACAGGGGTTAGTAATGCAGTCCTACTGATACTTTACCCTGAGGATGTGATGCTAACTGGACGCACTGCTCTGTCTGAAGTGTCTGTTTTTAACGCAATCTGACCATAAAGGAACTGATTTAGCTAAAGCTAAGCAGGTGGACATTCGGCGTGTCCTCTGAGTTTTGTCCTGGTTATGGTTCAAAATATTAACATGATTTAGTAAGGATGTAACGATACCAAAATTGATATGATACGATACGATACTTTCACGATACTCATCTCATGGTTCAATATTTACCGAGATGTTTGTGAAGGCAACCAAAACTGAATATGCGACTTTTTCATTTTAAAAGTCTTGGAAAAGCCTTTGGTGCTGTTATAATATGAAGAATTCAGATTTAAAAGTGCCTCATAACATTAACGTGATTTCTTCATGTCGCCTGAACTGACAACAGCAAAGGATCATGGTCTATGTAGTTCCCTCTGTTTTTTAAGCTCCTGTTCCTGTTTTAGCTCCAATTCATACTCAATGCAATTCACAATTAGAAATACATTAAAATCACAAAGAAAAGCATTAAAATCACCAGAACTATTCACTGAAGCAAAGACTCTTGTAACTCGGTATGTTGTGACGGCCTCCGACATTATTGTGAGACTTTTCACGATACGATTCACGATACGATACCATGATATTTTGGTTATTGTTACATCCCAACTATTTAGATCATCTCACCAATGAACTGTTAATAAGAACACTTTATTAAACAGACAGTAAAAGCTTTAATTGGCCTAATCTGGACTTTTCCCAGTCATTTGCTTCATAATCTCGTCTGTTGATGAGTTTATCTAAAAACCCCGGAGGCTCCTGTGATCAAACCCTTAATACTTCCGCTAATTGGATCAACTTCAGTAAATCCATCAAATATAAGTCTGACAAACAAAATACAGCAATTATCAACATTCTCAGGCCATTTACGAGTGAGATTTTTGCTTCAAACTATACAAATCTTTAGGAAAGTGTTTCTCGTCATTTATGGTCAAATTGAAAACTTTTTGCATTAAATACTCACTCCGCTTGTCCTTGAACTGGAACATAATTAATATTTGTGTTTCGATGCATCTGAATTCATATAAAACTCGCATTTCAGTTTAAATGTGTCCAAAAAGTCCCACGACACTTGGCGTCGCACAGAAACAACGTCAGACCCTCCGTAAAAATAGCGACGTCGACTGAGATAAAAGAAAACGTTATTACTTCACGAAATACCAACCAAACCTAACCAACAACACATGTATTTGTTATAGAACTTGTATAAATGAATTCATAGTGAGGATCTACGGATATTGTATGTATTTAGAAGTTGTAATGGGCGTGTGTGGTTTTGTAGTTTTACGCCCGTTTCATAGCGTTAAAGTAATACGCTAATGGACTACAAATCACCGGTGCGTCGCTAAAATTCATCCTCGGACTGAACCAAAACGTTATTTTTGCGTAATTACGCCAATAATACATTTATTTATCACACTGAATACGTTTTAATACATTTTATATTTTGATTGCCTGTTTCCAAGCGTTAAAATAATTGAATGATGGACTAAAAATCTGTGGTGCAACGTAAAATACATCTCTGAATCAAAACGTTATCTTACATCGATCAGACGAGCTCTTACGTGAGTAGTAGTTTTTTTTTGTTATTTTTTTGCAGTATTTAAAGGTCCTGTTGTATTTGAACTATTTGGTATTTGAGTTACTTTTAGCGAATACGTGGGACTCGGCCTAAAAATAGCGTAAAAGGGTCATTGTACTTACGTGAATCGAGCCTCCTTGTGAAGAAAACGCTAAAAGAATCGAATAAAAATGGTGTCAGCTGCTGTGATCGTTCATATCCAGTCGTGACTCGGTTCTTCCGCCGGTGGAGCGGGTGGAGACGGGGGTTTATCGGTGCATCTTGAGCAGGATTTGGGCTAAAAGTGCGAGGATCGGCGCTGAATGAGGCTCTGCTTGGTTCTGCCTCCGTCTGTCTTTCCCAGAGCCCACCCCCTCTTTCTTTGGCCCCTCATTGGCCCCAGTTTGGCCCCAGTTTGGCCCCTGTTTGGCCCCTGTTTGGCCCCTGTTTGGCCCCTGTCTGGCCCCAGTTTGGCCCCTGTCACAAACTCTTCTCCTCTGGCAGTGATGGAAACAAAAGGACTGGAAATAAAAACATTTACACGAAAAAATAAAGCGCGTTAAATTTGGACAACAAATGTAAAAAGTCTAAAGTCTGTAGCGCTGTTCTTCCATAAGAGGAGACAGGATCATGGAGAGAACATGCAAATTCCATGTTTACAATGTTCCTATTTTCTTGGAGCAGTTACACCACCAGGTCAAGTCAGATCTGTGGAGAGGCGACGCTGCCCACAGTAAGAACGTTTCTGACCGTTTTTAGTGATTTGAATTGAATATTTTGAATTGAATATATAAAATTTAACGTGTGTAAATATTTATTTTTGGATGTGATTTCCACCAGTTTAATTTAGTAACAACACAGGAGTTATTTATTTTAAAAAGTAAAATGTCGTTCGCTCTCACTTTTCTCACAATAAAACATTATAAATCATATTATATATAAATATCTGTAGTTTAATTTTCTTTTTTTTCTAAATAACAGTTATTTTTATTTATGTTGGGGACACAAACCTCAGACATTAAAGCTCCACTGTGTGACATTTTACACACTCCATTACAGGTGTCTTAATGTAAATGAGCTTTCCTCTCCACAGACCTGACTCGTAACTTGGCCACTGTCCCCCCTGTTGTTATGGCTTTGGCTGTGTGTATGTGGTTTTCACTGATGTATCTCCATGGAGACAATGTTTCGCAGTAGAGCTTTAGTTCTGCAGCTT
Source organism: Taenioides sp. WSHXM2023 (assembly GCA_029959045.1). Lineage (NCBI taxonomy): Eukaryota > Metazoa > Chordata > Actinopteri > Gobiiformes > Gobiidae > Taenioides > Taenioides sp. WSHXM2023. The sequence goes on from CM057103.1 coordinate 26,885,097, forward strand.
CACAAAGAGACAAAACTTCTCATTATAAAAGTTTAATTTCAAAAACAAAACGATTTATTTTTCATTTTTCATCAGTGAAAATCAATTTTTAAACACCACAGCCCCAAACCTGCCAGAGACCAGGACTAAACCAGGACTAAACCAGGACTAAACCAAGACTAAACCAGGACTGAACTAGAACCAAAGATCTGAAGATAATCCTGAGATGATCTGCAGGTTTGGGGCTGTGAAACGTCAGACCGAGTGAAACGTCCCTCATGAACGTCCCTCATGAACGTCCCTCATGAACGTCCCTCATGAACGTCCCTCATGAACGTCCCTCATGAACCGTCCCCAAAACAAAAACATTTCCAGCGTTTCATAAAAACAGAAATAAAACGGTTGTAGATGCACCAGGCCGAATCTGAGGAGTCGTTTTAACGGAGGACGTCACATTTTTCTGGACTTTAACACAAACATGTTCAGATCATGTGACACCTTTTATTGTTTTGAAAATGCTGAATTCCAGGAGAGATCTCTGGATGACTCAAACATGCATGGATGACTCTCAGACTTCTCCAGGCAGGTTTGTGATGAGGAACAGTGTTAGAATGTGGACCTTTTATTAAACTTCTGTGGTTAGAACATGGGAGAAAGCAAAAATAAAAAATGATTGAGCAGAATACCCCGTCTTAAAATAAAAAATGGAAGTTCTTTCTACAGTGTATGAGGCAGACGGAGGAGTTTCTTCTGTAAGGTCATCGTCTCCATTAAAGATCTTATATTCTGTAACGCTTTATTTAGTCTTTAGTCCTATATTAGAGTGTCCAGACGTCCCTGTCTCCCCGGGACAGTCCCAGTTCTGAGCCCTGTGTCCCCTGTCCCTGCAGATTTATACAAAACCAGTGATTTGTCCCAGTTTTATACAAGAAAGACTAAATCAGGACTACATCAGGTCTAAACCAGGACTAAAACACAATTCTTGACTAATCTGATCCCTGCCGACAGTAAAGAGGAGCAAAGTTTCTCGCTCTTTTCGCTATTTTATTTAAACCGTCCGTCCCGACCCCGGTGTGTCTCCGTTTAGGATTTTGAAAATCTGGTCACCTTGTCTTATATATTTGAACAGTTTTCTAAATCCAGACTGAATGTTTTATTCAGAGGTCAGTCTGGTCCCCACGCAACACGGCCGTCCAATCAGATGAGTTTATTTCAGTGACTCGTGAATCGGAGCAGCTCATTGGTCGATCTCATTCACAGACAGAAGAACACGTCTCTCTTCAGATGAACAGGTTTTTCCTCCTGTCACATTTTTGTTCTTTCCTTTTTCCTCGTGAGCGGCCATCTTTGTTTTGATGGCCCATGCCTGTCCCTGATTGGCTGATCCACCTGTCAATCACGCCCCTCTGAACTCTGGGAGATTCAGAAGGACTCGCATCTCTGTAAAATATTGGAAAAGTCTGTGTTCTGGAGTTTAGAAACTAATCCTGTCCCTCTGATCTGGTACAGGCCAATTCTACGGAACAGAACACAGTGTGACCCACTTCCTCTGTATAAAATATTTAAAATATATAAAATATTTAATCTTACATTACTATTACAATAAACTCTTCATTATGTATTTCACGTCACGCCTTAAACCAGCCCTGTACCTGTACACACATACAGACCTCTGACCTCTGACCTCTGACCCTGTGGATCCTTCTGTTCTGGGACATTTTAAATCTGAATCTTGATCTAAAACGACTTCAGAAAGAAACACGAGCTCCGACTTCAGAATCTGAACCAAAACGACGACGTGACGCCGCCCAATCCGACGAGTGTCGCCGTTAAGAAAATCCAACTGGAGAAGGAAGAACGGCGGGCGCGCACGTCACAGCGGCGGGCGTGCACGTCACAGCGGCGGGCGTGCACGTCACAGGGGCGCGCACGTCACAGGGGCGCGCACGTCACAGGGGCGCGCACGTCACAGGGGCGCGCACGTCACAGCGGTGTGCACGTCACGGGGCGCACACGTCACGGGGGCGCGCACGTCACAGCGGCGTGCACGTCACGGGGGCGCGCACGTCACAGCGGCGTGCACGTCACGGGGCGCGCACGTCACAGCGGCGTGCACGTCACGGGGCGCGCACGTCACGGGGGCGCGCACGTCACAGGGGCGCGCACGTCACAGCGGCGCGCACGTCACAGCGGCGCGCACGTCACGGGGGCGCGCACTGGTGGACCTGTAAACGGGCAGGAGGCTCTGGCTGCAGATGTTCGGCCGAGTGAAGCTCGAGTCTCGAACGGAAACACGTCAACTCCACTTTTATAAATGAGGAAGAAAATACTGAGGAAATAAGATTGTGTGTTGGAGTTTATAAAATGTTTTTACGCACAAATATTCAGGGTGTGATTTGTTGGGGGGATTTCCTCTTCTGGTTTTGACGTCTCCACCTCTGATCATCTGAGTCTGTGGTGGGCACCAGGACGTCAGAGCGATTCATGAAGCTCCACTGATGTTACTTCAGATCTTTTAAAATCTCCCCCTCTGGTTTTTCAGCAGATCAAACCTGTAGCTGTACAACCGGCCGTGGAGGATCATTTGTTAGAAAATAATTCACTTTCTGGTCAAACAAACTTTTTTGTTTTTGTTTTTTTCCATGTTTATTCTCCCAGTGATTAACCTCAGTCTACAGGTGAATATTCCCACTAACGGTGGACTCACACTCGGACTGTAGAACCGTGCCGTCCTCTGCATGAAACTTCTGTTAGTGAGACAGACATGAGTCGTCTTATGATACGCTCCTCTGAGTTTATGGAGATAAAAACAGAGCGGAGGACTGAGGACAGACGGAGACCAAAGCTTTAGGGACGTCCGTGTTCTAAAGTCCCAGTGGGAGGCGCCCTGAGATGAATAAATCCCGTGGGATGGAGCAGACCAAGACGGCAGCAGGACGAGTAGAACACAAACTGATCACCTATGGACTCAAATCCAGCCTAACTCCTCCAGGCCTCCATCACCTAAAAACAGTGAAAGCTGCAGTAGGAGAATCACGGGAGGAAGAAAACCCCACAGCTCCGTGTGTCCATCACCACAGAGGCCCGTCCCAGCGTCTCTGAACAATCATCCTCAGACCAGGACCTGACGGTGGACGTCCGGTACTCCTGCCGACTGACAGAACGTTTATTCCACCTTAGCACACCTGACGAGATCAGAATTCATTCAGTCAACAAACACAATAAAGATCTTCCTTTAAGTTTACTCAGATCATATATTTACTGTCTGTCCAGCTGGACCTGCTCCTGTAATTTACAACGAAATCGCCTGATGTGGTATTTTATCTTCTGTTCTACCTGAACTATAAGAAATAAACTGTTTGACCTCAGTTCAACCAATTTTTTCTTCTCTTTGATTTCCACTCGATCACTACAAATGTTTACGGTGGAGGTCACGTGTTTCCGTTCGACAGAGGAGCTCCACTCGCCCCGTACGTCTGCAGCCAGAGCCTCTCAAAACGGGCGAGATCGACAGAACGGCGTCTTGAAAATATGAGATTAAAGATTCTCAAACATAAATCACTCCAAACTCCAACATAGAAGAAATGACTACAACATGGAGAAACATCTGAGAAGAACAGTTTGGAGAAACATCTGAGGAACAGTTTGGAGAAACATCTGAGGAACAGTTTGGAGAAACATCTGAGGAGAACAGTTTGGAGAAACATTTGAGGAGAACAGTTTGGAGAACAGCTCTGATTTAAGACATAGTTTTATAATTTCATGTCATAAAAACACAAAGTCTTTTATAGAATACAGGACCTTTAAATGATTATTGCCCAGATCAGTTCTTTGGCTGATGTTATTTATTTAAATATTTATCAAACCTCTTACCACATACACTATTACATTATTATTATTATTATTATTATTATTATTATTATTGTTATTATTATTATTATTATTATTATTATTATTATTATTATTTAATTGTGCTGTTTGTTGGTTCGGATGCTTCTGTCTCATGCTCGTTTTGCCTTTTCAGCTTCTGCCCATTAGAACATGCTTCATCTCAGAAACACCTGGAGTTGTGTTTGTTTCATTCACATGTTTGAGGAACTCTTTATTATTAGTCTGTCTACATCTCCAAAGCTCCAAACGCTCTGTTCCACCTTGTGATGTCATCATGTGGCGATACAGGAAGTGCTCCACTGTGTTTTTAAACTCCACACACCTTCACTAGAATCATTTGGATCATTTCAGTCCTGGAATTGCCGATCTCGACTGAACTAAAGGTAAAAGGAGCTGTTCACTTGAAAACTACCACTTGATGACATCACAAGGTGGAACAGAGCGTTTGGAGCTTTGGAGATGTAGACAGACTAATAATAAAGAGTTCCTCAAACATGTGAATGAAACAAACACAACTCCAGGTCTGTTTGTGAGGAGGGAACAGCAGAATGTGACTTAAAGTTTGTATAGAGGATTTTCCAAGGAAACAGAAACAGCGACTGTTTGTCCTTCACCTCCACCTCCTCCTCCACGGCTCCTTCAGTAGAAATGCCTCCTCCACCTCCTCCTGACTCTAAAATCATGTTTGTTTACAGCCGGTGCTCGTTCAGAATCACTGTTGAAGTTTCCTGTCCAGAAGTAATTTATCGACCAACGCGTCAGTCTTTAGACCCTTCGTCTGCTTCAGTGACGCCATCGCTGGAAGAAATCTCCAAGAATCACCTTAGTTTGTCTTCGCTCCTTTTCCCCTTCTCTTCTTCTTTCAGCGACCTCATAAACGGACTTTCTTTTGCGGTTAACTGGTCGTGGATTCTCGTCCGCCATCGCGACAAACTTTGTCCAAACTGCGAGGAAGCTACAGTTGGAAAAAGCCGCTAAGAACCGCTGCGTTGGTCGAGTAAACGGCGTCTTGCGATTTTCATTCTTTTTTTTGGTCGTCATAATTCCAAAGCTGCTGCGTCTCTAAAATGATATTTTGAACTTTTATTGACAATTTGAAACTAAGAAAAATCCTCCATACAACCTTTAAAGCTCACAGAGGTCAGTTTGTGTGGACAGGAGCTTTAAGTGAGTTTAGTAAATAAATCCCATAGAAACTCCATAAATGAAACATGATTTGTGCTTCATTTTTCAGGTGCAGTTACGTCATAAGAAACGTTTTAAGGTGCACTTCAGAATCAGCTCCTGGTGAACGAGGACTTAGAAAAATCATCTTAATTTCTGTGGTTCAGAGTTTCCCTTTAAAGTTTCGACTGTGCCCAAAACCACTTTTTTAGTTTGTGATTTTGTTGATAAAATTCATTTAACTGTCCTCTGCATTTGACCCGTCCTCCAGTGTCTCTGGGTTACGCCTGTCAGGAGCAGTGGGACCATCTCCAGATCTTGAGCTGGTCTTGGTCTGGACCTGAGCTGGAGGGTTTGGGCTGATGGAGGAACCAGACACAGGGAGAACATGCAAACTCCTCACAGAAACACCTGCTGGTCTTCTGTAGAGCTGCTCTGACGTTGTTCTTGTCCTGTGAACCTTGTGGGTCAAATATTCCAAACTTCTCAAATCTGTGGAAGGTGAAAGTCGTTTTGGACACAGCCAATCAGAACGCTCCAAATTGTAGCCCTCGGTTCATGCAGCTTTGGCGTCTCGTCTCCGTCTCCTGTTTTTAAAAAACGCTGTGGAGTCTTTATGACGTCTGTAGGGGGCGCTGTCTCTCGGGTTCAGGAGAAGAGCCCATCGCTGTCCTCCATGTTGGTGTGGTCAGGGTGGGGCATTCCAGGCGTCCTCGGAGGTTGGATTTTGCGAGTTCCAACTTGTCCATGAGTTTCCCCTCTCGAATTTTCCTTTATGAAACTGAAACGGGCGTCTGACGAAATGACGTCATCACGAGATCCGACCGCCAAGGAAGAAAAGAACGCACGACCTGTGTCCGTCCTCCATGTTGGTGTGGGGGAGCAGGGGCAGGACAGGGACAGGGGCAGGGCAGGGTCAGAGCAGGGCAGGGGCAGGGTCAAGGCAGGGTCAGGGTCAGGACAGGGTCAGGGCAGGGTCAGGTCAGGGTCAGGTCAGGGTCAGGACAGGGTCAGGAGAAGGGCAGGGTCAGGTCAGGGTCAGGACAGGTTCAGGGCAGGATCAGGACAGGGTCATGACAGGGGCAGGGGCAGGAGAAGGGCAGGGTCACAGGGTCAGGACAGGGTCAGGGCAGGGTCAGGCAGGGTCATGACAGAGTCAGGGCAGGGTCATGACAGGGTCAGGACAGGGACAGGGCCAGGGCAGGGTCATGACAGAGTCAGGGCAGGGTCAGGACAAGGTCAGGACAGGGTCAGGGCAGGGTCATAGGGTCAGGACAAGGTCAGGACAGGGTCAGGGCAGGGTCATAGGGTCAGGACAAGGTCAGGACAGGGTCAGGACAGGGTCAAGGCAGGGTCATAGGGTCAGGACAGGGTCATGACAGGACAGGGTCAGGAGAAGGGCAGGTCCCAGCGCTGCGTGTACGCGCTCAGCTCACAGGGGCTGATCACCAACATCCGAGACGAGTCCAAACCGTCCAGCGCCATCTCCGAGTCCAGGCAGAACCGCGACACCAGGTGCTCCAGGTGAGTGCCCGCCTTCTGCCACCGCTGCAACCACAGGGACAGAGTCAGATGCCCTCCCATACTCCTGTAAACCTGTGTGTCAGATGCCCTCCCATCCTCCCGTATCCCTGTATCAAATGCCCTCCCGTACTTAATTCTCAATCACATGACCTCAGCAAATTCTACAATCTTGTAGATTAACCTGACATGAGGCAGGTGAGGCAGGTGAGACAGGTGAGAGTGTCAGGTGGAGTTTGGTCTAACTGTCAGGTGCAGATGTGTGACCTGGTTTATGGTTCATATCTAGTCTAGACCTGGTTTAGTCCTGGTTTAGTCCTGGTTTAATCCTGGTTTAGTCCTGAGTGTTTCAGGTGAAAGGACTTTAAACCATTAATTTCCTGAGTTTGTGGAGCTGATCCTAAACACAGAATGAGAAGGAGAAACATCTGAGGAGTTTAGAGATGACTTTAAAAACAGTAACTTTCCCACAGAGTTCTCCAGGCCCTTGGATCCGCAGAGTTCTCCAGGCCCTTGGATCCGCAGAGTTCTCCAGGCCCTTGGATCTTCTGTTCGACACATTCACGCTGACTCCTCTTGTAGTTACAGTCTCTCACCACTAGATGGCGCCCTCTCCCTTCCTCTGGCCTTCAGAGACTCTGAACTCCTGAAATCTCAATTTTTCCAGATTTTCGGCAGAGGAATTCCAGGAGCTCACGGTAAAATGAACTTTTTAGATCTGAGATAATCGCGGCGCAGAGGAGGCGGAGCGAACGAGAAAATGGAAAATAAAGAAAAGCATCGATAAAAAAAATAATTAAGAGACAAGACGCTAACGCTGTAAATACACAAATAAATACACACAGACACACACACACACTGCACTCTGTAACCTTTCTGACGGGGGGAGGGTATGATGCTAACTGAAAGCACTGCTCTGTTAGAAGCTCCGTTACTTACTACACTTTAAAGCTGCACTGTGTAACTTTCTGGTGGAGGGTGTGGCACCTGCTTCACTTCATGGAAATGTTATTGTTTGTCTAGAATGTCTCACAGTTTGACATTAAACTTATCGATTTCCATGGAGACAAGCCCACGATGCCTCCAGGCCAAGCTCCAGGTCAGATCTGTGGAGAGGCTAGGGGGACCAGATGCCCCGAAAAATTCTAAAATCCTGAATCTGGCCCTAAATGTGCCGAAAATGACCCTCAAACAGAAGACTGAGTAGTTCTTTTGTGATAAACATTAAAAGTGTTGGTGGAGGTGGAGTCGCATTAGCATTGGCATTGGCATTGGCATTGGCATTGGCATTAGCGTTAGCGTTAGCGTTAGCCAATAGTTTTTCCGTTTTTTGTTCTCACCTTTTGTGTCAAATCAAACTGGTGAACAGGACCGTGAACGGTCCGAGTGAAAAGGAAAATGTGAAATTTAAATCACTGCGGGAGTTTTTTTCTTGAGTTTTTAGATGATCTTAGAAGTTTTTTTGTTTTAAATTTTGAACATTCCACCAGACACAAACATGCAGAACACCCCCAGACTGTAGACGCTGACGTCACACTGGGGTCAGAGGTCAGACTCTGTAACAGAAGTGTTCTGAGTGTGACGTCACCACAGCGTTCGGCTCCAGTCAAATGAAGCTCACTGAGGCCGGCGGTTACAGGAGCAGATTTGGAGTCGGGCTCTTCATGAGGAACAGGATTCAGAAAAACATCTCAGAACAAACTGAGGCTCACAGCAGCAGGAACAGAGAGAAGAGCCACAATATTCCAATGGAGCCAGAGTCAGAAGAGCTGGAAGAGCCGCCGTGAACACTTCCTGTTTGGAACGCAGCGGCTAGAGCGTTAGCGACGTCCATTTATAGAAACATGAAATGACAACACCACTTTGCGTCTGAACTTTATTTATTTGCACTGCTCTGTGTGTGCGCTCTGATTGGCTGTAGAATGTGTGACGTTGTCTGAAACTGCAGCTTTACGAGGCAGATCTGTGGATATTTTAGTTCTGTTGGGGAAATAAAACGTGTGTTTAGTCTTAGTGTTTTTGTCGTGAGTGACACCAGAGCTTCTAAACTCATCACGGTGAAGAATTCTGATGTTCTGAAAGCAAAAGGGAAGAACTTTGGACCACTGCAAACCTCTTCTGTTTTTCACCTTTTTAAGGCAGGAAAAATCAGCTACAGCACCTTTAAAATGTGCGCTGTGTTTGCTTTGTTCACCGTTAGCCTGTTAGCCTGTTAGCCTGTTAGCAGTTAGCCTGTTAGCCGTTAGCCTGTTAGCCTGTTAGCCGTTAGCCGTTAGCCTGTGTGCAGCGGCTCAGTGAAGCTTTGACAGGTACAAGCTGAAGCCTCGTGTCTCTGGTTCTACTGCAGCGAGAAATACATGAAGCCTGACAGATAGATTAGAACTACAGGAAAGAGAGGGAGGAGAGGAGGAGAGGAGAGGAGGAGAGGAGAGAGGGAGGAGAGGAGGAGAGGAGAGAGAGAGGAGAGGAGAGAGAGAGGAGAAGAGGAGAGAGGGAGGAGAGGAGAGAGGGAGGAGAGGAGGAGAGGAGAGAGAGAGGAGAGGAGGAGAGGAGGAGAGAGAGGAGAGGAGAGAGGGAGGAGAGGAGGAGAGGAAAGAGAGAGGAGAGGAGGAGAGGAGGAGAGGAGAGAGAGAGGAGAGGAGGAGAGGAGGAGAGGAGAGGAGAGAGAGAGGAGAGGAGAGAGGGAGGAGAGGAGGAGAGGAGAGAGGGAGGAGAGGAGGAGAGGAGAGAGAGAGGAGAGGAGAGAGAGAGGAGAGGAGAGAGGGAGGAGAGGAGGAGAGGAGAGAGAGAGGAGAGGAGGAGAGGAGGAGAGGAGAGGAGGAGAGGAGAGGAGAGAGAGAGGAGAGGAGAGAGGGAGGAGAGGAGAGAGGGAGGAGAGGAGGAGAGGAGAGAGAGAGGAGAGGAGGAGAGGAGAGGAGGAGAGGAGAGAGAGAGGAGAGGAGGAGAGGAGAGAGAGACATAACCTGACACTTAGATTAGAACTACAGGAAAGAGAGGGAGGAGAGGAGAGAGAGAGGAGAGGAGAGGAGAGGAGGAGAGGAGAGAGGGAGGAGAGGAGAGGAGGAGAGGAGAGAGAGAGGAGAGGAGGAGAGGAGAGGAGGAGAGGAGAGAGAGAGGAGAGGAGGAGAGGAGAGAGAGACATAACCTGACACTTAGATTAGAACTACAGGAAAGAGAGGGAGGAGAGGAGAGAGAGAGGAGAGGAGAGGAGAGGAGGAGAGGAGAGAGGGAGGAGAGGAGGAGAGGAGAGAGAGAGGAGAGGAGGAGAGGAGAGAGAGACATAACCTGACACTTAGATTAGATCTACAGGAAAGAGAGGGAGGAGAGGAGAGAGAGAGGAGAGGAGAGAGAGACATAACCTGACACTTAGATTAGAACTACAGGAAAGAGAGGGAGGAGAGGAGAGAGGGGGAGGAGAGGAGAGAGGGAGGAGGAAGAAGGAGGATGAGAGGAGAGAGGGAGGGAGGAGGAAAGAGGAGAGGGGGGAGGAGAGGAGGGAGAGAGGGGGAAGATTGAGAGAGGGGGAGGAGGGAGAGATGGAGAGAGGAAAGAGGAAAGAGAGGAGAGGGAGAAAAAGAATTGCAGTCTGACAGTTCCACTGCATTAGAGTGAAAGAGAGAGGGATGGGGAGAGGAGGAGGTGTAATCTCACAGTCATTTTCAGTGAAACCTCCACAATTTATCGTTTGTTCATCATCCGTTTATCGTCCGTTTATCATTCTGTTTATTGTTCGTTTATCATTAATTTATCGTCCATTTATCGTTGGTTTCGTTTATCGTTGGTTTATTGTTGGTTTCGTTTATCGTTGGTTTCGTTTATCGTTGGTTTATCGTTGGTTTCGTTTATCGTCCATTTATCATTGGTTTCGTTTATCGTTGGTTTCGTTTATCGTTGGTTTATTGTTGGTTTCGTTTATCGTCCATTTATCATTGGTTTCGTTTATCGTTGGTTTATCGTTGGTTTGTCGTTGGTTTCGTTTATCGTTGGTTTATCGTTGGTTTGTCGTTGGTTTGTCGTTGGTTTCGTTTATCGTTGGTTTGTCGTTGGTTTCGTTTATCGTTGGTTTGTCGTTGGTTTCGTTTATCACTCGTTTATCGTCGGTTTGTGGTTCTGTTTTTGCACATTTCTCACGGACTCAATATTCAGATTCTTTCATATAAATTCTTATTCTCCAAACGTTCTTCACAGATTCACGTTGGTGCGTCTCACGGTCAAACAGAACAGAGTGAAGTGGTGTGGGGGACGTTCTCCGCAGTGACGTTACTCTGGGGGTGTTCTGCGTGTGTGTCTGTGTGTGTGTGTTCAGCTGTTGCCATGGAGACAAAGGCACACATCAGCAAACACTGACAGAAAAGTTCAAAACTGAAGAAAAACTCCCAAAGTGAATTAAAGATGAAACTGAATCTGAATCTGACGTTTGTGGAGGTTTGAGGTTTAATGAGAGACGAAGAAGAAGAGGAAGAAGAAGTCCTCACCAGAAGAACGAGAGAGGAGGAGGAGAGGAGGAGGAGAGGAGGAAGACGAGAGAAGGAGGAGAGGTGGAGGAGAGGAGGAGGAGGAGAGAAGAGATGGAGGAGAGGAGGAGGAGAGAAGGAGGAGGAGAGAAGAAATGGAGGAGGAGAAAGAGAGGAGGAGGAGGAGAGAAAGACAAAGCACATCTGAAGTTTGTCACTGAAGCGAGTGAACAGATGGAGGGGTGTAATGAGTTTCTCTGCCCCCCGTCTCTTTCTCTCCCTCCTATTCTCTTTACATCCCTTTCTCCCCCTCTCTCATCCTCTCCTTTCTCTCTCCCTCCCTTTGTTTATCCCTCTCTCTCTCTTTCTCTCCTTCTTCCCTTTTCCCTCTTTCTCTCCCTCTCTCTCTCTTTCCCTTTAGCTCTAAGTTTAAAATTTTTGTTCAGACGCAAAAACCAAACCTGCATTTAAATATGCTGCTGTTTAGACCTGGTTTAGTCCTGGTTTAGTCCTGGTTTAGTCCTGGTTTAGTCCTGGTTTAGTCCTGGTTTAGTCCTGGTTTAGTCCTGGTTTTTGCAGGTTTATGAAAAACTCTCCATATTTTTTCTCCCTCAAGTGAATAAAAACGTGTTTATTCTGAAGTCCTGATCCTTCTGCTGCTGTGCCTTTGGGCCAAACACTCGAGACGCGAGTTAAACTCCTCTCAGCGTCTGGCCCTGTTTTTACGAGAGAATAATTAACATTTAGATGAAGCTAACGGGAAAAAGCTGTTTTCAAGAGGCCCTCGAGGAACAACACCTGTCTGTGGAGGAGAGGAGAGAGGGATGAGAGGAGGAGAGGAGAGAGGGATGAGAGGAGGAGAGGAGAGGAGGAGAGGAGGAGAGGAGAGAGGGATGAGAGGAGGAGAGAGGGATGAGAGGAGGAGAGGAGAGGAGGAGAGAAGAGGAGGAGAGAGGGATGAGAGGAGGAGAGGAGAGGAGGAGAGAAGAGGAGGAGAGAGGGATGAGAGGAGGAGAGAGGGATGAGAGGAGGAGAGGAGAGGAGGAGAGAAGAGGGGGATGAGGAGAGGAGGAGAGGAGAGGAGAGGAGAGAGGGATGAGAGGAGGAGAGGAGAGGAGAGAGGGAGGAGAGGAGGAGAGGAGAGAGGGATGAGAGGAGGAGAGGAGAGGAGGAGAGAAGAGGGGGATGAGGAGAGGAGGAGAGGAGAGGAGAGGAGAGAGGGATGAGAGGAGGAGAGGAGAGAGGGATGAGAGGAGGAGAGGAGAGAGGGATGAGAGGAGGAGAGGAGAGAGGGATGAGAGGAGGAGAGGAGAGAGGGAGAGAGGAGGAGAGGAGAGGAGAGAGGGATGAGAGGAGGAGAGGAGAGAGGGATGAGAGGAGGAGAGGAGGAGAGGAGAGAGGGATGAGAGGAGGAGAGGAGAGAGGGATGAGAGGAGGAGAGGAGAGGAGGAGAGAAGAGGGGGATGAGGAGAGGAGGAGAGGAGAGGAGAGAGGGATGAGAGGAGGAGAGGAGAGGAGAGAGGGATGAGAGGAGGAGAGGAGAGGAGGAGAGGAGAGGAGAGGAGAGAGGGATGAGAGGAGGAGGAGAGGGATGAGAGGAGGAGAGGAGAGAGGGATGAGAGGAGGAGAGAGGGATGAGAGGAGGAGAGGAGAGGAGAGAGGGAGGAGAGGAGGAGAGGAAAGAGGGATGAGAGGAGGAGAGGAGGAGAGGAGAGGAGGAGAGAGGGATGAGAGGAGGAGAGGAGAGAGGGATGAGAGGAGGAGAGGAGAGAGGGATGACAGGAGGAGAGGAGAGAGGGATGAGAGGAGAGGAGGAGAGAGGGATGAGAGGAGGAGAGGAGGAGAGGAGAGAGGGATGAGAGGAGGAGAGGAGAGGAGAGAGGGATGAGAGGAGGAGAGGAGAGGAAGAGAGGAGAGGGGGATGAGAGGAGGGAGGGGAAAAGACAGCAGATGAGTGAGGAGAGATGAGAGTGAAAAGGAGAAGAGGAGACAGGAGGAAAAGGGATGAGAGAGGAAGACTGAAGAGTGAAAAATGGCGAGAGGAGAGAGGGAGGGAGGAGGAGAAAGTGGAGGAAGGGAGAGAGGGAGGAGAGAGTAAAAAGGAGGAGAGAAAGCTTAGGAAAGGAGAGGGGAGGAGGTGCAAGAAAGGGAGGAAAAAGGATGAGAGAGGAAGAGTAGAAGTGAAAGAGAAAGAGGGAGATCAGGAGTCGAACCCACAACCTCCAACTGAGAGGAGACAGGCTAACCACTCTGCCAGTGTTTCCTGTCGTGTGTTTTTACTGTTTTACCCACAGAGCTGTACCTCCCCTCTGTCCCCGCTCTAGTGGACGCTCCAGGTACTGCAGCTCCAGACAGAATTCTCCCATAGAGCGCAATGCATTTTGGGAATTCAACCTGCCCGTGTTCTGACAGGGCATCCGGCTTTCACAAAGGTCGGATTTTGTAGGATTCTTTTCTATTTTCACAACATAAACTTTTTAAAATGTTTAAATCCTCAAAGCTCCTAAAAGTGATCTTTGTCAGACTGAGCCTCGCCGCTCTGATTGGTCCAAACGCTCCAGGCCATGCACATTACAGACGTCACACGGTGGGAGGAGCCATCTTGGTTCAGATTCTGTGGTTTTACCTGTCGGCCATGTTGGTATGGTAGTGTATAGCAAAAGGAGAAATTTAATTTGTCAACTGGACAGAGTTTATTTGGTCGAATACGTTTCTCATCCAAGCTGCTTCTTCAGTTCTGGTCAGATGCTGGTGGACACTGCCTTATATCTGCCTGAAGGGGGCGCTAACTACACTGAAATGACTCTGAGACACACATATTTATTTACAGTTTCTGTTAGTCAGGTGAGTCTATTCAATATGGAGTGGGAGTGGGGGAGTAGTTAGCAGAACCATTCAGGGCCATGATGGTGTTTTCACACCTCTGGACATGTCCTGGCTAGTCCCATTGTTTTCTCTGTTTGTTTTGATTTAGGTTTGAGGATAGAGTTATAGATGGAGACAAATGATGTCTGAGACCTCCATTTCTGTTCAAGGAAGGATTCTCTTTCTTGACAAAAATAGCTTCTTTAACTCCTCCTCTCAAACCAGTTCTTTTCTCTGGCCAAGATCTGGACCTCGCTGTCCTCAAAGGAGTGGCCTGTGGCTTTTAGGTGGAGATGTACGGCAGACTGAGGTCCTTTTAGGTGGAGATGTACGGCAGACTGAGGTCCTTTTAGGTGGAGATGTACGGCAGACTGAGGTCCTTTTAGGTGGAGATGTACGGCAGACTGAGGTCCTTTTAGGTGGAGATGTACGGCAGACTGAGGTCCTTTTAGGTGGAGATGTACGGCAGATTGCGGCCCACCCTGGTTTTCCCGTCTGTGTTGATACATCCTTTTGTGAAGTGGCTGTTTTGTTTCTCCAATGTAGCGCTCACTGCAGTCTTCACTACACTGAATGGAGTAGACCACATTGCTTTGTTTGTGGCTCGGTGTTTTGTCCTTAGGATGGACCAGTTTTTGTCTTAAAGTGTTTGTGGGTTTGAAATAGACTGGGATTTCATGTTGTCTGAAGATCCTCTGTAGTTTTTCGGAAACGCCAGCCAGGTAAGGAATAGTTACACCCCTTCTCCTGGGCTCTGGTTCTCTGTTGTCCTGTTTCTTTGCTCTCTTCGTTTTATTGAAAGCCCATTTAGGATCTCCACAAACGGAGAGGGCTTTCTCCACGTGTTGTTCTTCTTTCTCCTTTCCCTCTGCGCTTGTAGGAACCACTTGGGCCCTGTGTCCGAAAGAACAACACGTGGAGAAAGCATTTCCGAAAAACTACAGAGGATCTTCAGACAACATGAAATCCCAGTCTATTTCAAACCCACAAACACTTTAAGACAAAAACTGGTCCATCCTAAGGACAAAACACCGAGCCACAAACAAAGCAATGTGGTCTACTCCATTCAGTGTAGTGAAGACTGCAGGGGGCGCTACACTGGAGAAACAAAACAGACACTTCACAAAAGGAGAGAGCAACACCTAAAAGGACCTCAGTCTGCCGTACATCTCCACCTAAAAGGACCTCAGTCTGCCGTACATCTCCACCTAAAAGGACCTCAGTCTGCCGTACATCTCCACCTAAAAGGACCTCAGTCTGCCGTACATCTCCACCTAAAAGGACCTCAGTCTGCCGTACATCTCCACCTAAAAGCCACAGGCCACTCCTTTGAGGACAGCGAGGTCCAGATCTTGGCCAGAGAAAAGAACTGGTTTGAGAGGAGG
Source organism: Taenioides sp. WSHXM2023 (assembly GCA_029959045.1). Classification (NCBI taxonomy): domain Eukaryota; kingdom Metazoa; phylum Chordata; class Actinopteri; order Gobiiformes; family Gobiidae; genus Taenioides; species Taenioides sp. WSHXM2023. Next base: position 26,900,356 of record CM057103.1, read on the forward strand.
AGTTAAAGAAGCTATTTTTGTCAAGAAAGAGAATCCTTCCTTGAACAGAAATGGGGGTCTCAGACATCATTTGTCTCCATCTATAACTCTATCCTCAAACCTAAATCAAAACAAACAGAGAAAACAATGGGACTAGCAGGACAGGTCCAGAGGTGTGAAAACACCATCATGGCCCTGAATGGATCTGCTAACTACTCCCCCACTCCCACTCCATATTGAATAGACTCACCTGACTAACAGAAACTGTATTTAAATATGTGTGTCTCAGAGTCATTTTCATTGTAGTTAGCGCCCCCTTCAGGCAGATATAAGGCAGTGTCCACCAGCATCTGACCAGAACTGAAGAAGCAGCTTGGATGAGAAACGTATTCGACCAAATAAACTCTGTCCAGTCGACAAATTAAATTTCTCCTTTTGCTGTGGATTCTACCTGGACGACTGAGGGATTCTACACACGTCTCTATGGTAGTGTATATTTACCTGTTTCCTGTCGGCCATGTTGGTATGGTAGTGTATATTTACTTGTTTCCCGTCGGCCATGTTGGTATGGTAGTGTATATTTACCTGTTTCCTGTCGGCCATGTTGGTATGGTAGTGTATATTTACCTGTTTCCCGTCGGCCATGTTGGTATGGTAGTGTATATTTACCTGTTTCCTGTCGGCCATGTTGGTATGGTAGTGTATATTTACCTGTTTCCTGTCGGCCATGTTGGTATGGTAGTGAATATTTACCTGTTTCCTGTCGGCCATGTTGGTATGGTAGTGTATATTTACCTGTTTCCTGTCGGCCATGTTGGTATGGTAGTGTATATTTACCTGTTTCCCGTCGGCCATGTTGCAGGGCAGGAGCAGCACCTGTGAGGCGGGGAACATGGTGGACAGGGACAGACAGTGGTGCTCCTGTCGGATCTGCTGACCCACAGTGTACACCCACTCCTGAAACACAAACAAATATAAACTGAAGTCATTCTGTCTGATGTCGAGACTCTGGTCCAGTTTGTGTCGCTGTTTTGTTACCTCCGCCAAGGAGGTTATGTTTTCGCCTGAGTCTGTCTGTTTGTTTGTTTGTTTGTTTGTTTGTTTGTAAGCAAAATAACTCAAAAAGTTATGGACGGATCTTGATGAAATTTTCAGGAAATGTTCCTAATGTTAAATCCAACAGATGATTAAATTTTGGTGATGATCCAGAAGAAATCCTGGATTCTGGATCACTTTGAAAATTTCGTTAGCATTGCGTTAAATGGGGCTTGGCGGAGGTCTGCGCTCTCTGAGTGCTTTTCTAGTTGTTCCTGCAGTTCCATTTGAATCTTGTTTTTAAACCTGTTTTAGTCCAGTGAGGTCCAGTTAGAGGTGTTTGATGCTGTTTTTATTGTTCAGTCCTGGCTCAGTCCTGGTTTAGTCTTGGTTTAGTCCTGGTTTAGCCCCTCTTTAGTCCCTCTTTAGTCCTG
>CM057103.1:26906803-26909478 GCA_029959045.1 Taenioides sp. WSHXM2023
ACAGGGACACTTCACCTGTCTCTTCACCTGTATGTGTGTGTGGACAGGGACTTCACCTTTCTCTTCACCTATACGTGTGTGTGGACAGGGACTTCACCTGTCTCTTCACCTGTACGTGTGTGGTGGACAGGGACTTCACCTGATCTCTTCACCTGTACGTGTGTGTGGACAGGGACTTCACCTGTCTCTTCACCTGTACGTGTGTGTGGACAGGGACTTCACCTGTCCTCTTCACCTGTACGTGTGTGTGGACAGGGACTTCACCTGTCTTCTCTCACCTGTACGTGTGTGTGGACAGGGACTTCACCTGTCTCTTCACCTGTCTCTTCACCTGTATGTGTGTGTGGGACATGGACTTCACCTGTCTCTTCACCTGTCTCTTCACCTGTACATGTGTGTGGACAGGGACACTTCATCTGTCTCTTCACCTGTATGTGTGTGTGGACAGGGACACTTCACCCTGTCTTTTCACCTGTCTCTTCACCTGTACGTGTGTGTGAACAGGGACAACCTCACCTGTCTTTTCCACCTGTCTCTTCACACTGTACGTGTGTGTGGACAGGGACACTTCACCTGTCTTTTCACCTGTCTCTTCACCTGTACGTGTGTGTGGACAGGGACACTTCACCTGTCTTTTCACCTGTCTCTTCACCTGTACGTGTGTGTGGACCAGGGACACTTCACCTGTCTTTTCACCTGTCTCTTCACCTGTACGTGTGTGTGGACAGGGACACTTCACCTGTCTTTTCACCTGTCTCTTCACCTGTATGTGTGTGTGGACAGGGACACTTCACCTGTCTTTTCACCTGTATCTTCACCTGTACGTGTGTGCGGTCTAAGTGAGCCTAACGCTCCCACAGCGTTCAGCTCCAGTCAAATGAAGCTCACTGAGGTTAGCAGTGACAGGAGCAACCGTGAGTATCATAGCAACAAAAGAGCCAATCAGGAGCGAGGATGTTGAAGGTAACGCCCCTTTAATCGACGCTGTCAATCAAACCTGTTGGTCACAAGGCGCCTGATTGGTCGATTCTTAATCTTCATATTTTGACTTTGGAAAAAAAAACTAAACAAAACAAAAAGCTCCAGACTCGTCCCTGAGAGTGAGAAAACAGCGAATAATCGTGTTTTTGTAGAAAGTAGTAGTAGTAGTATTCAGTAGTATTTGTAGTTGCAGTAGTATTTGTAGTATTGCAGTAGTATTTGCAGTAGTATTTGCAGTAGTAGTAGTATTGCAGTACTCACTTGAGCTCGGGGTACACGTTGCTCTAAATACCATTTTAAAGGGTTTTGCAGTTCAGTTTGTTCCTCAGCTCGAGTCTCCCCGCTCACACTGACAAAACACAAACACAAAACATGAACAAGTACAACAGGGTAACTCCCTGTGCTAACTCACTCCCCCTTCAGAGCGCTAACTCACTCCCCCTTCAGAGTGCTAACTCACTCCCCCTTCAGAGCGCTAACTCACTCCCCCTTCAGAGCGCTAACTCACTCCCCCTTCAGAGTGCTAACTCACTCCCCCTTCAGAGCGCTAACTCCCCTCCCCCTTCAGAGCGCTAACTCACTCCCCCTTCAGAGTGCTAACTCACTCCCCCTTCAGAGCGCTAACTCACTCCCCCTTCAGAGCGCTAACTCCCTCCCCCTTCAGAGCGCTAACTCACTCCACCTTCAGAGCGCTAACTCACTCCCACCTTCAGAGCGCATAACTCCCTCCCCCTTCAGAGCGCTAACTCACTCCCCCTTCAGAGCGCTAACTCCCTCCCCCCTTCAGAGCGCATAACTCTCCCTCCCCCCCTTCAGAGCGCTAACTCACTCCCCCTTCAGAGCGCTAAGTCACTCCCCCTTCAGAGCGCTAACTCCCTCCCCCTTCAGAGCGCTAACTCACTCCCCCTTCAGAGCGCTAACTCCCTCCCCCTTCAGAGCGCTAACTCCCTCCCCCTTCAGAGTGCTAACTCACTCCCCCCTTCAGAGCGCTAAGTCCCTCCCCCTTCAGAGCGCTAAGTCCCTCCCCCTTCAGAGCGCTAAGTCCCCTCCCCTTCAGAGCGCTAACTCCCTCCCCTTCAGAGCGCTAACTCACTCCCCCTTCAGAGCGCTAACTCCCTCCCCCTTCAGAGCGCTAACTCACTCCCCTTCAAAGTGCTAACTCACTCCCCCTTCAGAGCGCTAACTCCCCTCCCCCTTGAGAGTGCTAAGTCCCTCGCCCCCCTTCAGAGCGCTAACTCACTCCCCCCTTCAGAGCGCTAACTCACTCCCCCCTTCAGAGCGCTAAGTCCCTCCCCCTTCAGAGCGCTAACTCACTCCCCCTTCAGAGCGCTAAGTCCCTCCCCCTTCAGGAGCGCTAACTCACTCCACCTTCAGAGCGCTAAGAGAGTGAAAGAAGAGAGTGAAGAGAAGAGAGTGAAAGAAGAGAGTGAAAAAAGAGAATGAAAGAAGAGAGTGAAGAGGAGAGAGTGAAGAGGAGAGTGAAAGAAGAGAGTGAAAAAAGAGAATGAAAGAAGAGAGTGAAGAGGAGAGAGTGAAAGAAGAGAGTGAAGAGGAGAGAGTGAAAGAAGAGAGTGAAAGAAGAGAGTGAAGAGGAGAGAGTGAAAGAAGAGAGTGAAAGAAGAGAGTGAAGAGGAGAGAGTGAAAGAAGAGAGTGAAGAGGAGAGAGTGAAGAGGAGAGAGTGAAAGAAGAGAGT
>CM057103.1:26909578-26932945 GCA_029959045.1 Taenioides sp. WSHXM2023
CTAAATCAGGACTAAACCAGGACTAAACTCTGGGTCTTTTCTGTGATCTGGTGAATTTTGGTTTAACTTAAGACAAAACATCTGAAACAAAATGATTTAAGACGCCATTTTTTCCTCCGCACAGAGAACGAGGGATGAACAAAGAACGAGGGATGAACAAAGAACAGAGCTGTTAGAGGAGAGCGAGAGGGGGAAGGAGAGAGAGATAAACAGAACTATTAGAAGAAGAAAGAGAGAGGGATGGAAAGACAGAAACAGAACTATTACATAGAGAGAAAGAGGAATAAATAAAAGCATTAGAGGAGAGGAGGAGGAGAGGAGGAGAGGAGGACAGGAGGAGAAGAGGAGGAGAGAAGGAGAGGAGGAGAGAAGAGGAGGAGAGGAGGAGAGAAGAGGAGGAGAGGAGGAGAGAAGAGGAGAGGAGGAGAGGACAGGAGGAGAGGAGGAGAGGAGGAGAAGAGGAGGAGGAGAGGACAGGAGGAGAGGAGGAGAGGAGGAGAAGAGCAGGAGGAGAGGACAGGAGGAGAGGAGGAGAGGAGGAGAAGAGGAGGAGGAGAGGACAGGAGGAGAGGAGGAGAGGAGGAGAAGAGCAGGAGGAGAGGACAGGAGGAGAGGAGGAGAGGAGGAGAAGAGGAGAGGAGGAGAGGAGGAGAAGAGGAGGAGGAGAGGACAGGAGGAGAGGAGGAGAGGAGGAGAAGAGCAGGAGGAGAGGACAGGAGGAGAGGAGGAGAGGAGGAGAAGAGGAGAGGAGGAGAGGAGGAGAAGAGGAGGAGAAGAGGAGGAGGAGAGGAGGAGAAGAGGAGGAGGAGAGGAGGAGAAGAGGAGAAGAGGAGGAGGAGAGGAGGAGAAGAGGAGAAGAGGAGGAGGAGAGGACAGGAGGACAGGAGGAGAACAGGAGAGGAGGAGAGGAGTGAAATGGTTCAGGAGGTGAAAGAGGAGGATCTGCAGCTGAAGATAAAGGAGCAGATGTGGGACCTGTTTACGGATCAGATCTGTGGAAATACTCCAGGAGCTCGCCACATGAAACTAAAACGGGAACAAGGATCAGACTTTTCTGTCAGGAGAAATAAACTAAAGGTTCAGTCCTGGTTCAGTCCTGGTTTAGTCCTGGTTCAGTCCTGGTTTAGTCCTGGTTTAGTCCTGGTTTAGTCCTGGTTCAGTCCTGGTTCAGTCCTGGTTTAGTCCTGGTTCAGTCCTGGTTCAGTCCTGGTTCAGTCCTGGTTTAGTCCTGGTTCAGTCCTGGTTCAGTCCTGGTTCAGTCCTGGTCTAGTCCTGGTTTAGTCCTGCTTTAGTCCTGGTTTAGTCCTGGTTCAGTCCTGGTTCAGTCCTGGTTTAGTCCTGGTTCAGTCCTGGTTCAGTCCTGGTTCAGTCCTGGTCTAGTCCTGGTTTAGTCCTGGTTTAGTCCTGGTTTAGTCCTGGTTCAGTCCTGGTTCAGTCCTGGTTTAGTCCTGGTTTAGTCCTGGTTTAGTCCTGGTTCAGTCCTGGTTTAGTCCTGGTTCAGTCCTGGTTCAGTCCTGGTTTAGTCCTGGTTCAGTCCTGGTTCAGTCCTGGTTTAGTCCTGATTCAGTCCTGGTTTAGTCCTGGTTCAGTCCTGGTTCAGTCCTGGTTCAGTCCTGGTTTAGTCCTGGTTCAGTCCTGGTTCAGTCCTGGTTTAGTCCTGGTTCAGTCCTGGTTTAGTCCTGGTTTAGTCCTGGTTCAGTCCTGGTTCAGTCCTGGTTCAGTCCTGGTTTAGTCCTGGTTCAGTCCTGGTTCAGTCCTGGTTCAGTCCTGGTTTAGTCCTGGTTTAGTCCTGGTTCAGTCCTGGTTTAGGATTTTTCAGTTTGCATTTGAAACTCATCCAGGAGAATTCACATTTGAGAAAAGATGGAATATTATACAAAACTGGGACTAAACCCATTTTAAATCACACCGGGTCTACACCGGGTCTACACCGGGTCTACACCGGGTCTACACCGGGTCTGCACCGGGTCTACACTGGGTCTCGGGTCTTACCTCCTCTCAGATCTGCGGAGGCGGCCACATAAGCGAACGTGTCCATGTTGATGATGTCGATGACCGGAGAGACCACCCGAGTCGGGTCCTGGAAGAGAAAAAGAAAATGAACTTAAAGATGAGTCAAAACCAGGACTAAACTGGGACTAAACCGGGACTAAACCGGGACTAAACCAGGTCTAAACCAGGACTAAACCAGGACTCTTTGTAGTGTTTTTGTTGCATCTCTGTGGGGGTTATGTTGCCATAGAAATTAAGAATTTAACACAAAACATTCTGTCTTCTGACTGTTGAAAAGTCCTCAAAATGGCGCCCCAAAGAGGAAGCTGAAGCTCACGGTCCACCTCAGGTCTGGGCCTCAGGTCTGGGTTTCGGGCCGGAGCCTCAGGTCCGGGCCTCGGGTCCGGGACTCGGGTCCGGGCCTTGGGTCCGGGCCTTGGGTCCGGGACTCGGGTCCGGGACTCGTGTCAGAGCCTCGTGAAGCTCTGAGTCTGAACTGGAGCCAAACGGGGCCATATTTCACCTCCATCCGCTCCATTACACACACAGTGAACTAACTCCTCCTCCCTCTCCCGCCTCTCTGTCATCCCTCCATCATCCCTCCTCCTCTCCTCTCCTCCTCTCCCTCGTCCCTCCCTCCTTCCTCTAGATTAAAGCCTCTCTCTGGGTTATTTCCCTCATCACGTCCTAACTGCAGAAGCTCCAGGTGGCTCGGACTCGGCCCATTAGCCTGGAGGTCGTCTGCGCTAGGCTAACGGAGGCTAGGATAACGGAGGAGGCTAGGCTAACAGAGGCTAGGCTAATGGAGGCTAGGCTAACAGAGGCTAGGCTAATGGAGGCTAGGCTAACAGAGGCTAGGCTAACGGAGGCTAGGCTAACGACACACAAACTTATCTGTTATGACCTCAGTGAGAACTATGAACAGAACCAGGTCCAAAGGAAGACTAAACCAGGACTAAACCAGCACTAAACCAGGACTAAACCAGGACTGAATCAGGACTAAACCAGGACTAAACCAGGACTAAACCAGGTCCTTCAGTGAGATTTAATTTCTCAGATTCTGGACGGGGACATTGACCTTGGAGCACGACGATGTGATTAGAGACATTAGCCCCACACATGGGCAGAGTGTGAGGCTATAAAACACACACACAAAACACACAGACACACAAAAACACACAGACAGACATGGACGCTGCACGGGGACGCTGCACGGGGACGCTGCACGGGGACGCTGCACGGGGACGCTGTAGGGGGACGCTGCACGGGGGACGCTGCACGGGGACGCTGTAGGGGGACGCTGCACGGGGACGCTGCACGGGGACGCTGCACGGGGACGCTGCACGGGGACGCTGTAGGGGGACGCTGCACGGGGACGCTGCACGGGGACGCTGCACGGGGACGCTGTAGGGGGACGCTGCACGGGGACGCTGTAGGGGGGACGCTGTAGGGGGACGCTGCACAGGGACGCTGTAGGGGGACGCTGCACGGGGACGCTGCACGGGGACGCTGCACGGGGACGCTGTAGGGGGACGCTGTAGGGGGACGCTGCACGGGGACGCTGTAGGGGGACGCTGTAGGGGGACGCTGCACAGGGACGCTGTAGGGGGACGCTGCACGGGGACGCTGCACGGGGACGCTGCACGGGGACGCTGTAGGGGGACGCTGCACGGGGACGCTGTAGGGGGACGCTGCACGGGGACGCTGCATGGTGAGGCTGTAGGGGGACGCTGCACGGGGACGCTGTAGGGAGACGCTGCACGGGGACGCTGTAGGGGGACGCTGCACGGGGACGCTGTAGGGGGACGCTGTAGGGGGACGCTGTAGGGGGACGCTGCACGGGGACGCTGTAGGGGGACGCTGCACGGGGACGCTGTAGGGGGACGCTGCACGGGGACGCTGTAGGGAGACGCTGCACGGGGACGCTGTAGGGGGACGCTGTACGGGGACGCTGTAGGGAGACGCTGCACGGGGACGCTGCACGGGGACGCTGTAGGGGGACGCTGCACTGGGGACGCTGTAGGGAGACGCTGCACGGGGACGCTGTAGGGGGACGCTGCACGGGGACGCTGTAGGGGGATGCTGCACGGGGACGCTGTAGGGAGACGCTGCACGGGGACGCTGTAGGGGGACGCTGTAGGGAGACGCTGCACGGGGACGCTGCATGGTGAGGCTGTAGGGGGACGCTGCACGGGGACGCTGTAGGGGGACGCTGCACGGGGGACGCTGTAGGGGGACGCTGCACGGGGGACGCTGTAGGGAGACGCTGCACGGGGACGCTGTAGGGGGACGCTGCACGGGGACGCTGTAGGGGGACGCTGCACGGGGACGCTGTAGGGGGACGCTGCACGGGGACGCTGTAGGGGGACGCTGTAGGGGGACGCTGCACGGGGACGCTGTAGGGGGACGCTGCAGGGGGACGCTGCACGGGGACGCTGCAGGGGGACGCTGCACGGGGACGCTGCAGGGGGACGCTGCACGGGGACGCTGCAGGGAGACGCTGCACGGGGACGCTGTAGGGGGACGCTGCACGGGGACGCTGTAGGGGGACGCTGCACGGGGACGCTGTAGGGGGACGCTGCACGGGGACGCTGTAGGGGGACGCTGCACGGGGACGCTGTAGGGAGACGCTGTAGGGGGACGCTGTAGGGGGACGCTGTAGGGGGACGCTGCACGGGGACGCTGCACGGGGACGCTGTAGGGAGACGCTGCAGGGGGACGCTGTAGGGGGACGCTGCACGGGGGACGCTGCACGGGGACGCTGTAGGGAGACGCTGCACGGGGACGCTGTAGGGGGACGCTGCACGGGGACGCTGTAGGGGGACGCTGCACGGGGACGCTGCACGGGGACGCTGTAGGGGGACGCTGCACAGGGACAGTCTGGCCAGACACTGGAGTCTGAGTCTGACCCTCAACAGGATAAACCTTTGTCCAAACATCCTGGAGAGTGAAGTCTGTGGAGACTGAGCTGCTAATGTGACAGGAGCAGGCCCTGTCAGAGGTGTATGAGAGGTGACAGGAGCAGGCCCTGTCAGAGCAGGACAGGGGACATGGACCTGTCACTAAACATAAACAGGCTCTTCTGTCTGATGTTATTGAGCCAAGTCTCTGTAGAACTCGAAAATGAAATCCAGACCCCGATACACAACATCGCCCCCGAACCAGGTGTTCCCCGGTTTGATCCCCGGTTTGATTCCCGGTTTGATTCCGGGTTTGATTCCCGGTTTGATCCCCGGTTTGATTCCCGGTTTGATTCCCGGTTTGATTCCCGGTTTGATCCCCGGTTTGATCCCTGGTTTGATCCCCGGTTTGATTCCCGGTTTGATCCCCGGTTTGATCCCCGGTTTGATTCCCGGTTTGATTCCCGGTTTGATCCCCGGTTTGATTCCCGGTTTGATTCCCGGTTTGATTCCCGGTTTGATCCCCGGTTTGATCCCCGGTTTGATTCCCGGTTTAATTCCTGCTTTGTCTGAGCTGGTGTTTGTGGAACATTAAACCCACAGGAGCGTCTGATTTCTGATGGAAATCATGTTTTGTTTGGTTTTGTTTTGTCGCTCCTTCATTTCCTCATAATCAGACTGTTCCTCTCCAGCGGCGCCTTTGTGAATGACATGCTTTTCTCTCTCTCCATTTACTATCCCTCTATCCATCCCTCTCTTCCTCTCTCTTCCCTCTCTCCCTCTCTCTTCCCTCCCTCCCTCTCTCTTCCCTCTCTTCTCCCTCTCTCCCTCTCTCCTCCCTCTCTCCCTCTCTCCTCCCTCCCTCCCTCTCTCTTCCCTCTCTTCTCCCTCTCTCCCTCTCTTCTGTCTGTTTGTTTGTTACACGGGGCTGATTGTTCTACATTAAATCTCTGATAATGGAACACAGCGAGAACAAATAGACTCAGGTAATTATCAATCACAGGAGAGACGGAAAGAGAGAGAGAAAGAGGAGAGGGAGAAAGAGAGAGGAGAGAGAGAGAGAAAGAGGAGAGGGAGAAAGAGAGAGGAGAGACGGAAAGAGAGAGAGAGAAAGAGAGAGGAGAGTGTGAGAGGAGGAGGTGTGGAGAGAGAGAAGAGAGAGATGAAAAATAAAGGAGAGGGGGAGAGATGGAAGAAGAGAGAGACAGATAACAGAAGGAAAGGAGGAGGGAGAGGAGGAGAGGAGGGAGAGGAGGAGGGAGAGGAGGAGAGGAGGGAGAGGAGGAGAGGAGAGGAGGAGGGAGAGGAGGAGAGGAGGAAGGAGAGGGGTAGGGAGAGGAGGAGAGGAGAGGAGGAGGGAGAGGAGGAGAGGAGGGAGAGGAGGAGAGGAGGGAGAGGAGGAGAGGAGAGGAGGAGGGAGAGGAGGAGAGGAGGAAGGAGAGGGGTAGGGAGAGGAGGAGAGGAGGATGAAGGCTGATAGAGGGAGGAGGGAGAGAGAGAAACGAGTAAAGAAAAGGAAGAAGGAGAGAAGGAGAGAAAGAGAAGAGCCAGAGCCCCAGGGCTGCTGTGGTCTGTACCCAGGCTCCCCCTCACTCGAGTGGGCATCAATTCAGCTCAGCTCCCCTCACCTGCCACCCTCACCTGCCTGTCCCTGCCTGTCCCTGCCTGTCCCTGTCTCACATTTACCTCAGAGGACAGTGACTGATGGCCGCACTGTGAAAATATGAAAATGAAAATGAGATCGTTTTATGGAGCGTCTGAGGGACGTCTGAGCATCGATCTGAGCTCAGTGGTGTTGTGTGGGGTTGTGTGGTGTTGTGTGGGGTTGTGTGGGGTTGTGTGGTGTTGTGTGGTGTTGTGTGGGGTTGTGTGGTGTTGTGTGGGGTTGTGTGGGGTTGTGTGGTGTTGTGTGGGGTTGTGTGGTGTTGTGTGGTGTTGTGTGGTGTTGTGTGGTGTTGTGTGGGGTTGTGTGGGGTTGTGTGGTGTTGTGTGGTGTTGTGTGGGGTTGTGTGGGGTTGTGTGGTGTTGTGTGGTGTTGTGTGGGGTTGTGTGGTGTTGTGTGGTGTTGTGTGGTGTTGTGTGGTGTTGTGTGGGGTTGTGTGGGGTTGTGTGGTGTTGTGTGGTGTTGTGTGGGGTTGTGTGGTGTTGTGTGGTGTTGTGTGGTGTTGTGTGGTGTTGTGTGGTGTTGTGTGGGGTTGTGTGGGGTTGTGTGGTGTTGTGTGGTGTTGTGTGGGGTTGTGTTGTGTGGGGTTGTGTGGGGTTGTGTGGTGTTGTGTGGGGTTGTGTGGGGTTGTGTGGGGTTGTGTGGTGTGGGGTTGTGTGGGGTTGTGTGGTGTTGTGTGGGGTTGTGTGGTGTTGTGTGGGGTTGTGTGGTGTTGTGTGGTGTTGTGTGGTGTTGTGTGGGGTTGTGTTGTGTGGGGTTGTGTGGGGTTGTGTGGTGTTGTGTGGGGTTGTGTGGGGTTGTGTGGGGTTGTGTGGGGTTGTGTGGTGTTGTGTGGTGTTGTGTGGTGTTGTGTGGGGTTGTGTGGTGTTGTGTGGGGTTGTGTGGTGTTGTGTGGGGTTGTGTTGTGTGGGGTTGTGTGGGGTTGTGTGGTGTTGTGTGGGGTTGTGTGGGGTTGTGTGGGGTTGTGTGGTGTTGTGTGGGGTTGTGTGGGGTTGTGTGGGGTTGTGTTGTGTGGGGTTGTGTGGTGTTGTGTGGTGTTGTGTGGGGTTGTGTGGGGTTGTGTGGTGTTGTGTGGGGTTGTGTGGGGTTGTGTGGGGTTGTGTGGGGTTGTGTGGTGTTGTGTGGGGTTGTGTGGTGTTGTGTGGGGTTGTGTTGTGTGGGGTTGTGTGGGGTTGTGTGGTGTTGTGTGGGGTTGTGTGGGGTTGTGTGGGGTTGTGTGGTGTTGTGTGGTGTTGTGTGGGGTTGTGTGGGGTTGTGTGGTGTTGTGTGGTGTTGTGTGGGGTTGTGTGGTGTTGTGTGGTGTTGTGTGGGGTTGTGTTGTGTGGGGTTGTGTGGGGTTGTGTGGTGTTGTGTGGTGTTGTGTGGTGTTGTGTGGGGTTGTGTGGTGTTGTGTGGGGTTGTGTGGTGTTGTGTGGGGTTGTGTTGTGTGGGGTTGTGTGGGGTTGTGTGGTGTTGTGTGGGGGTTGTGTGGGGTTGTGTGGGGTTGTGTGGTGTTGTGTGGTGTTGTGTGGTGTTGTGTGGGGTTGTGTTGTGTGGGGTTGTGTGGTGTTGTGTGGTGTTGTGTGGGGTTGTGTGGGGTTGTGTGGTGTTGTGTGGGGTTGTGTGGGGTTGTGTGGGGTTGTGTGGGGTTGTGTGGTGTTGTGTGGGGTTGTGTGGTGTTGTGTGGGGGTTGTGTTGTGTGGGGTTGTGTGGGGTTGTGTGGTGGTGTGTGTGGGGTTGTGTGGGGTTGTGTGGGGTTGTGTGGTGTTGTGTGGTGTTGTGTGGGGTTGTGTGGGGTTGTGTGGTGTTGTGTGGTGTTGTGTGGGGTTGTGTGGGGTTGTGTGGTGTTGTGTGGTGTGGTGTTGTGTGGTGTTGTGTGGGGTTGTGTGGTGTTGTGTGGTGTTGTGTGGGGTTGTGTGGTGTTGTGTGGGGTTGTGTGGGGTTGTGTGGTGTTGTGTGGTGTTGTGTGGTGTTGTGTGGGGTTGTGTGGGGTTGTGTGGGGTTGTGTGGGGTTGTGTGGTGTTGTGTGGTGTTGTGTGGGGTTGTGTGGGGTTGTGTGGTGTTGTGTGGTGTTGTGTGGGGTTGTGTGGGGTTGTGTGGTGTTGTGTGGTGTGGTGTTGTGTGGTGTTGTGTGGGGTTGTGTGGTGTTGTGTGGTGTTGTGTGGGGTTGTGTGGTGTTGTGTGGGGTTGTGTGGGGTTGTGTGGTGTTGTGTGGTGTTGTGTGGTGTTGTGTGGGGTTGTGTGGGGTTGTGTGGCATTGTGTTGTTGTGTTGTTGTCTGAGGCACGTCTGAGGATCGATTTGAGCTCAGACAAGTTCAGGCTGAAGAATTAAAACAGATTTAAAAAGTTCATCAGAAACTATCGAGCTGCACCGTCAGAGTGTGAAACATGACACACACCCAGAGTGTATGTAAAGAGTGTGTGTAAAGAGTGTTCTGAGGGACACGTGTGCTGTGATGTGTTGTTGTGTTGTTCTGTGGTGTTGTGTGATTGTTGTGTGTTGTTGTTTTGTGTTATTGTGGTGTCGTGTTGTTGTGTGTTGTGTTATTGTGGTGTGTTGTTGTATTGTTGTGTCGTTGTGTGTTGTTGTTGTGTTGTTGTTGTGTCGTTGTTGTGTCGTTGTGTGTCGTTGTTGTTGTGTCGTTGTTGTGTCGTTGTGTGTCGTTGTGTGTTGTTGTGTCGTTGTGTGTCGTTGTGTGTCGTGTGTCGTTGTTGTTGTGTCGTTGTTGTGTCATTGTGTGTCGTTGTGTGTCGTTGTGTGTCGTTGTGTGTCGTGTGTCGTTGTTGTTGTGTGTCGTTGTGTGTCGTTGTTGTGTCGTGTGTTGTTGTGTGTCGTTGTTGTGTCGTTGTTGTTGTGTTGTTGTGTGTCGCTGTTGTGTTGTTGTTGTGTCGTGTGTCGTTGTTGTGTTGTTGTGTGTCGTTGTTGTGTCATTGTGTGTCGCTGTTGTGTCGTTGTTGTGTCGTGTGTCGTGTGTCGTTGTATCGTTGTTGTGTCGTGTGTCGTTGTGTGTCGTTGTGTGTCGTTGTTGTGTCGTTGTGTGTCGTTGTGTGTCGTTGTTGTGTCGTTGTGTGTCATTGTGTGTCGTTGTGTGTCGTTGTTGTGTCGTTGTGTGTCGTTGTTGTGTCGTTGTGTGTCGTTGTGTGTCGTTGTGTGTCGTTGTGTGTCGTTGTGTGTCGTTGTTGTGTCGTTGTGTGTCGTTGTGTGTCGTTGTGTGTCGTTGTTGTGTCGTTGTGTGTCGTTGTGTGTCGTTGTGTGTCGTTGTGGTGTCGTTGTGTGTCGTTGTGGTGTCGTTGTGTGTCGTTGTGTGTCATTGTTGTGTCGTTGTGTGTCGTTGTTGTGTCGTGTGTCGTTGTGTGTCGTTGTGTGTCGTTGTGTGTCGTTGTTGTGTCGTTGTGTGTCGTTGTGTGTCGTTGTTGTGTCGTTGTGTGTCGTTGTGTGTCGTTGTGTGTCGTTGTTGTGTCGTTGTGTGTCGTTGTGTGTCGTTGTTGTGTCGTTGTGTGTCGTTGTGTGTCGTTGTTGTGTCGTTGTGTGTCGTTGTGTGTCGTTGTGTGTCGTTGTGTCGTTGTGTGTCGTTGTGTGTCGTTGTGTGTCGTTGTTGTGTCGTTGTGGTGTCGTTGTGTGTCGTTGTGTGTCGTTGTGTGTCGTTGTGTGTCGTTGTGTGTCGTTGTTGTTGTGTTGTTGTGTGTCGCTGTTGTGTTGTTGTTGTGTCATGTGTCGGTGTGTCGTTGTTGTGTTGTTGTGTGTCGTTGTTGTGTCGTTGTGTGTCGTTGTGTGTCGTGTGTTGTTGTGTCGTTGTGTCGTTGTGTGTCGTTGTGTGTCGTTGTGGTGTCGTTGTGTGTCGTTGTGGTGTCGTTGTGTGTCGTTGTGTGTCATTGTTGTGTCGTTGTGTGTCGTTGTTGTGTCGTTGTGTGTCGTTGTGTGTCGTTGTGTGTCGTTGTGTGTCGTTGTTGTGTCGTTGTGTGTCGTTGTTGTGTCGTTGTGTGTCGTTGTGTGTCGTTGTTGTGTCGTTGTGTGTCGTTGTGTGTCGTTGTGTGTCGTTGTTGTGTCGTTGTGTGTCGTTGTTGTGTCGTTGTGTGTCGTTGTGTGTCGTTGTGTGTCATTGTTGTTGTGTCGTTGTGTGTCGTTGTGTGTCGTTGTTGTGTCGTTGTGTGTCGTTGTGTGTCGTTGTGTGTCGTTGTTGTGTCGTTGTTGTGTCGTTGTGTGTCGTTGTGTGTCGTTGTGTGTCGTTGTGTGTCGTTGTTGTGTCGTTGTGTGTCGTTGTGTGTCGTTGTGTGTCGTTGTTGTGTCGTTGTGTGTCGTTGTTGTGTCGTTGTGTGTCGTTGTGTGTCGTTGTGTGTCATTGTTGTTGTGTCGTTGTGTGTCGTTGTGTGTCGTTGTTGTGTCGTTGTGTGTCGTTGTGTGTCGTTGTGTGTCGTTGTTGTGTCGTTGTTGTGTCGTTGTGTGTCATTGTGTGTCGTTGTGTGTCGTTGTGTGTCGTTGTTGTGTCGTTGTGTGTCGTTGTTGTGTCGTTGTGTGTCGTTGTGTGTCGTTGTGTGTCGTTGTTGTGTTCAGGTGCAGTACCTGTTTGATCCTGTGCAGCAGAGGGGGGAGCCAGTCCTTGTTCACTTCACAGTGACTGTCGAGAAATGTGAGAACCGCAGAGCGAGACGAGTCCGCCCCCCGAACCCTGGACCGGATCAGACCTGAAACAGAACCACCAAACACTGAACCGGGACTGGACCGGGACCGGACCAGGACCGGACCAGGTCTTGAACCAGCACTGAATCAGGACTAAACCAGGACCAGACCAGGACTAAAGCAGGACTGGACCAGGATTGAACCAGGACTAAACCAGGACTAAAGCAGGACTAAAGCAGGACTAAAGCAGGACTGGACCAGGACTGAACCAGGACTAAACCAGGACTAAACCAGGACTAGACCAGGACTAAAGCAGGACTAAAGCAGGTCTAAACCAGGACTAAAGCAGGACTAAAGCAGGACTAAAGCAGGACTGGACCAGGACTGAACCAGGACTAAACCAGGACTAAACCAGGACTAGACCAGGACTAAAGCAGGACTAAACCAGGACTAAAGCAGGACTAAAGCAGGACTAAACCAGGACTAAAGCAGGACTAAAGCAGGACTAAAGCAGGACTAAACCAGGACTAGACCAGGACTAG
Source organism: Taenioides sp. WSHXM2023 (assembly GCA_029959045.1). NCBI lineage: Eukaryota > Metazoa > Chordata > Actinopteri > Gobiiformes > Gobiidae > Taenioides > Taenioides sp. WSHXM2023. The sequence continues at coordinate 26,921,274 of CM057103.1, forward strand.
ACCAGGACTAAAGCAGGACTAGACCAGGACTAGACCAGGACTAGACCAGGTCTACATGGGGCCTTACTCTGGTCTAAGCGGCTCCTCTGGTCTAAGCGGCTCCTCTGGTCTAAGCGGCTCCTCTGGTGCAGTGACATTGTGCTCTCAGACAATTAAAAATCCCATTTCACCCTCAATAAGGCTTTATTTTCTGCATGAGCGAAATGGCCCCAGAGAGAGAAGAGAGGACAAACCCCCACAGCAGAGGCTAACCACTCTGCCACAGCAGAGGCTAACCACTCTGCCACAGCAGAGGCTAACCACCCTGCCACAGAAACACAGGAAGGGTCCAGAAACACCCGGAGTCTAACCCACAACTCTGCCCACTGATTATTTAAAAAACGACGATTATTTAAAAAATGGCGTCTTGAAAATAAGAGAATAAAGATTCCTCAAACATGAATCACTCCAAATAAAACTCCAGAGGGTTTGAGGTTTGTGTTCTGTCTGTAAATATAAAGCATTTTAAGTGTGCGGTAGCATGCTAGTTATTCCACTCTGGTCTCTGAGAGTTGTGAAAAGTACTCCATCCATTTTCTTCCTCTTACCCGGGGTCGGGTTGTGGGGCAACAGTCTGAACAGGGACTCCCAGACTTCCTTCACCCCGGACACTTCCTCCAGCTCCTCCGGGGGGACCCCAAGGCGTTCCCAGTCCAGCCGAGAGACATAGTCCCTCCAGCGTGTCCTGGGTCTTCCCCGGGGCCTCCTCCCGGTGGGACATGCCCGGAACACCTCCTGAGGGAGGCGTCCAGGAGGCATCCAGAACAGATGCCCTCCCCTCAACTGCTCCTGTCAACGTGGAGGAGCAGCGGCTCTACTCTGAGCTCCTCCCGTGTGATTGAGCTCCTCACCCTATCTCTAAGGGAGAGCCCAGCCACTATGTGGAGGAAACTCATTTCGGCCACTTGTATCTGCGATCTCGTCCTTTCGGTCATTACCCAAAGCTCATGACCATAGGTGAGGGGAGGAACGTAGACTGACGGTAAATCCAGAGCTTTGCCTTTCGGCTCAGCTCCTCTTCACCACAACGGTCCGATACAGCGACCACATCACTGCCAACGCTGCACCGATCCACCTGTCAATCTCACGCTCCATCCTCCCCTCACTCGTGAACAAGACCCCGAGATACTTGAACTCCTCCACTTGAGGCAGGGACTCTCCGATCACCAGGAGAAGGCGCCACCTTTTTCCGGTCAAGAACCAAGGCCTCGGATTTGGAGGAGCTGATCTTCATCTCAGCCGCTTCACACTTGGCTGCAAACCGCCCCAGTGCAGGTTGGAGGTCCTGGTCTGATGAAGCCATCAGGAGAACATCATCTGCAAACAGCAGAGATGAGATCCTGTGGTCCCCAAACCGGACCCCCTCCGGCCCCTGACTGTGCCTGGAAATTCTGTCCATAAAAACAATGAACAGAACCGGTGACAGGGGCAGCCCTGGCGGAGTCCAACATGCACCGGAAACAGGTCCGACTTACTACCGGCAATACGAACACAGCTCCTGCTCCAGTCATACAGGGACCGGACAGTCCTTAAGAGCCCCGGACCCCATACTCCCAGAGCGCCCCCCACAGGACCCCACGAGGGACACAGTCGAATGTCTTCAGATCCACAAAGCACATGTGGACAGGTTGGACAAACTTCCATGAACCCTCGAGCACCCGATGGAGAGTATAGAGCTGGTCCAGTGTTCCACGGCCGGGACGAAAACCACACTGCTCCTCCTGAATCTGAGGTTCAACCATCGGTCGGATTCTCCTCTCCAGTCCCTGGAATAGACCAGGGAGGCTGAGGAGTGTGATTCCCCGGTAGTTGGAACACACCCTCCGGTCCCCCTTCTTAAACAGAGGGACCACCACCCCGGTCTGCCAGTCCAGAGGCACTGTCCCCGACTGCCACGCGATGATGTAGAGACGTGTCAGCCAAGACAGATCTGATCCAACCCCGGAGCCTCGTACAGACTCGTACTGTGGGAGCCTGGGGGACGTAGACTTGTGGGCAGAGCCTCGTACAGACTCGTACAGACTCGTACAGCTAACCATAAGGAGATGACTCAAACATGGAGGACTCTAGAAGTTCTTCAAGTTTGTGATGAGGAACATCGTTAGAACATGAGACAGAGACAAAAGTCCATTTACAACACGTCGTCTTTAAACTGAGAATATCTGAGTCATTTTGTCATGACTCTGCAGAGCCCAGAGAAACACGAGGAGCAGGGTGGAGGAGCAGAGGAGGAGCAGTGGAGGAGCAGTGGAGGAGCAGAGGAGGAGCAGTGGAGGAGCAGTGGAGGAGCAGTGGAGGAGCAGTGGAGGAGGAGATATGGTGGAGTTGTTAAATCATCTTCATGTCGGGCATCAGAAGCTCAGATGGACAGATCTCACTTCACTTTGATCAGAGGAAAAAAACGCCTCTGATTTAATTTAAGTCGATTTAAACCGTGTCAGTCACAGATTAAACTCTTCTCCTCCTCCCTCGCTCCTCTTCACTCGCTCCTCTTCATTCGCTCCTCTTCCCTCGCTCCTCTTCACTCGCTCCTCTTCACTCGCTCCTCTTCACTCGCTCCTCTTCACTCGCTCCTCTTCCATCGCTCCTCTTCACTCGCTCCTCTTCACTCGCTCCTCTTCCATCGCTCCTCTTCACTCGCTCCTCTTCATTCGCTCCTCTTCCCTCGCTCCTCTTCACTCGCTCCTCTTCACTCGCTCCTCTTCACTCGCTCCTCTTCACTCGCTCCTCTTCCATCGCTCCTCTTCACTCGCTCCTCTTCACTCGCTCCTCTTCCCTCGCTCCTCTTCACTCGCTCCTCTTCACTCGCTCCTCTTCATTCGCTCCTCTTCCATCGCTCCTCTTCACTCGCTCCTCTTCACTCGCTCCTCTTCACTCGCTCCTCTTCCATCGCTCCTCTTCACTCGCTCCTCTTCACTCGCTCCTCTTCCATCGCTCCTCTTCACTCGCTCCTCTTCATTCGCTCCTCTTCCCTCGCTCCTCTTCACTCGCTCCTCTTCATTCGCTCCTCTTCCATCGCTCCTCTTCCCTCGCTCCTCTTCCCTCGCTCCTCTTCACTCGCTCCTCTTCATTCGCTCCTCTTCCATCGCTCCTCTTCCCTCGCTCCTCTTCACTCGCTCCTCTTCACTCGCTCCTCTTCATTCGCTCCTCTTCCATCGCTCCTCTTCACTCGCTCCTCTTCACTCGCTCCTCTTCACTCGCTCCTCTTCCATCGCTCCTCTTCCCTCGCTCCTCCTCCCTCGCTCCTCTTCACTCGCTCCTCTTCACTCGCTCCTCTTCACTCGCTCTTCCATCGCTCCTCTTCACTCGCTCCTCTTCACTCGCTCCTCTTCATTCGCTCCTCTTCCATCGCTCCTCTTCACTCGCTCCTCTTCACTCGCTCCTCTTCACTCGCTCCTCTTCCCTCGCTCCTCTTCCCTCGCTCCTCCTCCCTCGCTCCTCTTCACTCGCTCCTCTTCACTCGCTCTTCCATCGCTCCTCTTCACTCGCTCCTCTTCACTCGCTCCTCTTCACTCGCTCCTCTTCCATCGCTCCTCTTCACTCGCTCCTCTTCACTCGCTCCTCTTCCATCGCTCCTCTTCACTCGCTCCTCTTCACTCGCTCCTCTTCACTCGCTCCTCTTCACTCGCTCCTCTTTCCTCGCTCCTCTTCACTCGCTCCTCTTTCCTCGCTCCTCTTCCCTCGCTCCTCTTTCCTCGCTCCTCTTCCCTCGCTCCTCTTCACTCGCTCCTCTTCACTCGCTCCTCTTCCATCGCTCCTCTTCCCTCGCTCCTCTTCCCTCGCTCCTCTTCCCTCGCTCCTCTTCACTCGCTCCTCTTCACTCGCTCCTCTTCACTCGCTCCTCTTTCCTCGCTCCTCTTCCCTCGCTCCTCTTCCCTCGCTCCTCTTTCCTCGCTCGTCTTCACTCGCTCGTCTTCCCTCGCTCCTCTTCACTCGCTCCTCTTCCATCGCTCCTCTTCCCTCGCTCCTCTTCACTCGCTCCTCTTCACTCGCTCCTCTTCCCTCGCTCCTCTTCACTCGCTCCTCTTCACTCGCTCCTCTTCACTCGCTCCTCTTCCCTCGCTCCTCTTCACTCGCTCCTCTTCCCTCGCTCCTCTTCACTCGCTCCTCTTCACTCGCTCCTCTTCACTCGCTTCTCTTCACTCGCTCCTCTTCACTCGCTCCTCTTTCCTCGCTCCTCTTCCCTCGCTCCTCTTCCCTCGCTCCTCTTCACTCGCTCCTCTTCACTCGCTCCTCTTTCCTCGCTCCTCTTCCATCGCTCCTCTTCCCTCGCTCCTCTTCCCTCAGGCTGAGACTCACATGTTCTGGACCGGCCCCTGGACCGGCCCCTGGACCGGCCCCTGGACCGGCCCCTGGACCGGCCCCTGGACCGGCCCCTATTTAAGTTCAGATCGTTTGAATTCTAAAGTTTCATCAGGATTTGAGTAAATTTCATTTAAAATGATCCACTGTTTTTGTGTTTAAAATGTGAAATGTTTTTCTACATTTTAGAAAAACTAAATTTTGAATGAAGAAAATCGACTTATTCCTGTGGAAGTTCATTTTAGTCAAGTTGAATCGACTCAAATAAACAAAGTCGTGAGAATTTCATGGTGGATGTTGATGTTTTACCCCCTGTCCCCGCCCACTGCTCAGGATTGGTGGTTTCAGACGACATCACACATTCTGTTGGCCAATCGGATTTAAACGGACGAGGGGACGACGAGTGTGTGTGTGCGTGTGTGTGTGTGTGTGTGTGTGTGTGTGTGTGTGTGGTGTGTGTGTGTGGTGTGTGTGTGTGGTGTGTGTGTGTGTTTGTGGTTCTGTACCTTCTCTCTGGTGGTTGCGTAGACACTGGACTTTGGGCAGTTTGGTCAGAAGTTCACAGTCACTCTCTGGAAAACAAAACACAAACACAAACACAAACACAAAACACAAACACAAACACAAACACAAACACAAAACACAAACACAAACACAAACACAAACACAAACACAAACACAAAACACAAACACAAACACAAACACAAAACACAAACACAAACACAAACACAAAACACAAACACAAACACAAACACAAAACACAAACACAAAACACAAACACAAAACACAATTATTATTAAATGTAAAAATAGTTTTGACGATTGAGTGCAGCTGAAAACTCCAACGTCACAACAACAAACTCCTGAGAGATTCAACCAGGGTTTGATGTTCTGATGTTCCTCCTCAAAAACAGAGCTGGAGTTGTGTTTGTTTCATTCACATGTTTGAGGAACTCTTATTATTAGTCTGTCTACATCTCCAAAGCTCCAAACACTCTGTTCCACCTTGTGATGTCATCAAGTGGTAGTTTTCAAGTGAACAGCTCCTTTTACCTTTAGTTCAGTCGAGATCGGCAATTCCAGGACTGAAATGATCCAAATGATTCTAGTGAAGGTGTGTGGAGTTTAAAAACACAGTGGAGCACTTCCTGTATCACCACATGATGACATCACAAGGTCAAGGAACGAGAAAACGACAACAGAGCAAAGGATTATGGGACATTTGTAAACAGAAGAATCTGGTGTAACAGTTAAAGCCTAAACTGAGGTCAGGCCCTTTGTCTCTTAATGTTCTTTCTTTCTTTCTTTCTTTCTTTCTTTCTTTCTTTCTTTCTTTCTTTCTTTCTTTCTTTCTTTCTTTCTTTCTTTCTTTCTTTCTTTCTTTCTTCTTCTTTGAGACAGTTCTTTAAATGGTGTCTGGTGACTAAACCAGGACTATACCAGGACTAAACCAGGACTAAACCAGGTCTAAACCAGGACTAAAACCAGGACTAAACCAGGTCTAAACCAGGACTAAACCAGGTCTAAACCAGGACTAAACCAGGACTAAACCAGGACTAAACCAGGTCTAAACCAGGACTAAACCAGGACTAAACCAGGACTGAACCCGGACTGAAGTAGTAGTAGTAGTAGTAGTAGCAGTAAGTAGTAGTAGTAGTAGTAGTAGTAGTAGTAGTAGTAGTAGTAGCAGTAGTAGTAGTAGTAGTAGTAGCAGTAGTAGTAGTAGTAGCAGTAGTAGTAGTAGTAGTAGTAGTAGTAGTAATAGTAGTAGTAGTAGCTTCATTTGGAGCTGAGGCTGTGGTGACTCACTCAGGATTCTTCTGTTACAGACATGAGCAGGTGGTGGACCCTAAACTATAAAAGTTCCATAGTGCAGCTTTACTAAACGCTCTTTAAAGTGGATTGTAGAACATTTGAACGTTTCTCTTCAGACGTCAGAGCCTGAGCTTTGAGGATCTGCTGTGGTTCCTCGGTTCTTCTGCCTCAAGAAACACCTGAGCCTTTCAGTCTGAACAAAGTAAAACCACAAATACACCTGGAGTACGTTCTCTCCTCCTCCACCTCTCACTCTCTCCTCCACCTCTCACTCTCTCCTCCACCACCTATCACTCTCTCCTCCTTCATGTCTCACTCTCTCCTCCACCTCTCACTCTCTCCTCCACCACCTATCACTCTCTCCTCCTTCATGTCTCACTCTCTCCTCCTCCACCTCTCACTCTCTCCTCCACCACCTATCACTCTCTCCTCCTTCATGTCTCACTCTCACTCTCTCCTCCTCCACCTCTCTCTCTCTCCTCCACATCTCACTCTCTCCTCCACCTCTCACTCTCTCCTCCACCTCTCACTCTCTCCTCCACCACCTATCACTCTCTCCTCCTTCATGTCTCACTCTCTCCTCCTCCACCTCTCACTCTCTCCTCCACCACCTATCACTCTCTCCTCCACCATGTCTCACTCTCTCCTCCACCTCTCACTCTCTCCTCCACCACCTATCACTCTCTCCTCCTTCATGTCTCACTCTCTCCTCCTCCACCTCTCACTCTCTCCTCCACCACCTATCACTCTCTCCTCCACCATGTCTCACTCTCTCCTCCACCTCTCACTCTCTCCTCCACCTGTCACTCTCTCCTCCACCATGTCTCACTCTCTCCTCCTCCATGTCTCACTCTCTCCTCCTCCCACCTCTCACTCTCTCCTCCTCCACCTCTCACTCTCTCCTCCTCCACCTGTCACTCTCTCCTCCACCATGTCTCACTCTCTCCTCCTCCATGTCTCACTCTCTCCTCCACCTCTCACTCTCTCCTCCTCCACCTATCACTCTCTCCTCCTTCATGTCTCACTCTCTCCTCCTCCACCTCTCACTCTCTCCTCCTCCACCTGTCACTCTCTCCTCCACCATGTCTCACTCTCTCCTCCTCCATGTCTCACTCTCTCCTCCACCTCTCACTCTCTCCTCCTCCACCTATCACTCTCTCCTCCTTCATGTCTCACTCTCTCCTCCTCCACCTGTCACTCTCTCCTCCTCCATGTCTCACTCTCTCCTCCTCCAACTCTCACTCTCTCCTCCTCCACCTGTCACTCTCTCCTCCTCCACCTCTCACTCTCTCCTCCTCCACCTCTCACTCTCTCCTCCTCCATGTCTCACTCTCTCCTCCTCCATGTCTCACTCTCTCCTCCTCCACCTCTCACTCTCTCCTCCTCCACCTGTCACTCTCTCCTCCTCCATGTCTCACTCTCTCCTCCACCTCTCACTTTCTCCTCCACCTCTCTCTATCTCCTCTCTTTCATTCTTTTTCTCTTTCTTCTCTCTTATCTCTCCTTCACACTCTCCCTCTATCTCTTCCTCCTACCACTCTTCTCTCTCCTCTCCGTCCCTCCCTCTCTTCTTCTTCTTCTCTCTCTCTCTCCGTCTTGTTTGGATTATATTTTTTGCTCTCCCTCTCTCCCTCTCTCCCTCTCTCCCTCTCTCCTCTGATATCATCTTTACATCAAGAGCTTGTTTGGATTACACATTTTCACACTCCCCCCTCTCCCTCCTTCACCCGACCCCCTCCTTTCGTCCTCCTCCTCTTTCCTCCCTCTCTCCTCTTCTCTTCTCCCTCTCTCTCCTCTCCTCTCTTCTCTAATCTTTCCATCAGGAGTTGTTTGAATTACACATTTCTTTTCTCAGATAAACTGCTTCACAAACCTAAAGGAAAATCTCATTATTACAGACTGAGCGCAGAACAGTCGAGTAAAGCCTCGTTTCCATGGGGACGGATTATGAGGGGACACACGGTGTTCCAGACGTGACTCGTACGAGCCGCAGAGAGAAGTGTGACCCTCCTCAGGTGTGACCTCCTCAGTAGTAGTAGTAGTAGTAGTAGCAGTAGTACTAGTACTAGTAGTAGTAGTAGTAGTAGTAGTAGTAGTAGTAGTAGTAGTAGTAGTAGTAGTAGTAGTAGTAGCAGTAGTACTAGTACTAGTAGTAGTAGTAGTAGTAGTAGTACTAGTAGTAGTAGTAGTAGTAGTATTTGTATTATACAAATACTCTCCTCTTGTCGTCTGTAATTTCTGGTGAAATGTTCAGTGATCAGAGTAAACAAACTGAGTCCATTCAGAAAATACAAGTGTCTGTGTGAAAAGCTTTGAGTGAAAAACAGATTTGAAAAGATCTTTAGAATTACACAGAACCAAACATGAGAGAGACCAGGACTAAACCAGGTCTAAACCAGGACTAAACCAGGACTAAACCAGGTCTAAACCAGGACTAAACCAGGTCTAAACCAGGACTAAACCAGGCCCCGCCCTCATGTGTTTGTGGGCGGAGTTCAGTCCCACTTCAAAGCCGCTCAGGTCGGACAAAGTTAATAGAGTTTAGAGGGTTCAGGTTCACGGTGTAGGACACAGAGGTCACAGGTCAGAGGTCAGAGGTCAGAGGTCAGAGGTCATTCTCACTCACCGTCTTCACTGAAGTCGTCCACCAGAATGATCTCATGAATCAGGTGAACTGGAGTCCGGTTAGAACACTGTGAAAGAGAAACACCATCAGTCTAAAACCCCAAACCCTGAAAACACTCTGTTCCACCTTGTGATGTCATCATGTGGTGATACAGGAAGTGCTCCACTGTGTTTTTAAACTCCACACACCTTCACTAGAATCATTTGGATCATTTCAGTCCTGGAATTGCCATTCTCTTCTCTTACTCGTCTCTTTCTCTTCTCTTTCTCTTCTTTCTCATCCTTTTCTCTTTCTCTTCCCCGTCTCTTTCTCTTCTCTTTCCTTTCTCACTGTCTCTTCTCCTCTTTCCTCTCTTCCCCCTCACCCTCATTGTCTCTCTTTCTCTCTCTTACTCCCACCTCTCTTCTCTCTCCCCTTTCTCTTCCTTTGTCTAATCAGTCTGTAATCTTTCTCTCTTTCTCCTTCTCTTTCTCCCTCTCTTTCTCCCTGTTGTCATCCACCCTCTCTCTTTCTTCTTACCCCCTCCTTTCTCCCACCACAGTAAATCCATCTGTCCTCCTCTCTCCTCTCTCTTTCTTCATACTCTTTCCATACTCTGACCTTCCCTTTTTCTCTTCTCTCTTTCTGTTGATCCCTTTTTTCTACCTCTCCTCTCTTCCTCCATTCTCTCTTTTTCCCCACACCCTTACTCCTTCTGTCTCTTCCCTCTTCCTACTCTGTTTATGCCTCTTTCTCACTCTTCCCTCTCTCTCTCCTCTCCATCCCTCTCTCCCTCACTCTTTCTTTTCTTCCTCTTCCCTCCTTCCTCCGGCTGGAGCAGAGGAGAGGCGGACATATTGGAAATGTCAGGTAAAGGAGCTTATGCAAATGAGGCAGAGGTGCGGCGTTTTCATCAAACAAACACACACATTAAAGAGGGAGTATTATACCTGTGGGGAGTATTATACCTGTGTCACATATTCAGATCTCATGTTCCTTTTATTGTTTTGAAAATGTTAAATTCACCAAAACAAAAGATTCACAGGTTTTATAAGTTTCACTTTTGTTTTTGTCGCTCTGAGTCTCTCCTCCCTTTGCTCCCCGCGCTAAGTCCCTCCCCCTTCAGAGCTCTATCCCAACACACTCAGCCTCTCTGTGCTAAGTCCCTCCCCCTTCAGAGCTCTATCCCAACACACTCAGCCTCTCTGTGCTAAGTCCCTCCCCCTTCAGAGCTTTATCCCAACACACTCAGCCTCTCTGTGCTAAGTCCCTCCCCCTTCAGAGCTCTATCCCAACACACTCAGTGTGCGTCGCACTAATGAAACTCCTGCATCACATCAGGTTTGTCCAGTTGTTGTGTTCAGTTTTGTCTCATGTTTTTGTGTTTTTATGGAGAATTGTCGTGTGGAGCCTGGGGGATGTAGACTTGTGGGCGGAGCCTCGTACAGACTCGTACTGTGGGAGCCTGGGGGACGTAGACTTGTGGGCGGAGCCTCGTACAGACTCGTACTGTGGGAGCCTGGGGGACGTAGACTTGTGGGCGGAGCCTCGTACAGACTCGTACTGTGGGAGCCTGGGGGACGTAGACTTGTGGGCGGAGCCTCGTACAGACTCGTACTGTGGGAGCCTGGGGGACGTAGACTTGTGGGCGGAGCCTCGTACAGACTCGTACTGTGGGAGCATGGGGGACGTAGACTTGTGGGCGGAGCCTCGTACAGACTCGTACTGTGGGAGCCTGGGGGACGTAGACTTGTGGGCGGAGCCTCGTACAGACTCGTACTGTGGGAGCATGGGGGACGTAGACTTGTGGGCGGAGCCTCGTACAGACTCAGGACGTTCAGTCCTTTAGCAGACGCCACGTCTTTAAACTTTTGTGGAGCTAAAAATAAAGGTCCCCACACTGTGAGAAAGAACAGCCCACACACGCGCTCAGTCCCACAGAAGTATCACAAATGAGAAAAAGGGTTTTGTTCTTTCAGCCGCGAGCGAAAATAAAAACCCCGAGGATCCGGGTTTATAATCCAAAAACCGGATTAGAGCAGGACTGAAACTGGACTAAAGGAGGACTTCAGACGGACTGAACGAGGACCAAAACTGGACTAAATCAGGACTAAACCAGGTCCAGTTTGAACAGAACTTCTCTGATCCACAGTAACGTTCTTCCTTGGCTAAGAATGCTCCACAGTGAGTACATTTAAACTTGTCTGTTTCCATGGAAACAAGCAGGTGACACTCCCAGACCAGTTCCAGGTCAGATCTGTGGAGAGGCGTCAGATTGCAGGTTTTTCAGGGGATTTTTGAGCTGTAAAAATAGTTGTACAAATGTAATTTAACAGAATAAAATAATTTGTTTAATGCCACACTGTGAAACATTCCAGGGAACACAATAACATCTCCATGGAAACAAGCAGGTTACACAATGCACCTTTAATTTGTGAATTTAACTTTAACAAACTCCAGTTTGTTTATCTCCAGAAAAACAAATATGGGATATCGATATCGGCTGAAAAATATTGACCCTCCTCCTCTCCTCCTCATCCTCTCCTTCCTTTCCTTCCTCTCCTCTCCTCTCCTCTCTCTTTCCTCTCCTCTCTCCTTCCTCTCCTTCCTCCCCTCTTCTCCTCCTCCCCTCCTCTCCTCCTCCTCTCCCTCTCCTCTCTCCTTCCTCTCCTCCTCCCCTCCTCTCCTCCTCCCCTTCTCTCCTCCTCCTCTCCTCTCCTCCTTCTCTCCTCTCCTCTCCTCTCTCCTTCCTCTCCTCCTCCCCTCTTCTCCTCCTCCCCTCCTCTCCTCCTCCTCTCCTCTCCTCTCCTCTCTCCTTCCTCTCCTCCTCGCCTCCTCTCCTCCTCCCCTCCTCTCCTTTCTCCTTCCTCTCCTCTCCCTCTCCTCCTCCCCTCCTCTCCTCCTCCTCTCCT